>JARQOD010000001.1:835200858-835266328 GCA_033576555.1 Oophaga sylvatica | reverse complement strand
GTGGAGAGGTGCGTTCGCAGCCCGGGGTCCACCGTGCAAGCAAAGCCTGCTGCTAGTAAGATGACGAAAGTAGCGAACTCTGTTATCCCGCAGAGTCGCTAAAATAAACGCCGTAGCGCGTTGTGGCAGTAAGTGCAGACTCTGTTAATTCACAGAGCCGCTAACGGGATGCCACAGTGCTATATGGCGATATGTGCGAACTCACTTAGCTTCAGTGAGCCGCAAAGTAAAACGCTAGGGCGCTGTCTAGCGTCGAGAGCGAACCCTGTTACGTCACAGAGCCGCTGAGAACAAACGCCGTGTCCTGTCAGGCTCTCAGGCACACGGTTAATTGCTAAGCGAGCATAATACGTGGTCATGCGCTAATGTCCTCGCGGGAGTCACCCGCAATCTATGGCGTCTGAACGCCAGACCCTGAATACGGCAATCAAACTCCTCACCGGTTATGCCGGTAATCTAGGGCATCTAGGACACCGACCCTGACCAGCTAGCACACTAAACTCCTCACCGATTAAGTCGGTATTCTAGTGGCTTATTTCAGCCAGGTCCCTAACCACACACACGCATGACCACACTGGCGCATAGCATACAATGGTTGATATTAGCGCATGGCGGCCCAGCCATGCTACCCTTTTATAGCAACAGCCACAGGACCTTCCAGGAACAAGGACCAATGAGAACCTGTTCAGAAGACTAGTAGTAACAGGGCCTTCCTGGCGGGCCAATAGGAGCCGCTGCAGTACCTGAGCATGTGACCCCTGATCTCCAATGAGAGATCTCACTCTGGGCACGCTCAGAAGGGAAAATGCAGGACTTTATCCCAAAGACGTCTGCTCCAGAACTGGCTACAATAGCAGATCCAGGAAAGGCAGCAGCAAGTCACTGCCCAGTAGTGGAGTGGGCAAGACGCCTGGAACGACGTCTCTGCTGAGCAGGCTCCACTGCGGCCGGAGACGAATGGGAGACCGCAGCGGCACTGGTTCGAGACTCCCCTTGTGCAGGAGCGGGAACTCGAACCCTAACATTACCCCCCCTCCTAGGGCCCCCCTTCTCTGGGCCTCGCTGCGTTCAAAGGCAGCGATGAGCTGCGGAGCGTGAACATGCTCGGCAGGCTCCCAAGACCTATCCTCAGGCCCATAGCCCCTCCAGTCCACCAAATAAAACTTTTTGCCCCGTACCACCTTACACCCCACGATGGCGTTCACCTCATGGTCATCCGCAGATGAACCCGATGTCCCGGCAGATGACTCAGAAAACCGGGACATGAGCACGGGTTTCAGGAGGGACACGTGAAAGGTGTCGGAGATACCCAGGCGTGGTGGAAGAGCTAAACGGTATACCACAGGGTTAACCTGCTCGAGGACCTTGAAAGGACCCAGGTAGCGGGGTGCCAACTTAGTGGACTCAACTCGCAGCCTGATGTTACGGGCGGAGAGCCACACCAAATCCCCAGGAGCAAATGTAGGAGCGGGGCGCCGATGGGCATCGGCCGAAGACCTCATCCTCTCTTTGGAGGCCTGAATGGCATCCTGCGTGCGGTCCCAAATGTCCCGTGCCTCCACAGCCCAGTCTGCCACCCTGGAATCGGCGGAAGACACGGGCATAGGCACTGGTACCCGCGGATGCTGACCGTAGTTCAGGAGGAATGGGGTCTGTCCGGTGGAATCAGCCACAGCATTGTTTAATGCAAACTCAGCCCATGGTAGCAAGGATGCCCAGTCATCCTGCCTGGCTGAGACAAAATGTCGTAGATAGGTGACCAAGGTCTGGTTGGCCCTCTCTACCAACCCATTCGTCTCAGGATGGTACGCTGAAGAGAGATTTAACTCAATACTGAGTAGACGACAAAGCTCTCTCCAGAACCGAGACGCAAACTGGGGACCTCGGTCACTGACAATCTTGTCCGGCATGCCGTGTAAACGGAAGATGTGCCTAACAAACAACGCTGCCAGAGCCCGTGCAGAAGGTAACCGTGGTAGTGGCACCAGATGCACCATTTTAGAGAAATGGTCGGTGATTACCCAAATGATGGTGCAACCCCGAGACTTGGGCAAGCCCACCACAAAGTCCATCCCAACCATCTCCCAGGGCCTGTCTGCCACCGGCAAAGGGTAAAGTAACCCAGCTGGCCGTTGTCGTGGAGACTTATTTTTGGCGCAGGAGACACACGCCCGAACATAGTCCCCAACATCACGGACCATATGCGGCCACCAATATGTCCTCGCCAGCAACTCAGATGTCCTCTTTGCCCCAAAGTGTCCACCCACCCTGGACGAATGTGCCCAAGAGAGTACCTCCGGTCGCAAATTAGTAGGCACAAAAGTCTTGCCCGGGGGCACAGACTCTAGCGAAACCGGGGCCACTGTTCTCAGGCTCTCTGTGGGGACGATAAGCCGAGGCTCCTCCACCTCCTCCTCCGAGGACACCACAGAGCGAGAGAGAGCGTCGGCACGAATGTTCTTCTCTCCCGAGAGGAAATGCAGTGTGAAATGAAACCGGGAGAAGAACAAGGACCATCTGGCTTGGCGAGAATTAAGCCGCTGGGCTGTCTGAAGATATACCAGGTTTTTGTGATCCGTGAAGACTTGGAAGGGAAAGCGAGCTCCCTCCAACAGATGTCTCCACTCCGAGAAGGCCAACTTCATTGCTAGCAACTCCCTGTCCCCGATGGAATAATTCCTCTCTGCTGGTGTGAAGGTCTTGGAGAAAAAGAAGCATGGATGCTTCCGACCTTGAGCATCCTTTTGGAAGAGGACTGCTCCAGCACCAACGGACGAGGCATCCACCTCCAATATAAATGGCTTATCAACATCGGGGCGATGTAGGATGGGAGCTCTAGCGAAATGAGACTTAATAGACGTGAAGGCCTTGGAGACCTCTTCAGACCACAATTTGGGATTAACTCCCTTTTTGGTAAGGGCAACCACGGGAGCTACCAAAGTTGAGAAGTGGGGAATGAACTGACGGTAGTAATTAATGAACCCCATAAAGCGCTGCACCGCCTTTAGAGAATGGGGTTCTTGCCAGTCCATCACCGCCTGTAGTTTGGCAGGATCCATAGCCAATCCCTGGGCGGAAATGATATAGCCCAGGAAAGGTAAGGACTCCTGCTCAAACACACATTTCTCCAACTTTGCGTAAAGGGAATTTGCCCGTAGGAGGTCGAAGACCCTGCCAACATCCCTCCGGTGGGAGTCAATATCTGGAGAGAAGATGAGTATATCATCCAGATAGACTACGACCGAGGTGGAGAGCATATCCCGGAAGATGTCATTGACAAAGTCTTGGAAAACGGCTGGAGCATTACAGAGCCCAAAGGGCATCACCAGATATTCGTAATGCCCATCCCTGGTATTAAAAGCCGTCTTCCATTCGTCCCCCTCACGGATGCGAATCAGGTTATAAGCACCGCGCAGATCTAGTTTAGTGAATACCCTTGCTCCCCGAAGCCTATCAAATAGCTCAGAGATCAGGGGCAACGGGTTCTTGTTTTTAACGGTGATGGTGTTAAGACCCCTGTAATCAATACACGGACGCAATTCTCCGTTTTTCTTCTGCACGAAGAAAAATCCCGCCCTGCCGGTGACACCGACTTCCTAATAAACCCTCTTGCCAGGTTCTCCTGAATATATTGCGACATGGCCTCTGTCTCAGGAAGAGAGAGGGGATAGACCCTTCCCGAGGAGGTTCTGCGCCAGGCAAGAGGTCGATAGGACAGTCATAGGGGCGATGAGGCGGAAGAGTCTCCGCAGCCTTCTTGGAGAACACGTCTGCATATGACCAGTAGTGCTTGGGAAGTGGAGTAAGATCTGCGGGTAACTCAGTAGTGGTAACCTGAACGCAACTTCTGAAACATCTGCCTGTACATGCATCACTCCAACCCAGTATCCTACCCGAAGTCCACTCTATATGTGGGGAGTGGAAACGGAGCCAAGGTATACCTAGTAGGATCTCGTCTATTCCCTCGGGAAGGACGAGTAGGGAAATAAATTCCTGATGGGAAGGAGATACAGACAATGCAAGTGGGACAGTCTGGTGAGTAATTTGTGAGGGCAATGACGACCCATTCACTACCCGAACAGTCACTGATTTGTCAAGCGCCACCAGAGGTATTGCATGACGGCGAGCAAAGCTAGAGGACATGAAATTCCCCTCTGCTCCTGAGTCCACGCAAAGGTTGGCGGTGAGAATGGAATTACCAACAGTGATTGTCCCTTTAAATGTTATCTTGGAGGAAAATGCCGCTGTCTCTAGTGAACCTCCTCCCAGGGCCACTAGACGCGATCGCTTCCCCGATCGCTGTGGACATCTGTTGGCATAGTGTCCTGTCTGCTGACAATGGTTACAAACCACGGATACTCGGACGGACCGAGATTTAGATCCTGCATGAGGAACTTCTGTGGCCTTTTGAGGTTCGGACGCCAGATCGGGAAATTCGAGAGGTTTGGCAAAGGTAGGAGCCAACCGAAACCTCTGCCTACACTGGGCCCGCTCCAACCTCCGCTCGTGAAAACGGAGGTCAATGCGGGTAGATATGGAGATAAGCTTCTCCAGTGTGGCGGGAATCTCCCTGGTAGCCAAAGCGTCTTTAACATGGTCAGTCAGTCCCCGCCAGTAGATAGGAATAAGAACTTTATCAGACCAATCTAGCTCAGCAGCCAGAGTCCGAAACAGGACGGAAAACTGACTGACCAAAGACGAACCCTGTGTCAATGCCAGCAGTTGTAGCGCCGTATCGTGGGTGACCTGGGGTCCTAAAAAGACCTTTTTAAGAGCCTCCAAGAAACGAGGAGCACTCTGCACCACACGATCATTGCGCTCCCACAGCGGCGTTGCCCACTCCAACGCTCTGCCCGAGAGTAGAGAAAGTACAAAACCCACTTGTGCCCGATCCGTGGGAAAACGTGCAGCCAGAAGCTCAAGATGTATAGAGCACTGACTCACGAATCCCCGACATTGCTTGCTATCACCGGCAAACTTATCAGGAAGCGGGAGGTGGGATAATGTAGGGGCAGAGGTGGCAGAGGACAAACTGGCTGCAGCCACGCTAGCAGCCTGAACAGCGACTGCGGTAACATCCACAGCTGAGGTTGTGCTCTCAAGAGCCTCCAACCTACCCTTCAGCTGCTGGATGTACTGCAATAGACGCTGTTCGTCCGCCATTTTACTAGCCAGACCCTGGCGCTAATATTATGTTAGGGTCTGCGGAACGCACCAAATATATAAAGTGGAGAGGTGCGTTCGCAGCCCGGGGTCCACCGTGCAAGCAAAGCCTGCTGCTAGTAAGATGACGAAAGTAGCGAACTCTGTTATCCCGCAGAGTCGCTAAAATAAACGCCGTAGCGCGTTGTGGCAGTAAGTGCAGACTCTGTTAATTCACAGAGCCGCTAACGGGATGCCACAGTGCTATATGGCGATATGTGCGAACTCACTTAGCTTCAGTGAGCCGCAAAGTAAAACGCTAGGGCGCTGTCTAGCGTCGAGAGCGAACCCTGTTACGTCACAGAGCCGCTGAGAACAAACGCCGTGTCCTGTCAGGCTCTCAGGCACACGGTTAATTGCTAAGCGAGCATAATACGTGGTCATGCGCTAATGTCCTCGCGGGAGTCACCCGCAATCTATGGCGTCTGAACGCCAGACCCTGAATACGGCAATCAAACTCCTCACCGGTTATGCCGGTAATCTAGGGCATCTAGGACACCGACCCTGACCAGCTAGCACACTAAACTCCTCACCGATTAAGTCGGTATTCTAGTGGCTTATTTCAGCCGGGTCCCTAACCACACACACGCATGACCACACTGGCGCATAGCATACAATGGTTGATATTAGCGCATGGCGGCCCAGCCATGCTACCCTTTTATAGCAACAGCCACAGGACCTTCCAGGAACAAGGACCAATGAGAACCTGTTCAGAAGACTAGTAGTAACAGGGCCTTCCTGGCGGGCCAATAGGAGCCGCTGCAGTACCTGAGCATGTGACCCCTGATCTCCAATGAGAGATCTCACTCTGGGCACGCTCAGAAGGGAAAATGCAGGACTTTATCCCAAAGACGTCTGCTCCAGAACTGGCTACAATAGCAGATCCAGGAAAGGCAGCAGCAAGTCACTGCCCAGTAGTGGAGTGGGCAAGACGCCTGGAACGACGTCTCTGCTGAGCAGGCTCCACTGCGGCCGGAGACGAATGGGAGACCGCAGCGGCACTGGTTCGAGACTCCCCTTGTGCAGGAGCGGGAACTCGAACCCTAACAAGCACTTAGGGGTTCAAAGTGCTCAACATACTTCTAGATAAGTTCCTTGTGGGGTCTATTTTCCAAAATGGGGTCACTTGTGGGGGGTTTCCACTGTTTAGGCGCATCAGGGGCTCTCCAAATGCGACATGATGCCCCAGACCATTCCATCAAAGTCTGCAATCCAAAACGTCACTACTTCCCTTCCGAGCCCAGACGTGCACCCATACAGTCGTTTTCTCACACATGTTGGGTATCAGCGTACTCAGGACAAATTGGACAACAACTTTTGGGGTCCAATTTCTCCTGTTACCCTTGTGAAAATAAAATATTGGGGGCGAAAAAATCATTTTTGTAAAAAAAAAAAAGGATTTTTTATTTTTACGGCTGTACGTTATAAACTTCTGGGAAGCACTTCGGGGTTCAAAGTGCTCACCACACATCTAGATAAGTTCCTTGTGGGGTCTATTTTCCAAAATGGGGTCACTTGTGGGGGGTTTCCACTGTTTAGGCACATCAGGGGCTCTCCAAATGCGACATGACGCCCCCAGACCATTCCATCAAAGTCTGCAATCCAAAACGTCACTACTTCCCTTCCGAGCCCCGACGTGCGCCTATACAGTAGTTTACTCCCACATATTGGGTATTAGCGTACTCAGGACAAATTGGACAACAACTTTTGGGGACCAATTTCTCCTGTTACCCTTGTGAAAATAAAATATTGGGGGCGAAAAAATCATTTTTGTAAAAAAAAAAATGATTTTTTATTTTACGGCTGTACGTTATAAACTTCTGTGAAGCACTTTGGGGTTCAAAGTGCTCACCACACATCTAGATAAGTTCCTTGAGGGGTCTAGTTTCCAAAATGGTGTCATTTGTGGGGGGTTTCCACTATTTAGGCAGATCAGGAGCTCTCCAAACACGACATGGCATCCAGCCAATTCTGCGTTGAAAAAGTCAAACGGCGCTCCTTCCCTTCCAAACTCTGCCATGCACCCAAACAGTGGTTTACCCCACATATGGGGTATCAGCGTACTCAGGACAAATTGCACAATAACTTTTGGAGTCTTGTTACCCTTGGGAAAATAAAAATTGGGGTGAAAAGATCAATTTTGTGGAAAAAATATGATTTTTTAATTTTACGGCTCTACGTTATAAACTTGTGTGAAGCACTTGGGGGTTCAAATTGCTCACCAAAGATCTAGATAAGTTCCTTAGGGGGTCTAGTTTCCCAAATGGGGTCACTTGTGGGGGGTTTCCACTGTTTAGGCACATCAGGGACTCTCCAAATGCAACATGGCGTCCAATCTCAATTCCAGCCAATTTTGGTTGGAAACAGTCAAATGGTGCTACTTCCATTCCGAGCTCTGCCATGCGCCCAAACAGTGGTTCCCCCCACATATGGGGTATCAACGTACTCAGGACAAATTGGACAACAACTTTTGAGGTCCAATTTCTCCTGTTACCTATGGGAAAATAAAAAATTAGTGACTAAGAGATAATTTTTGTGGGAAAAAAATAGGATTTTTTATTTTCATGCCCGGGCATTATAAACTTGTGTGAAGCACTTGGGGGTTCAAAGTGCTCACCAAAGATCTAGATAAGTTCCTTAGGGGGTCTAGCTTCCAAAATGGGGTCACTTGTGGGGGGTTTCCACTGTTTAGGCTCATCTGGGGCACTACAAACGGAACATGAGCCCATCGATGTTTGCATTCCAAAACGTTACTGCTTCCTTTCCAAGCCCTGCCGTGCGCCCAAACAGTTTCCCCCCCCCCACATATGGGGTATCAGCGTACTCAGGACAAATTGGACAACAACTTTTGGGGTCCAATTTCCTTGGGAAAAATCAAAAATTTGGGACTAAAAAATCATTTTTGTGGAAAATTGTTTTTTTTTTTTCACACCCAGGCATTATAAACTTTTGTGAAACACTTTGGGGCTCAAAGTGCTCACAACAGATCTAGATAAGTTCCTTAGGGGGTCTAGTTTCCAAAATGGTGTCACTTGTGGGGGGTTTCCACTGTTTAGGCGCATCAGTGGCTCTCCAAACACGACATGGCGTCCAATCTCAACTCCAGTCAATTTTAGTTTGAAAAAGTCAAACGGCACTCCTTCCCTTACGAGCTCTGCCGTGTGCCCAAACAGTGGTTTTCCCCACATATAGGGTATTGGCGTACTCAGGAGAAATTGCACAACAACTTTATCTGCCCATTTTCTCCTTTTACCCTTGTCAAAATAAAAAAAAAGTTTGTAAAAGATCATTTTTGTGGCTAAAAAGTTAAATATTAATTTTTTCCTTCCACGTTGCTTCAGCTCCTGTGAAGCACCTGAAGGGTTAATAAACTTCTTGAATGTGGTTTTGAGTACCTTGAGGGGTGCAGTTTTTAGAATGGTGTCACTTTTTGGTATTTTCTGCTATATAGACCCGTCAAAGTGACTTCAAATGTGAGGTGGTCCCTAAAAAAATGGCTTTGTAAATTTTGTTGTAAAAATGAGAAATCACTGGTCAACTTTTAACCCTTATAATTTCCGAACAAAAAAAAATTTTGGTTTCAAAATTGTGCTGATGTAAAGTAGACATGTGGGAAATGTTATTTCTTAACTATTTTGTGTGACATATTTCTCTGTTTTAAGGGAAAAAAAATTCAAAGTTTGAAAATTGCAAAATTTTCAAAATTTTCACCATATTTGTGTTTTTTTCAAAAATAAACGCAAGTTATATCGAAGAAATTATACTTCTAACGTGAAGTACAATATGTCACGAGAAAACAGTCTCAGAATCGCGAAGATCCGTTGAAGCGTTCCAGAGTTATAACCTCATAAAGAGACAGTGGTCAGAATTGTAAAAATTGGCCCGGTCATTAACGTGCAAACCACCCTTGGGGGTGAAGGGGTTAAACAAAGATATCACAAGTAAACACAAAAGCAGTTTTTAAATGAAGGTCTTTATTAGTAAGGGAAAAAGAAATCCATAGCCACAGGGCCCTGTGTGAAAAAGTGATTGCATCCCGCCTTAAAACATAAATTAACTGTGGCTTATCACATCTTTGTTAAGAAAGAAATCACTTAAATAGGACCTGACTGAGACCTGACAAAGTGAACTGGACTAAAATAACTTCAAAAGCTAGACATCGGTCTGGAAAAGGTAATAAAGCCATTTCTCGAGCTTTGGGACTCTAGTGTACCACAGTGAGAGCCATTATTCACAAATGGCAAAATCATGGAACAGTGGTGAACCTTCCCAGGAGTGGCGAGCCCACGAAAATTACCCCAAGAGTGCAGCGATGAGGTCACAAAAGACCCAACAATATCCAAAGAAATGCAGGCCTCACTTGCCTCAGTTAAGTTCAGTGTGCCTGACTCCAAATGGCTTGCATGGCAGAGTCCTAAGACGAGAACCACTGATGAGCAATAAGAAAATAAAGGGTAGTCTCAGTTTTGCCAGAAACTCCCTGTTAGGGTTTGCGGATCACACCAAATATAAATTATGATAAGGTGCAATCGCAACTCGGGGTCCACCGTGCGGTGATGGGGAAACCGCAGCTAGTAGACAATGGCAGAGCTAAGCTGCGAGCATGCACCGTAAACACACCGAGTTAAATGTCACTCAGTGTTAACAGAGTGCAAAGTGTCTGACTGTTACTTCACAGAGCAGTACCAAACTGAGAGCACTCTAAGCCATGCCCTGTTAGGCGTCACAGGTGCACAGTAGTAAAGACGCTAGTTGGGGTCCCTATAACTCAACCCCCACTATGCTGGTGATTGAGCCTGCCCTGTCACACGGTTTGTGAAACTTGCACATGCATGTTGCCCGGTGCAGGTGCTAAGCTCAAGTGGGAGTTCCGACCATACACTGCCTAGCGAGAACCTTACTAGCAGCACATGTGCATACAGGGTGGTACCAGTTCCACTTTCACACACAGCAAACACAAGTGATCTTAGCACGCCTATGGGCCCCCCGAAGATTCTTTTAGAGACTGCGCTTAAGTCCAGTCAGACAGGACCTGGCTCGCGGGCCAATCCGGAGCCAGCACAAGACCTGAGCAGCTGAAGACTGACCACCAATGAGAGGTCGCGACCTCATGAGCATGCTCAGTAGCGCGAATTCTGGACTTAGCCTCAGGAATAATAATGTAGCGTGTGCACTGCTAGGTATAAAGGTGCCAGATTAGGTTCCTAAACCAGTATATAATATAATGAAATCAGGCACTCAATTGTATACTTGTGACAACCATTCGCTTTATTATGGTCAAGATATGGTTTTCATGAGAAGTTAGCAATAGCAAGACATTTCGGCAGTCACCCTGCCTTTATCAATTGCTTGTCTTACAGATAGAAAACCTTCAAAACAAAGTTTGACAAAATAAAATTTTTTGAAACAAAGTATATACAACATTAAGAATCGCTTTGGTAACTGAACTGATTGTACATATGTCGAATAGGGAAATAATCAAAGAACAATCCAAATAGTCCTGTGAACAGACACAACGTACCGTTTCAGAATAGAAGAACATATAAACGTATAATGTCACTTTTCCATATGCCGGATAACTGTCAGAAAAAATATATATGTATATATATACACAAGCTAGTGAATGACAGATAAGCCACATAGTTCTCTATGATATAAAATGGAACTCACCTTAAGGGTACGCACTCCTCTATGTACTATTATCACCAATAAGGCTCACCAACCTTTTACAGCAGTATTAATAGCACATGTAATCCTTTTCTATCTTCACGCTGCA
Organism: Oophaga sylvatica; assembly: GCA_033576555.1. NCBI lineage: Eukaryota > Metazoa > Chordata > Amphibia > Anura > Dendrobatidae > Oophaga > Oophaga sylvatica. Next base: position 835,255,350 of record JARQOD010000001.1, on the reverse strand, counting down.
CATCACCCGATATAAATAGCAAGCGATACTCACAATTTACCGGGCTTAAGGGTATAAGTTCCATTTTATATCATAGAGAACTATGTGGCTTATCTGTCATTCACTAGCTTGTGTATATATATACATATATATTTTTTCTGACAGTTATCCGGCATATGGAAAAGTGACATTATACGTTTATATGTTCTTCTATTCTGAAACGGTACGTTGTGTCTGTTCACAGGACTATTTGGATTGTTCTTTGATTATTTCCCTATTCGACATATGTACAGTCATGGCCAAAAGTTTTGAGAATGACACAAATATTAATTTTTACAAAGTCTACTGCTTCACTTTTTCTAATGGCAATTTGCATATACTCCAGAATGTTATAAAGAGTGATCAGCTTAACAGCAATTACTTGCAAAGTCAATATTTGGCTAGAAAATGAACTTTATCCCCCAAAACACATTTCAACATCATTGCAGCCCTGCCTTAAAAGGACCAGCTAACCTCTTTTCAGTGATTGCTCAATTAACACAGGTGTGGGTGTTGATGAGGACATGGCTGGAGATCAATCTGTCATGATTAAGTAAGAATGACACCACTGGACACTTTAAAAGGAGGCTGGTGCTTGGCATCATTGTTTCTCTTCTGTTAACCATTGTTATCTCTAAAGAAACACGTGCAGTCATCATTGCAATGCACAGAAATGGCCTAACAGGGAAGAGTATCGCAGCTAGAATGATTGCACCTCAGTCAACAATCTATCGCATCATCAAGAACTTCAAGGAGAGAGGTTCCATTGTTGCCAAAAAGGCTCCAGGGAGCCCAAGAAAGACCAGCAAGCTCCAGGACCGTCTCTTAAAAGTGTTTCAGCTGCGGGGTCGGGCTACCAGCAGTGCAGAGCTTGCTCAGGAATGGCAGCAGGCAGGTGTGAGTGCATCTGCACGCACTGTGAGGCGGAGACTCTTGGAGCAAGGCCTGGTCTCAAGGAGGGCAGTAAAGAAGCCACTTCTCTCCAGAAAAAACATCATGGACAGACTGATATTCTGCAAAAGGTACAGGCAGTGGACTGCTGAGGACTGGGGTAAAGTTATTTTCTCTGATGAATCCCCTTTTCGATTGTTTGGGACATCAGGAAAACGCCTCATTCGGAGAAGACAAGGTGAGCGCTACCACCAGTCTTGTCTCATGCCAACTGTTAAGCATCCTGAAACCATTCATGTGTGGGGTTGCTTCTCAGCCAAGGGAATCGGCTCTCTCACAGTCTTGCCTAAAAACACAGCCATGAATAAAGAATGGTACCAGAATGTCCTCCAAGAGCAACTTCTCCCAACCCTCCAAGAGCAGTTTGGCGATCAACAATGCCTTTTCCAGCATGATGGCGCACCTTGCCATAAAGCAAAGGTGATAACTAAATGGCTCAGGGAACAAAACATAGAGATTTTGGGTCCATGGCCTGGAAACTCCCAGATCTTAATCCCATTGAGAACTTGTGGCCAATCATCAAGAGACGGGTGGACAAACAAAAACCTAAAAATTCTGACAAAATGAAAGCATTGACTGTGCAAGAATGGACTGCTATCAGTCAGGATTTGCTCCAGAAGTTGATTGAGAGCATGCCAGGGAGAATTGCAGAGGTCCTGAAGAAGAAGGGTCAACACTGCAAATATTGACTTGCTGCATTAACTCATTCTAACTGTCAATATAAGCTTTTGTTACTCATATGTTTGCAATTATATTTCTGTCTGTGATAAAAACATCTGTCAAAACAAACATAAAAACCAGAGGGCAGAAGATCATGTGAAAATATAATATTTGTGTCATTCTCAAAACTTTTGGCCATGACTGTACAATCAGTTCAGTTACCAAAGCGATTCTTATTGTTGTATATACTTTGTTTCAAAAAATTTTATTTTGTCAAACTTTGTTTTGAAGGTTTTCTATCTGTAAGACAAGCAATTGATAAAGGCAGGGTGACTGCCGAAACTTCTTGCTATTGCTAACTTCTCATGAAAACCATATCTTGACCATAATAAAGCGAATGGTTGTCACAAGTATACAATTGAGTGCCTGATTTCATTATATTATTAGCCTCAGGAATGACTGCTCACCACTGTCTATTGTTAGTTACCATAACTGGATCTGGAGAGGCAGCGGTAACAACTCGCACAACACAAGTCTGAGCAAGAAGTTGTGACTGACGTCTTTGCTGAGCAGCATCCACTGCGGTTGAGACAGAATGGGAGACCGCAGGAGAAGACAAGGCTTGGGATCCACTCTGTGCAGAGGGAGAATCCCGGTGCCTAACATTACCCCCCTCCTAGCGCACCCCTCCCTGCAAGCTTTGCCACAGTAAGCTGGAGGGCATGAATATGCTCAACAGACTCCCAGGTCCTAACCTCCGGTCCATGACCCTTCCAATCGACCCAAAAAAATATTTTGCGACGCACCACCTTAGACCCGACAATCACGTTCATCTCAAAATTGTCCGAAGATGTACCCGAAGTCCCAGAAGACTCAGAAAACCGGGACATGTGAACGGGTTTCAAGAGGGAGACATGAAAGGTGTCGGTAATATTCAGATGCGGCGATAGGAACAGGCGATATCCTACAGGATTTACCTGCTCAAGGACTTTAAATGGACCTAAATAGCGAGGAGCTAATTTAGTGGACTCTACGTGCAGCTTGATATGACGAGCTGAGAACCACACTAAATGGCTGGGCACAAAGACAGGAGCGGAACGGCGGTGCGAGTCAGTGGAGACCCTCATTCTCTCCTTAGAGGCCTTGATGGCATCCTGTGTGCAGTCCCAGATGTAACGAGCCTCCACAGCCAAGTCCACCACCCTAGAGTCGGAAGACAAAACGGGCATGAGCATGGGAACACGCGGATGCTGACGTAATTAAGGAGGAACGGTGTCTGCCCTGTAGAATCAGCAACTGCATTATTAAGGGCAAACTCTGCCCATGATAGTAAGGATGCCCAGTCATCATGCCTGGCAGAAACAAAGTGCCGTAAATACGTGACCAGAGTCTGATTGGCCCTCTCCACCCATCCGTTCGTCTCAGGATAATATGCTGAAGAGAGATTAAGCTCAATACTGAGCAGCCGACAGCGCTCTCTACAGAAGCGAGATAATTACAATCCACTACAGAACAAATATATGAAGCCCTGTCATCTGTAATCTCTCCAGAAGCGAGAAGCAAACTGGGGACCCCGATTACTATTTTATCAGGCATCCCGTGGAGACGGAAGACATGCTTCACAAAAAGCACAGCCAGAGCCCGTGCCAACGGTACACGCGGAAGGGGAACCAGATTTACCATCTTGGAGAAATGATCGGTGACTACCCAGATGGCAGTATTGTTACGGGACTTGGGCAAGCCCACAATGAAGTCCATCCCGATCATTTCCCAGGGCCTATCTGCCACCGGCAGGGGATGTAACAAACCCGCGGGCCTCTACCGGGAAGGCCGGTTCTTGGCATAAGAAACACATGCCTGAACATAGTCCCTAACGTCACGTGCCATCCACGGCCACTAATATGACTTCACCAGAAGCTCAGCAGTCCTTTTGACTCCGAAGTGCCCATCCAACTTAGATGTGTGAGCCCAATAAAGGACCTCCGGCCGCAGGTTCGGTTGGTGCAAGAGTTTTGTCCGGAGGCACCGACTCTAGCAAAACCGGAGCCACCGTTTGCAGACTCTCCAAGTGAACGATTGGCCGTGGTTTGTCCCCTTCTTCGGAAGAGACAATGGAACGGGACAAGGCGTCAACCCATAAATTTTTCTCCCCTGAGAGAAAGTGAATGGCAAACTTAAATCGGGAGATGAATAGAGACCACCTGGCCTGGTGAGAATTTAACCATTGGGATGTCTGCAGATAGAGCAGATTCTTATGGTCTGTGAACACCTAGAAAGGATGCCGAACTCCCTCAAGGCGATATCTCCATTCGGAGAAGGCCAACTTCATGGCAAATAGCTCCCTATCCCCGATGGAATAATTCTCCGCTGGTGAGAAAGACAGAGAAAAAGAAGCAGGGCTGTTTCCGATCGTTGGCATCCTCCTGGTACAAGACAGCTCCCACACCAACGGAAAAGGCATTGACCTCCAGAATAAAGGATTTATCCACATCTGGACGATGTAACACAGGAGTCCTAGCGAAATGGGATGTTAATGTGACAAAGGCCTCAGAGACATCATTAGAACCATAACTTAAGGATAGCTCCCTTCTTGGTGAGAGCTACCAAGGGAGCCACCAGAGTAGAGAAGTGGGGAATGAACTGGTGGTAGTAGTTAATAAATCCCATAAAGCGCTGCACCGCTTTAAGGGAATGTGGCTCCTGCCAGTTCAACACCGATTCCACCTTTGCAGGATCCATAGCCAAACCCTTGGCTGAGATGATATAACCAAGGAATGATAAGGACTCCTGCTCAAAGAGACATTTCTCAAGTTTGGCAAAGAGAGAGATTTGGCACGCAAGAGTTCAAAAACTCTGGCAACGTCTCTACGATGAGCATCCAGATCAGGAGAGAAGATAAGAATGTCAACCAAGTAGACGACTACGGAAGTGGATAACATCTCCCGAAAGATGTCATTGACGAAGTCCTGGAAGTCGGCTGGGGCGTTACAGAGATCGAATGGCATTACGAAGTATTCATAATGCCCATCCCAAGTGTTAAACGCTGTCTTCCATTCGTCACCCTCACGAATGCGTATTAGATTATAGGTGCTTTGCAGATCTAATTTGGTAAATATCCTCACACCCCGCAGCCTGTCAAACAACTCTGACATAAGAGGCAGAGGATATTTGTTTTTAAGGGTGATGGCTTTCAGACTCCTATAATCTATGCATGGATGGAGTTCCCCGCTCTTCTTTTGTACGAAGAAGAACCTAGCTCCCGCAGGAGACACAGGTTTCCTAATAAACCCCCTCGCCAGATTCTCCTTATATATTCCAACATAGCCTTAGTCTCCGGGAATGATAAAGGGTATTAAGTCTATCAGGCAATCATAGGGACAATGGGGAGGAAGAGTCTCTGCGGCTTTTTTAGAAAACACGTCCGCATACTGCCAGTAATGTTTGGGAAGCGAGGTTAGATCTGCGGGTACCTCAGACAACCCAACCTGAACGTGGTCCTTGAGACACTGTCCCTGGCATGCCCTACTCCAACCCTATATACTCCACGTAGCCCAATCAATATGGGGTGTATGGTGGCACAACCAGGGAATACCCAGAAACACCTCATCAATACCCTCGGGGATGACTAGCAAGGATATTAACTCCTGATGTTTAGGAGAAAACTCAAGGTAAAGGGGAATGGTTTGATTGGTGATCTGAGAGGTTAACGCTGAACCATTAACCACTCGGATGGTAATAGGCTTAGAGAGCATAACCAGGGGTATTGCATGCCATAGAGCGAAGGAAGAGGACATAAAATTACCTTCTGCCCCGGAATCCATGCAAGCTTCTGCAGTGAGAGAGATCGACCCATAGGACAGTGTCACCTTACATGTAATTTTGGAGGACAAACGCCGCAGTGTCTAGTGATCCTCCTTCTATAGCCACTAGACGCGGTCGTTTTCCTGCCACTGGGGACACTTGTTGGCATAATGACCAGGCTGTCTCCAAACATGGCAGATCGGGAGTGCTTGAGCGGAACGAGACTTGGATTCTGCTCGAGAAACCTCCATGGCTTCCTGCGGTTCCAAAACCTGGGCTGGAGATTCCAGAGGCTTGGCAAAGTGTGGAGCCAGCCAAAACCTCTGCCTACACTGGACTCGCTCCAACCTTCGCTCGTAAAGCCAAAGATCGATGTGGGTGGAGACCGAAATTAATTCCTCCACTGTAGCAGGAATCTCCCTAGTGGCCAGGGAATCCTTTACATGATCAGCCAGTCCCTTCCAGAAGACAGGGATGAGGACTTTATCCGGCCACTTCAACTCTGAAGCTAGAGCCGGAAACGGCCATGTGACCTGTGGAAGAGCAGTGAAACGCGAAACGATCATCATCACTCCTACTCCCCAGCTCCCGTTCTCTCTCCCCCTGCACATGAGTGAATAAAGCTTTGAATTTTATCCGGTGAGTGCCATTCTTCTGTCTGCTTACCCATGCTACAATTAAGAAAAACAAAATTAAGACTTTGGAGTGGCCTAGTCAAAGTCCTGACTTTAATCCTATTGAAATGGTGTGGCAAGACCTTAAAAAGGTGGATGATGCTCAGAAATCCTCCAATGTGGCTGAATTACCACAATGCTGCAAAGATGAATGGGACAAAATTCCTCCCGAGTGTTGGAGACACTCATTGACAGTTATCACAAACTCTTGATTGTAGTTATTGCTGCTAAGGGTGGCCCAACCAGTTATTAGATGTAGAGGGCAATTACTTTTTGACAAAGGGCCCTGTAGATTTGGATTTATTTTTCCCTAAATAATACTGAATTTTGTGTTTACTTGTGTTATCTTTGTCTAATGTTTAAATGTGTTTGGTGATCTGAAACATTAAGATGTGACAAACATGCAAAAGAATGGAAAGCACTACCCCAGACAATCCGGTTAATTCCTAATATCCAGAATTGCCCTAAAAACACATTTCTTGAGACTGACCTATCACCTTACCTAATTAATGTAACTAACTTTTCCCTGTTCTCTCTTCCATGTACTCAAAAGTACTTTTCTGTGTATTTGTACAAATATTAGATGGTGATTGGTTAACTGAGCAAATTCAATGGCTGCAGCACTGTCAAGATTATGTAATTGCAGCAACCGATGTCTGTCAAAGGAGCAATAGCAGAGATTCACCTGTTAACCTGGGGAAGGAGAGCTCAGTGCAGTTTTAAGCTTTATAACAAGATGCAGCAGGGACAGAATTTTAAAAAAGGAAACAATCCATTTAAGCACAATTTTTAAAATAAAGAAGGACACTGTGTCCTGACTTCAACGTGTGAGGGATAAGATGTAGATACAGAGGGATTTTGTAAGCCTACATCCTCAGAAGCTCTGTGTTTAACTTTCCAACATATTTCAAACAACCTCCCTGCCAAGTTTCTTCATTTATGTGTGCAAGTGTACCTAGAAAAATGATGCGTTGTTGCTGATATAAAGGCTTTAAAGGGTGGTCATAGTGAATATTTGATTTGATTTAGATTTATTATTTGTCCATTCACTTTTCATTTCACTTGATGAAAAATTAACTATTAACACTTCTATTTTTAAAGCATTCTTACTTTGTAGCATTTATTCCACACTTGCCTAAAACTTTTGCACAGTACTACTTTTAAATTTTTATATACATATAGTTATACTGTACAGTATATATGTAGATACATTTATGATATATATATATATACATATATATATATTATATATATATATATATATATATATATATATATACAGTACACAGTGGGAAAAATAAGTATTTGATACACTGACGATTTTCCAAGTTTTCCTATCTACAATAAATGGAGATGTCTGTAATTTTTATCGTAGGTACACTTCAACTGTGCGAGACAGAATCTTAAAAAAATCAAGAAAATGATTTTCACATAATTAATTTGCATTTTATTGCATGAAATAAATATTTGTTACAATAGAAAAGCAAAACTTAACATTTGATACAGAAATATTTGTTTGCAATTACAGAGGTCAGACGTTTCCTGTAGTCCTTGAACAAATTTGTACACTCTGTTGCAGGGATTTTGGCCCACTCCTCTATACAGATCTTCTCCAGATCTTTCAGGTTTTGGGGCTGTCGCTGGGTAACATTGAGTTTCAGCACCCTCCAAAGATTTTCTATTTGGTTCAGGTCTGGAGACTGGGCTAGGCCAATCCAGGACCTTGAAATCTTCTTACAGAGCCACTCCTTAGTTGCCCTGGCTGTGTGTTTCAGGTCATTGTCATGCTGGAAAACCCATCCACGACCCATCATCAATGCTGTTACCAATGCTGTTAGGAAAGAGGTTATTAGCCAAAATCTCGCTATACTTGACCTCAACCATCCTCCTTTCAATACAGCGCATTCATCCTGTCCTTTTTGCAGAAAAGCACCACCAAAGTTTAATGTTTCCCCACCATGTTACATGGTTGGAACGGTGTTCATGGGACTATACTCATCCTTCTTCTTTCTCCAAATACGGCGAGTGGAGATGATATTAAAAAGCTCTATTTGAGACTCATTTTACCACATGATCTTCTCCCATGCCTCCTCTGGATCATCCAGATGGTCACTGATGAACTTAAGATGGACCTGGACCTCGCGTGACCTGCAGGATTTTAATCCATGATGGCGTAGTGTGTTACTAACGGTAATGTTTGAGACTGTAGTCCCAGCTCTCTACATGTCATTGACCAGGTCCTACCGTGTAGTTCTGGGCTGATTCTTGACCTTTATCAGAATCATCCCCATGGACAGACAAAGGAAGATTGACAGTCATCTTGTGCTTCTTTCATTTTCTAATAATTGTGTCAACAGTTGTTGCCTTCTCACCAAGCTATTTGCTAAATGTCATGTAGCCCATCCCAGCTTTGTGCAGGTCTATAGTTTTGTCCCTGGTGTCCTTAGATAGCTCTTTGTTCTTGGCCATGGTGAAAGGTTGGCGTGTAATTGATTGATTGTGTGGACAGGGGTCTTTTATACAGTTCAAACAGGTGCAATTAATACAGGTAATGAGTGCAGAGTAGGTGGGTTTCTTAAAGAAAAAATTAACAGGTCTGTGAGAGACAAAATTCTTGCTGGTTGACAGGTGATAGAATCATAGAATGATGGAATCATAGAATGGTAGAGTTGGAAGGGACCTCCTGGGCCATCTGGTCCAACCCCCTGCTCAAAGCAGGATTCTCTAAATCATCCCAGACAGATGTCTGTCCAGCCTCTGTTTGAAGACTTCCATTGAAGGAGAATTTACCACCTCTCGTGGCAGCCTGTTCCACTCCTTGATCACCCTAACTGTCAAAAAGTTTTTTCTAATATCTAATCTGTGTCTCCTCCCATTCAGTTTCATCCCATTGCTTCTAGTCTTTCCTTGTGCAAATGAGAATAAAGATGATCCTTCTACAATGTGACAGCCCTTGAGATATTTGTCTAACAGCTATTAAGTCTCCTCTCAGTCTTCTTTTTTGCAAGCTAAACATTCCCAAATCCTGCAACCGTTCCTCATAGGACATGGTTTGCAGACCGGTCACCATTCTGGTGGCTCTTCTTTGAACTTGCTCCAGTTTGTTGATGTCTTTTTTAAAATGTGGTGCCCAAAACTGGACACAGTATTCCAGATGAGGTCTGACCAAAGAGGAGTAGAGGGCAATAATGACCTCACGTGATCTAGACTATATGCTTCTGTTGATACATCCTAGAATTGTATTTGCCTTTTTTGCTGCTGCATCACACTGTTGACTCATGTTCAGTCTGTGATCTATTAGTATACCCAAGTCTTTTTCACATGTGCTGTTACTTAGCCCTATTCCTCCATTTTGTATATGCTTTTTTCATTTTTATTGCCCAGATGTAGTACTTTGCATTTTTCCCTGTTAAAAACCATTCTGTTAGTTGCTGCCCACTGCTCCAATTTATTTATATCTTTTTGAATCCTCTCTCTCTCTTCTCTAGTATTAGCTACCCCTCCTAGCTTTGTGTCATCAGCAAATTTGATCAGTTTACCCTCAATTCCTTCATCTAAATCATTGATAAAGATGTTGAACAACACAGGGCCCAAAACAGAGCCTTGTGGTACCCCACTTGAGACATTCTTCCAACCGGATGTGCAGCCATTTACGACCACTCTTTGAGTTCGATCACTAAGCCAGTTATGAATCCACCTAACAGTTGCCTTGTCCATTCCATACTTAGTCATTTTTTCAATAAGGATTGTGTGAGATACTTTGTCAAATGCTTTGCTGAAGTCAAGATATACTATATCTACAGCATTTCCCTGATCCACCCAGTCAGTGATTCTGTCATAGAAGGAAATTAAGTTAGTCTGACATGACTTATTAGTTACAAACCCATACTGACTCTGTTTAATCACTTCATTCTTATGCAGGTACTTACATACATGTTCTTTAATAATTTGTTCAAAGATCTTTCCTGGTATAGAAGTCAGACTCACCGGCCTGTAGTTCCCTGGGTCCACCTTCTTCCCCTTTTTGAAGATAGGAACAACATTTGCTCTTCTCCAGTCTTCTGGACTTCACCTGTTCTCCAAGAATTTTCAAAGATTATGGACAGTGGTTCAAGAATTTCTTCTGCTATCTCCTTCAGTATTCTGGGGTGTAATTCATCTGGACCTGGAGACTTGGATTCATTTAGGTTAGCTAAGTGTTTCCTCACTGTCTTTCTGTTTATAGATATCCTGGATTCTTCTATTCCTTTAAAAGGACAGTGAAGATCAGTTGATATTACATTTCCTTTCTGAGAGAAAACAGATGCAAAATAGGAATTTAAAAGTTCAGCCTTCTCAACATCCTTTCTTACCATTTCATCATTTTCATCCTGTAAAAATCCTATAGCATCTTTGACTGTTCTTTTACTTTTGACGTATCCCCAAAATCCTTTTTTGTTGCTTTTGACATCTCTTGCAAGCCTTAATTCATTGTCAGCTTTAGATAATCTGATTTGTGCCCTGCAGGTTCTGCAGATGGCATTATATTCTTCATTAGATATGCCTCCCTCTTTCCATTTGATAAACATTTCTTTCTTCCTTTTTAGCATGTGTTTAAGTTCTGTGTTCATCCATCCTGGTTTCCTTAAATGCTTCCCATTCTTCCCTCTTTTTGGAATTGTTAACAATTGTGCTTTGAGAATCTCATTTTTCAAGATGTCCCATCCTTCCTGGACATTTTTGTCCTTAAGGATATCCTGCCATTGGATCCCTTCAATTCTCTTTATGAGTCCCTTAAAATCTGCCTTTCTGAAATCTAACCTTGACGTCTGAGTCTTCACAGGTCTTCCTCCTCTTGTTATCCAAAATTCTAAAATAGCATGGTCACTACCTCCTAGGGTCCCAGCCACTCTTACCTCCTCAACCATTTCCTCCCTATTTATAAGGATTAGATCCAAGGTAGCAGTTCCCCTTGTTTTCTCCCCTACCTTTTGAAAGATAAAGTTGTCAGCAAGAGAGGATAAAGGTACTGCCACACTAAACAATCCCGCTAGCGATCACGATAACGACGCATACTAATGCGATCGCTAGCGGGATTGTTTCTATATCGCTAAGTGCGGCCACATTTAGCGATATAGTTAACGACGCTATCGCCGTTAGCGATCTTCTTAACGACTTTAGCGGTACAAAAGTACCGCTAAATCGCTAAGAAAAGGTGCCACACTAGCGATATATACTTACCCAGCGGGAGCGCCGACGATAAAATAGGGTCCGGAACGATTCCAGCGACAAGCGAGATCACAGCAGGAAGCTCGTCGCTGGAAGATGCCGCACACAACAACATCGCTAACGGGATCGCTAAATAGTGACGTTTTTTAGCGATCCCATTAGCGATATTGTTTAGTGTGGCATACCCTTAAGAATTTCCTTGACCTGTTAGTTTTGCCTGAGAGCGATTCCCAACAAATGTCTGGATAGTTGAAATCTCCCATGACCACTATGTCATATTTTTTGGAGAACTTGGCCATTTGATGCATAAAGAGTTCATCCATATCTTCAGCTTGCATAGGTGGCCTGTAGTAAATGCCTACAATGGTGTCCTTTCCATTGTTCTGTCCTTGTATTCTTACCCAAACAGTTTCCACAGAACTACCAGTCTCTGAAGCATCAATCTCTGTGCAAATATACGCTTTTCTAACATACAATGCGACACCTCCTCCTCGTTTATCAAGTCTGTTTCTTGCAAATAAGTTGTATCCTTCTAGCCTTGTATTCCAATCATGTGTGTCGTCCCACCAAGTTTCAGTGATTCCAATGACATCATACTTCTTCTCCTGCGTTAGTAGTTCCAATTCTCCTTGTTTGTTGCCCATGCTTTGTGCATTTGTATAAAAACATTTTAGTTTGTGATTGGTTTTTCTTCCTCCAATATTTTTATTATTTAGATTGTTTTGTCTTCGTTCTTCCTTTCCACTTCTAATAGCCGAGTTCTCAATAGCATTTGTCAGGTGTATGGCTTTTTCTGGCGTTTTGCTTCCCTTCCCACGTTGTTCTAGTTTAAAGCTCTCCTGATGAGTGTAGCAAGGCGACTTCCAAATACATGTTTTCCAGTCTTCGTAAGGTGCACCCCATCTCTAGCAAGTAGTCCATCGTATAGGTAATTCACTCCATGATCCAGAAATCCAAATCCTTGCTGACGGCACCATCGACGTAGCCAGTTGTTCACCTGCAGAATCTTATTCCACCTCCTTGTTCCATGGCCATCCACTGGGAGGATGGATGAGAAGACCACCTGCGCACCCAGTTCTTTCACTTTCTTGTCTAAGTTTTCAAAGTCACTGCAGATGGTTTCCAGGTCACTTCTTGTGGTGTCATTTGTCCCCACATGTATTAGCAGGAATGGGTAGTCATCTTTAGGTCTGAAGAGTCCTGATATCCTGTCAGACACATCTTTAATTTTTGCACCTGGAAGACAGCACATTTCTCTTGAGTTTGACTCCGGTCTGCAGATAGCAGCCTCTGTTCCTCTCAACAGGGAATCCCCCATGACCACAACTCTCCGTTTCTTCTTCACAACATTTTTCTTTCTCCATTCAGGAGGACTCTGAGGGCTTACAAGGTTGCTCTTTGTGGGCAAAGTCTTATCCTGATGTATTTCTCATCATTCTCCTGTGTGAGAGTCTGGTACTGGTTCCTGAGCAGTATGGGTGCTGACTGCCTCACGATCCTCCTGCTTCTCTGGGTCACATGCTTCCATTCCTCTGCTTCTTCAGGTGCTCTTCGAATTTCTTCTCTTTCTGCACCATGAAGAGATAATTCTGCTCTGTCTAAGAACTCTTCATCTTCCTTAATGATCTTCAATGTAGATAACCTCTCTTCCAGATTTCGCAACTTTTCCTCCAACATGGACACAAGCTTGCATTTGTGGCATGTGAAATTTGGCTTTTCCACTGGTAAATCTGTGAACATGTAGCAAGAAATGCAACTCACCACATGACTCCTGGCCTCTTCCATGCTCTTATTGTTAAAGAGATATCACAGCGGTGAAAAAAGTACCAAAATTCGGCGCGCGGCTTACCGATGTCCTCCTTTCAGCTGCAACAGCCAAAACCCAGTGTTCTTGGAGCTCGCGGAGACTCTTCACTTATCCCAGAATGAACTGGGAATATGCAAATGATCTCCTCAGGACTCCTCCCCTGGTTTACCGATGTCCTCCTTTCAGCTGCAACAGCCAAAACCCAGTGTTCTTGGAGCTCGCAGAGACTCTTCACTTATCCCAGAATGAACTGGGAATATGCAAATGATCTCCTCAGGACTCCTCCCCTGGTTTACCGATGTCCTCCTTTCAGCTGCAACAGCCAAAACCCAGTGTTCTTGGAGCTCGCGGAGACTCTTCACTTATCCCAGAATGAACTGGGAATATGCAAATGATCTCCTCAGGACTTATTTCATGCAATAAAATGCAATTTAATTATTTAAAAATCATACAATGTGATTTTCTGGTATTTATTTTTAAATTCTGCCTCTCACAGTTGAAGTGTACTTACGATACAAAATTACAGACTTCTCCATTCTTTGTAGATGGGAAAACTTGCAAAATCGGCAGCATATCAAAAACTTATTTTCCCCACTGTTTATGTGGGTGTGTATGTATAAATATATATACACACAGTATATGTGGTAGAGGTGACTGGATGCACCAAGAATCAAATTAGAGTTGAACTTCCCAAAATTTGCAGATTCTTATGAATTTGAACAGTTTGCTATTCAATATGTGTGGATCAGACACCCTATAAAAATGCAATTTCAAACACTGCTCAAGAGTCAGAGAGTGGTCTAATGTCATTAGGAGCAACCGGGCCAGCTTCTGCTCAATACCCTTCAGCTATCACATCACATGATCAAGCACAGCCATAGAGGGGGGATTATCAAAGCCAGTATAAAAGACGAGGGCAGTCCAAGCACCATTGTATGTTTTTACAGTGTTGAGATAGGAAAGCAGAGTGCACAACTCATTCCATATAGGTACAAAAAAAGACCCAACTTGTATTGTGTTGTACTACTGCACTAGTATTGAACTACTTTGAAAATGGAAGTGGTACTCAGTCTGTAAATTATAACCCTTAAAATTCAAGTGAGATAGTGAAGTTCTGTAACTGCATTGATAGTGTGATTGTGAATTCATTTATCAGTGATAAACAGTTTTTTTAAAACTTTTCTTCAGTGCAGCTGCAAAACCGGAGGTGAGTTTACTCTCTGTCCTTATTTTGCTAGTAAAAGAAGATACCTGAAATCTAGCTTGTGTGACACATGGAGGGAAGCCATCAGTTTATTTTTTAATAATCTGCATTTGTACCTCCATACTGCCCTCGTTCTTAAACTCTGCTCTTTTTATGGTACATGATTTGATGCAGTGTCATAATTGTTATTATTGTTAATTGCTTCTGGACATCACGATTATCTATTCTTAGACACCGTGACAAACATCATCTATTAATGTCTCTTTATACCAGTGACGTTTAAGCAACAATGTATTGCCTCTCCTGTGTATTTCCTTAGCATTTAATTTTCCACTATGTGCATACCTAAATTAGAGTTCTTTTTGTGTATGTATATTAATACATGTATTAATTTTTCTCTGTTTCTTTATTTTTATCCTAGTCTTAGAAAGGTATGTATGTAAGACCGAAACATGACATGTTACATCTTGGGATTGCTTTACCTGAATAAAAATATTTCAAATAAAAAAGTGCCGGATTTTGATATTTATGTGATATATATATATATATATATATATATATATATATATGTGCACTTACTCACACTAGTCTGGATTGAGCCAGTCAGTTTTTTGTCATTTGTATGTTAGCTTACTGACTGAGCACTCCACCCTTCAACTTGTGGTGATTTTAATTACAACAGGTTCCTACAGTACTTACCCATAAATGCAGGCATTGCTGAGAGAGGTGTCCACATTCACCCAGAAATTCTGACATCAGCCTTAGAGAGGTATTCAAACATGTAGGGACCCATCAGTCTTTGAGACCACCTTGACAATGGTTGATGGGCAGATATAATTTGGCCAAATTTTATGCTAAGCGTCTCATTTTTTTTCCTAATATTCAAAAGACGTATTGCTATTCAAATTTCGCATATTTCACATTGACATGCTTTAGCATGATAGAGTGCAACCTTTTTTTGCATATAGGAGTGGTATCCCTTTCTGAGCACCTTTTTCTAAGTGAATACGGACTGACATGTAACCTATCTCAGTGTCACTTTATGAGATAATAACGCTTCATCATATCAGAGTGATTTTGAGATTGATTTTTCAGGACACATTGTACTTTATGGTAGTGATAAATTTAGGTTCATTTGAAAAAATAATGAAATTTTGTTGAAAATTTTGTAATTTTCAAACTTTTAATTTTATTCCCTTAAACCAGAAAGTTATATCACACAAAATAATTAATTCATAACTGCTTTATACCTGTCAGTATTACACTGACAGAAACCGGGGCATGATCTAACAGGATTTTCGTAGCTGGTAGACCCTGGGGTCATCATGACCTTGGGTTACTATGACGACAATCAGGCCTTCGCAATGACACGCAGCATATCGATATCAATTGCAGCATTTAGGGGTGGTGTGGTCACCACTCCTGGCTGTGAAAACTGGAGCTCGGGCTTCACGTAAGTAAACTGAGACCTCTGCGACTACTGCATGGGCATAGCTCCTGTGCTGCACACGATTACCATGACATACCTACACATCATCAGTCAGGAAACCCTATCATGCAATGATTTATAGGTACGCTAAATGTTGTGAAGAGGTTAAGATCTTTTTCATACCATACTTTCTTCAGCAAGTTTTTTAGGTCTTGTAGCAATCTTTATTTCAATGGAAGCTAGATAGTAACTGCATATGCTACAATGTACACAGGAGAGACAGTCTCTTGGTCTCTCTTTATCAGCTGGATTAGAGCCAGTTTCAAGCAGTTTAGACAAAATTAATGTTCCTATTCTTTAAAGTTATAAATAATTCATATTTTCCTCAGGGAGACAGAAATAAATCAGGTCTTGTTTTGTTTCCTAAATCCTTCCTGTCTTGTGTTATTATTAAAATTATCAGTTTGCTAAACCTCAGGAAGATGTTCCAGGTCTTGTTTCACTTTTGTTAATGCTCAGTTTTAAAAGCCCATGCTGAGACTTAGCCTGAAGTAAAATACACCTGTCTCCGCTTACTCTTGGAAATATTTGTTTCTTTTTAAAATGTAGTCCCTTTGATGCATGACTTCTTTATTATTTCTGTGGACATTGAGCTAGAAATGTATACATATACTGTACATATATATGTTTAAATATGCATAGAAAGACCCTGTATGAAGTTTGCTTATGTTTTCTGATGTGTCTAACAGATCTCTTTGATTTTCTTTGCAAATTCTTTACTGTGCCTTAAAGGGAACTGTCATGTCTCAAAGCGCTATTAACCTGCAGATATGGGGTTAATTTGAAGATTAATAGCATTCTAAAGCTGTCATTCCACTGAAAACCAGACTGCCGGGAGGAAATTAACTTTATTACCGGCAGCCTCTAGCTTTCAGTCATAGGCCGGAGTCACACTAAGCCGGGATCACACATTCGACGAAAACGTCCGACGCTCGCATGTGAAATCCCAGCTCTGGCGCCGGCAATCGGGAGTGGAGTGCGTGGCTGCATGTATTTATATGCAGCCATTCGCTCCACTCCCAAGTGCCAATGCCAGAGCTGGGATTTCACATGCGAGCATCGGATGTTTTCGTCGCATGTGTGATCCCGACCTAAGGAGGAATACGGATGAGTGAGAGGCGTGAAAACCACGCATTACACACGGACCAATATTTCTCTATGGGGCAGCTCTGATCATGCTTATTTTTCTCGGGCGTATCTTACGGTGCGAGACACCCGCAGCATGCTGCGATTGTACGCATATTAAGCCCGTTGTATGCCAATGAAAGTCTATGGGTGCGAGAAAACAACGGATTACACACGGACCAGACGTGTGACTTGCGAGAAATACGCAAGACTTCTGCAGCTCACAGGAAATGGTGCAACACATGCAGCAGGAGGCTGACACATGTAAATTAGCTCAAAAAGAGCGCCAGACATCCCGGAAGAACGCCTCCACAGAGTCGGCCATGATGTCCACCCTCATCAATGTAGAGATGCTAATTGTGCTGGTGCAGGAGAGGCCCGAAATTTGGGACCAAAGAGATGCACATTATGCAGACCGCGCAAGGAAAGAGGCGGCATGGAGGCGCATCTGCGGGCAGATGTTTCCCCACTTTGGGGACAGCCCACGCGAGAAGCAGCAGCGAATCAGTAAGTTGCTTGATTTATTTGCAAACTTCTTCACGGTCAGAAGGTAGTTGTAGCGCCAATTTTCCCAAAAAAGGTTGTTTTTTTGGGGGTTTTTTGGTGCCAAAATGTTTGGATAGTCACATCCTACTAGGCCCCATGACTAAATTACATGTATTAGAAGAATTTGGCTTTGTGCACCTAGCTAATTGATTACAATATATGTCTCATTGCAGTGGATGATATTATGAGAAGATGGAGAAGCATCCGCGAACAATACCAGCGGGAACGGCAGCAGAGGTCCAAGAGCGGGTCAGCAGCACCCACAAAAAAAAATACATTTATTTTGACAGGCTGGGTTTTCTGGCACCTATTCTGGATCTCAGACCGTAAGTACATACATCACACCACTTAACACATATGCAGTTTAGGCTCACCTCTCCTACATGTTCTAATCCCCTTTCATTTCCCAACAGGACTCAATCCAACCTCACTGAGAGGGAGACAGGCTCTGACTCAGAGGCAATTATTGACCCGGTTGGGGGAGGTGAAGAGGTGGCTGGCCCATCGTCTAAAGCTCCCATCAGCATCCCCAAAGGTTCACAATCCCAAGTACCTCAACAACCCCCTCCTCCTCAACCTGTACCAGAGGCACCAGCTGCAGCAGCATCCGCCATTGGGGATGAAGCAGGAAACAGCAGCAGCCTCACCGTACCTCTGGGGGGCTCCCCCCAGCCTGCTGCAATATCCCGCCATGGGAGAAGACGGCAAGACATCACTGTGTCAGACACACGTAGGCATGTGGACACTGGGGTACTCAATTACCTTTCAAGGGCAGCTGTGGATGAGGGTGAGGAGGCCTATGCCCGTAGCTTTGCCCGCTACCTTTGTCCCCTACCCCGTGAGCTGAGGCTTCGTGTACGAGAATCAATGCACATCCTAATTGATGCATGCACACCTCCTAATACACTATATGAGGTGTTTGAATTCCTTGAGAGGTGGCAGCTCTCACCCCGTAACCTTCTGCGCCTTGCCCCCCACCAAAATGTGCATACTCAATTAGGATCTGATGATCCTCCTGCACGGGCGCCTACACCTCAACCCATTCCCCCACCGAACCAACCTTGGCAACAACAGGGTCAAATGGCTGGCTATAATCTGACTTCCCAATATGGCCACTTGTACAGGTCCAGTGTTGGAGGCAGGTCCCAACCTGGATGTGCTCAACATGGTCATATTGGGGGGTATGATTCTCATGGGTACCATCTTACACAGGAATATAATCTCCCTTATCTTTATGGCAATGTGCCCACACACCAACCTGACTGTGGGCAGATGTTAGCTCAGGGCCCAGAAAATCCACCCCAACAGGTGATGGTCAAGGTGGTCATCCAAGCCAACCACACAGAGATGCTGGGAACCCGCCAACCCCACCACCCACATACCACCAGCTGTGATTTTTTATTTTACTTATATATTATGATTTCAAAACCTGTTTGTTATTTTTTTATATTTAGTTTAGACTCATGTTGTGCCAAAGAAATGTGCACTAATCTAGATGCCTGTAAAAAACATATGGTACCAATATGCTCTTCAGTAGGCATACTCCACGTTTGTTATTTTCATTAGCTCTTATTATTTATACAAAACTTTGTTATTTTTTTATATTTATTTTTACACCATGTTGTGTAATGCATAATTGCACTCATCAGAATGCCTACAAACAGCATATGGTACTTAGCTGGTGGGAAGTGGCCTAGGTGAAACTATTTTTTTTCTTTATATCTTATAATTTATACCATGTATGTTATTTTTTTAAATCCATTGTAAACATTGTTGGCTAATGCATCAATGCATTAGCCTAGTCTTAGTACCCAACCATATGGGGCAGATATGGTGCTCACTAGTGATAGTGAAAGTTTGCTATTTTGCTTATGTATTATTATTTATGGAAATGTTTGTTATTTTTTTCTGATTTTGGTTTTATTTGTGTAATAATGCGCACTTACACTATAGTGCTATGAAGACATATATCATATAAGTCAAATATGGTTGTCACTACCTCAAGTGCGAGTTTGCACATATAAATACATATTTTTGTAAAAAATGTGGTGTCTTGTTGCTTAAGTAAGGTGTACTACATCACCTACATATTTGGTATGAACTGTAACAGCACACACAGACTATGTCATAGAAACATTAGATTTATGTATACACACAGAAATACATTACACCATAGATAAAGCATCATCTTGCCATGTAGTTGTACCTTCAGGTGACACAAAATGTTGGGTGAATATATCACGTGTTTTCAGTCCTGAGAGTGGGCGATGTAAAGGGATGACATGGGGTGTGGGCATATCCACATTGGTAACCACACTGTCACCAACATCAGATGGACAACAATCATGCATTCTGGTGAAATTATGTAGAACAACACATGCTTTGATGACCTCATTGACATTGGCTTCACTCAGCTGAATAGCAGACTGGAGGACCCACCATTTTGCACACAGAATGCCAAATGCACACTCCACCAGGCGCCTGGCCCGTTATAGGCGCAAGTTGAAGATCCGACGACGGTGGTCAAGGTGTCGTTGTGGATATGGCCTCATCACATTCCTTGATAGCTGGAAGGCCTCATCCCCAACTACAACATATGGGACAGGTTCTAGATTGGAGCCAGGAAGTTGGGGTGCTGACGGTAGGTCCAACTCGTTATTGCGAAGCCGCCGACCCATAATGGAAGAATTGAAGACTCTAGAGTCTCCAGTTCTTCCATAGGCCACAATGTCTACAATTATAAACCTGTAGTTACTGTCAACCAGATCCAACAGCACCACAGAAAAATATTGTTTATAATGATAGAATTGGGACCCTGAGTTCAGGGGCTTACACACACGGATGTGCTTCCCATCAAGGGCTCCTATACAATTTGGGAACTGGCATTGCTCCTCAAATCCCTGGCAATCCTCTTCCAGTCTTCCATCTTTGGCTCAGGCATCACCAGTTGATGCAGTCTGTCCCAGAGTTGTGAGCAGGTATCACGCACAATGCCAGATATGGTGGACCTCCCAATCAAAAACTCCAGATGGAGTGCGGCATAGGATATGCCAGTAGTTAGGAACCTACAGTCATGGCCAAAAGTTTTGAGAATGACACAAATATTAATTTTTACAAAGTCTACTGCTTCACTTTTTCTAATGGCAATTTGCATATACTCCAGAATGTTATAAAGAGTGATCAGCTTAACAGCAATTACTTGCAAAGTCAATATTTGGCTAGAAAATGAACTTTATCCCCCAAAACACATTTCAACATCATTGCAGCCCTGCCTTAAAAGGACCAGCTAACCTCTTTTCAGTGATTGCTCCATTAACACAGGTGTGGGTGTTGATGAGGACATGGCTGGAGATCAATCTGTCATGATTAAGTAAGAATGACACCACTGGACACTTTAAAAGGAGGCTGGTGCTTGGCATCATTGTTTCTCTTCTGTTAACCATGGTTATCTCTAAAGAAACATGTGCAGTCATCATTGCAATGCACAAAAATGGCCTAACAGGGAAGAGTATCGCAGCTAGAAAGATTGCATCTCAGTCAACAATCTATCGCATCATCAAGAACTTCAAGGAGAGAGGTTCCATGGTTGCCAAAAAGGCTCCAGGGCGCCCAAGAAAGACCAGCAAGCGCCAGGACCGTCTCTTAAAAGTGTTTCAGCTGCGGGATCGGGCTACCAGCAGTGCAGAGCTTGCTCAGGAATGGCAGCAGGCAGGTGTGAGTGCATCTGCATGCTGTAAGGTTCTGTGTACATGTTCCTGAAACTCAGTTTGTTCGTCAGCCATTTTACTTTCTGTCTTGCTGCAGCTATCTTGCCCTCAGTCAAAATGGAGTTTCCAGCTTGCATGTTCCCGCCCTGATTCTCTCCTTTTGCTTCTTAAGCAGCCACAGCTGAGCAATCAGTGCTTCAGAAGCTAGCCTGCAGTGAACCTGTGACCTGACTCCTAAAGCCTTGGACCTTGTACTCCAGCTATTCCTACTGAGGAACTCTGAAGCACTTGTGGACTCTGAACCCTGCTCTTTGAAAGACCCACGTTTGCATGGACTTACGGTAACAGAGAAGAAGATCCTGAACCTGTTGTGGAGAGTATTGCTGAGCTTAGATTACTCTGGCCTGCTGTGTCTCCTGCTTCTGTGTCTGCAAACTGTGTGACTATTTTTGCCAACTTGTATGAAGTAATACAAGACTTTCTATATCAAACCTGTGTCTCATGTATTTTCATCGCACCCAAGCACAAGACGCTATATGAACTGTACTACATACATTACAAGATTCTGAAGAGAAAACGTTAGTGTCTGCTGGGTCTGGAAAGGCTGTGTCTGCTGTAACTGTGGATATCGGATGTCCGGTTGTACTTTCTGTGATGACAGTGGTTGTGACTTCTCACAACCATTCCAGGTGAGCAATTCCCTTAAGTGTTTTTTTTTCTGCAGTGTTACCACAGGTAAACACTATTGTTTTTTTTTTTTTCTTTTCTCTTTTTTTGTCTGCTGTAACTGTGGATATAAGATGTCCGGGTGAACTTTCTGTGATGATAGTGGTTGTGACTTCTCACAACCATTCCAGGTGAGCAGTTCCCTTAATTTTTTTTCTCTCTGCAGTGTTACCACAGGTAAACACTATTGTTTTTTTTTTCTCCTCTCCTCTTCTTCCAGTACTCCTGTCTTAAAAGATCTGGAAAATGGAGGCCCGCATAAAGGAACTTTGCGGAGTGACTGATAATATCCTTGCAGATTTGCAGAATATAAAGACCCGTTTTTCAAGCCTACAGGACCTCACTAATCACAATTTGCAAGTGTTTGGACAGACTGCCCAGGATTTGCGAGCCAGGATTGAGGTTCTAGAAGAGCGAGTCCAGGCTCCTGCCGTAGCCCCGAGTTCTGGGATTCCCAAGTTGCCTCCTTTTCGTTTTGGCGGTGAACGTGAGAAATTCAGGGGATTTATTAATCAATGCAATCTTTTTTTTTCTGCACATGCTTCACAATTTCCCACTGAACGATCTAAGGTGCTTACTATAATTATGTTGCTTACCAACAAGGCTTTGATGTGGGCAAACCCTCTGATTGAGACTGAGGATGATTGTTTGAATCACCTTGATGCTTTTATTTCAGCCATGGGGCAGGTGTTTGATGACCCCAATCGAGGTGCAACAGCTGAAGCAGCCATGTTAGCTTTGCGCCAAGGTAAGCACTCGGTAGCTGAATATGCCTTGGATTTCAGGATATGGGCCCTTGATACCACCTGGGACAGTTCCGCCAAAAATTCTATTTTTCGAAAGGGGTTATCTCCACTGATTAAGGATGAACTTGCTCGTGCCGATCCTCCCACTGCGTTAGGTGACTTTATTAACTACTGCATCCGTATTGATACTCGTCTGACTGAACGCAGGCAAGAGAGATGGTTCGAAAGCAATCGCACTAACCTTTTCCTACCTTCCTCTCCAGCTAAGGAACCTTTGAGTAGGATTACACGGGAACCTGAACCTGAACCCATGCAGGTAGACTCTTTACAACGACGGGTTAGTGATGCACGCAAGGAACATCGTTTTAAGGAGAATCTATGTTTCTATTGTGGTAAGTCAGGGCACTTCATTATAAACTGCCCCAGCCGTTCTCGTAAGACTACTGCAGCACTAATTCATTGTGAGTGTTGCGAGAGGAGATCTGTCAGGTCCGAGCCTCAGGCTCCAGAGAGATCTGCAGCAACAGATCTTGATTTCTCGGACTTAAACCCCGTTACCTCTGAGGACGTTGACTGTGTAAACGCTGCCATTTTTCAAGTTTCCTCAGCGGTTGTCCCAGCTGAGTTGTAAGAAAAACAATTCTCATTGCTTTCTTTCCATCAAACTCTGGGTTGACTCAGCTTGGGTGTCTAGCTCTGCTATGATCGACTCAGGGGCAAGTGGAAATTTTATGGATGTCTCCTTTGCTCTGAAACAGGGGATACGTTCAGTGAAGAAGGCTACTCCAGTACAGATGGAAACTGTGGATGGCTCCCTGCTGACCTCTGGAACAGTGGATCAGGAAACAGAGCCTTTGAGGGTTCTTATGGGTAAAGATCATCAAGAGAAACTGTCCTTTATGCTTATCTCTTCTCCCCACTTTCCCATTATTCTAGGGCTACCATGGCTGCAGGCTCAGAATCCTACCATTAACTGGGAGACCAAGGAATTACACTTTCCAGAGAAACAGATGAGTCCAAAAGTTTCAGCTTGCTCTGTTCCTAAAGGAACCATGTCAGTCCCTGAACTACCAGCTGTATACCAGGACTATGTGGATTTATTTGACAAGAGAACGCTGACCAGCTTCCTCCTCACCGTCCATATGATTGTCCAATTGAATTATTGCCTGGAGCAGAGATACCTTTTGGTAAGATCTACCCCCTGGCGGGGCCCGAGCTAAAGGCTTTAAAGGATTACATAGACGAAAATCTAGCCAAGGGCTTCATACGCCCCTCTTCATCTCCTGCAGGTGCACCCATCTTCTTTGTAAAGAAGAAAGATGGATCTCTGAGACCATGCGTAGACTATAGGGAACTCAATAAGGTTACTATTAGAAACCGTTATCCATTGCCTTTAATCCCTGAGTTATTGGAGAGAGTGCGACATGCCAAAATTTTCTCTAAACTAGATCTTCGTGGGGCCTATAACTTAGTCCGTATTAGACCTGGGGATGAATGGAAGACTGCATTCAGGTCACGCTATGGACACTTTGAATATCTAGTTATGCCTTTTGGTCTGAGTACCGCCCCAGCCACTTTCCAACACTTGGTGAATGACATCTTCAGGGATCTCCTAGATACATTCGTGGTAATTTATTTGGATGATATTCTAATTTTTTCTAACTCCACAGAGGAACATCATGGACATGTGAGAATGGTCTTGGAACGTATAAGACAAAATCATCTTTACATCAAACTTGAAAAGTGTGAATTCCATAGGACCGAAATTCAATTTCTGGGGTATGTACTGTCTACACAAGGAATTAGTATGGATGGAAGCAAAACCCAAGCCATCAAGGATTGGCCAAGTCCTAGAAATGTGAAGGAGGTACAGCGCTTCATCGGGTTTGCCAACTTCTATAGACGTTTCATTAGAAATTTCTCTGAGGTAGTGTCACCTATCACCCAACTTACCCGGAAAGAGTCTAGGTTCTCCTGGACTCCCCAAGCCCAGGAAGCATTTTCCCGTCTAAAAGATAAATTTACCACTGCACCTATCCTAGTTCATCCCAACCTCGAGCTTGCCTTCATAATAGAGGTGGATGCTTCAGACTGTGCCGTTGGAGCTATACTCTCTCAGAGAACAGGTGAGAAGAATGTCTTGCATCCCTGTGCCTTCTTTTCCCAGCAGTTGTCTTCGGCTGAGAGGAACTACGATGTGGGCAATAGAGAGTTGTTGGCCATTATTGCCGCCTTCAAAGAATGGAGACACCTTCTTCAGGGAGCTGCACAGCAAATAGTCGTCCTGACAGACCATCGTAACCTTGAGTTTATCAGGTCGGCTAAGTGCCTGACTCCTCGCCAGGCTCGCTGGAATCTTTTCTTAAACCAATTTAATTTTATCATTTCTTATAGACCAGGATCGCGCAATGGAAAGGCTGATGCACTCTCTAGGATTTACTCAGCAGAGACACGTCCAATTACTCCTCCTAAGACTATTCTTCCTGACTCTAGATTCCTAGGAGTAATTCATAATCAAGACCTACTTAAGGACATCAAGGAAGCATACCATGCGGATTCCTTTTTGGCACAACCCCAAGGGACGTAAGTCTTGTCTTTAAGAATGGTGTGTGGATTCAGGGACAACGCCTGTATATTCCTGAAACAGTCAGATTGAGAGTATTGCAACTCATTCACGATTCCAAGATAGCTGGGCATAGAGGAATTCTAAAGACACAGGAATTTCTCTCTCGTTTCTTTTGGTGGCCCACTTGCAGGAAGGATGTTTTAAACTATGTCACTTCATGTGAAGTCTGTGCAAGATGCAAAACACCTCGCTCCTCACCAACTGGTCTGTTACAGCCTCTTCCCACCCCGTCCCGCCCGTGGGGATCCATTTCTATGGACTTCATTGTGGAGTTACCAACCTCTCAAGGGAAGAACACCATTCTAGTGGTGGTTGACCGTCTAACAAAGGCAGCTCATTTTATCCCTTGTGTCGGCTTAACTACTGCAAAACAGACATCAGATTTGATGATTAAAGATGTGTTTCGCTTACATGGAGTACCGGATGAGGTTATTTTGGATCGAGGGGTGCAATTCACTTCTAGGTTTTGGCAAAATTTCTGTGCAGCATTGGACATTAAAGTAAACCTTTCTTCTGCTTTTCATCCCCAGACTAATGGACAGACCGAACGAACCAATCAAACCCTGGAGCAGTATCTCCGCTGCTTTATCTGCCACCTACAGGATGATTGGGTGGATCTACTTCCATTAGCTGAGTTCTCGTATAACAACTCTCAGAGTGCCTCCACTAAGCAGTCTCCTTTTTACTCTAATCTAGGTTATCATCCTAACATTCTACCACGATTTCCCATAGAAACGCCTTTACCAGCAGTGGCTGAAAGAATCACGTCTTTACAGAAGAATATGGATCTTCTAAAGGAGAATCTGGAATCGGCTCAGGAAAGGTACAAGAAAGCAGCAGATAAATTTCGTAAACCTGCACCAGCTTTCAAGGTAGGAGACTTGGTCTGGCTGTCAACCAGAAATCTTAAGTTAAGGATTCCATCGTCTAAGTTGGGACATAAGTACATTGGACCCTATAAAATCAGTAAAATTATAAGTGCCGTTGCTTGTCGTCTTCAACTGCCCAGAACTATGAGAATTCACCCTGTCTTTCATGTATCCCTACTAAAGGCTGCGACACCCAATACGTTTCCTGGACGTTCTTCTCCTTGCCCTGACCCAGTGCTAGTCGATGGTCAGGAAGAATTTGTGGTGGAAAGGATTTTAGATTCCAGGTTGTATAGAAATCAGTTACAATATCTGATTAAATGGCAGGGCTACCCAGTGGAGGACAACTCATGGGAACCAGTCAATAACGTTAATGCTCCTCGCTTGCTCCGTCAGTTTCATCAGAGGTACCCACACAAGCCTGGCCTGAGGTCATCCGGAGGCTGTCCCTAAGGGGGGAGTAATGTAAGGTTCTGTGTACATGTTCCTGAAACTCAGTTTGTTCGTCAGCCATTTTACTTTCTGTCTTGCTGCAGCTATCTTGCCCTCAGTCAATATGGAGTTTCCAGCTTGCATGTTCCCGCCCTGATTCTCTCCTCTTGCTTCTTAAGCAGCCACAGCTGAGCAATCAGTGCTTCAGAATCAAGCCTGCAGTGTACCTGTGACCTGACTCCTGGAAGCCTTGGACCTTGTACTCCAGTTATTTCCTATTGTGGAACTTTGGAACACTCGTGGACTTTGGAACCTTGCTATTTGATAAATCCACGTTTGCATGGACTTATGGTAACAGAGAAGAGATCCTGAACCTGTTGTGGAGAGTGATTGCTGAGCTTAGATACTCTGGCCTGCTGTGTCTCCTGCTTCTGTGTCTGCAAACTGTGTGACTATTTTTGCCAACTTGTATGAAGTAATACAAGACTTTCTATATCAAACCTGTGTCTCATGTATTTTCATCGCACCCAAGCACAAGACGCTATATGAACTGTACTACATACATTACACACGCACTGTGAGGCGGAGACTCTTGGAGCAAGGCCTGGTCTCAAGGAGGGCAGCAAAGAAGCCACTTCTCTCCAGAAAAAACATCATGGACAGACTGATATTGTGCAAAAGGTACAGGCAGTGGACTGCTGAGGACTGGGGTAAAGTTATTTTCTTTGATGGATCCCCTTTTCGATTGTTTGGGACATAAGGAAAACGCCTCATTCGGAGAAGACAAGGTGAGCGCTTACCACCAGTCTTGTCTCATGCCAACTGTTAAGCATCCTGAAACCATTCATGTGTGGGGTTGCTTCTCAGCCAAGGGAATCGGCTCTCTCACAGTCTTGCCTAAAAACACAGCCATGAATAAAGAATGGTACCAGAATGTCCTCCAAGAGCAACTTCTCCCAACCCTCCAAGAGCAGTTTGGCGATCAACAATGCCTTTTCCAGCATGATGGCGCACCTTGCCATAAAGCAAAGGTGATAACTAAATGGCTCAGGGAACAAAACATAGAGATTTTGGGTCCATGGCCTGGAAACTCCCCAGATCTTAATCCCATTGAGAACTTGTGGCCAATCATCAAGAGACGGTGGACAAACAAAAACCAAAAATTCTGACAAAATGAAAGCATTGACTGTGCAAGAATGGACTGCTATCAGTCAGGATTTGCTCCAGAAGTTGATTGAGAGCATGCCAGGGAGAATTGCAGAGGTCCTGAAGAAGAAGGGTCAACACTGCAAATATTGACTTGCTGCATTAACTCATTCTAACTGTCAATATAAGCTTTTGTTACTCATATGTTTGCAATTATATTTCTGTCTGTGATAAAAACATCTGTCAAAACACACATAAAAACCAGAGGCAGCAGATCATGTGAAAATATAATATTTGTGTCATTCTCAAAACTTTGGCCATGACTGTACAAGTAACCAAATGTAGAGAGAGAAATCATTACACATGCACAAAGGTAGAACAAACGCATTATACATAACCCTTAAATCAGTTCATTTACAAAGAATCCTAATTTAAATTTAACACAAGTCAAAGGTTGCTGTCATTTTTACGCACAATCTCCAACAAAACATCAAATGTGGGACTGGTCATCCGACAAAACAGAAAAAACTTGTCCGGATGTGTCCGCAGAGATGCATACAGCCGGTGAAAATGGCCTTTGCCTCAAATGCGGATGCACCCACATTCGCCTCCTCCTCCACGGATCAACGATCACTGGGTAAGGCTGGCCAAAGTGGCGGGACAAAACCCATTTGTACAACACTAGATCAGTTGGGGTGAAGTGAAGAGTGTCAGCAGGGCCGACTCCAGGTTTTTGATGGCCCCGGGCAAAAGAGCCTCAGTGGGCCCCTTTAACACAGACCATGATTCATGATGCACAGATACAGCGGAGAAATATATATATATATCTATATATATAGATATATATATATAGTATAGATAGATAGATAGATAGATAGATAGATAGATAGATAGATAAGATAGTACAAGGCCAAAGATTTCACTTCTTACATTACATGAGTGATATCTATTGTAAATTCTACAGTAGCTCAGAAACCGGCGAATCCTCGCAGCGCACAGTGCAGACCAGACAGTATAGTCCTCCATACAGTATTATGGGCTCCACATAGTCCTCCATACAGTATTATGGGCTCCACATAGTCCTCCATACAGTATTATGGGCTCCACATAGTCCTCCATACAGTGTTATTATGGGCATCACATAGTCCTCCAGTCTGGTCCCCATATAATGCTCCATACAGAATACTGGTCCCCATATAATGCTCCATACAGCATAATGGACCCCATATCTTGCTCCATACAGAATACTGGTCCCCATATCATGCTCCATACAGAGTACTGGTCCCCATATCATGCACCATACAGAATACTGGTCTCCATATCATGCTCCATACAGAATACTGGTCTCCATATCATGCTCCATACATAATACTGGTCCCTATATCATGCTCCTTACAGAATACTGGTCTCCATATCATGCTCCATACAGAATACTGGCCTCCATATCATGTTCCATACAGAATACTGGCCCCCATATCATGCTCCATACAGAATACTGGTCCCCATATCTTGCTCCATACAGAATACTGGTCCCCATATCATGCTCCATACAGAATACTGGCCCCCATATCATGCTCCATACAGAATACTGGCCCCCATATCATGCTCCATACAGAATACTGACCCCCATATCATGCTCCATACAGAATACTGGTCCCCATATCATGCTCCATAAAGAATACTGGTCTCCATATCATGCACCATACAGAATACTGGTCCCCATATCATGCTCCATACAGAATACATTAAAAAAAAAAAATAAAATAAATACTCACCTCACTGCTCACCTGCTGCTACCGCTGCCGCTGCTCTGCTCCGGACTCCAACGTCGCCGCCCGGCGTCTTCCCGCTCTGTCTGCACTGTGACTGCTCAGCAGAGGGTGCGGTGATGTCACCGCGCCCTCTGACCTGAGACGTCACATTCAGGAGACACAGGACCTGCAGCAGAGGCATGGGGAGAGGTAAGTATTGTGTCGGGGCCCTGAGCAAGCGTGGAAGCTCTGGCACCGCTCTCCTCCGCTGACTGGCGCCATAGCGAGTGAGCCCCCCACCTGCTCAGGGCCCCGGCTCTTGCCCGGGTACCCCGGGTGCTGACGCCGGCCCCGAGTGTCAGACATGTTGGCAAGCAAGCAGCAGTACTCCAACACAAGCACACCACCAAAATGGGGAGATTGGGGGCTGCAACCTGATGCAAGGCTTGCTGATGATGATTTGAATGAGTTTCAGGCCTAAAAAACGTTAAATGTCCATTTTGCAAGGAGGCGAGAAAAATACGCTGTACGGATGCCATACGGATTGCACACTGATGCTTACATGGGCAAAATACGCAGCCGCAACAACAACGGATGAAATACAGATTATTGTGCCGGCAACATTTTGGCGTATTACGATCGTACAATACGGTCCGTTTTTTTCTACGGTGAGTGTGACGCCGGCCATGAAGGTTCAAATGATGCGGCTTCGGACACTATTCAGTATTTAGTGAGCGGCAGCTATAACCAATCCCCAACACTGCCTGACAGCCAGCTCAACAGTGCATCAGTGCTGAGCTATTAACCTGCAGATTAACCTCATATCTGCAAGTTATTAGCGTTTTCAGACATGACAGGTTCCCTATAAGTACAACTATATACAGTATATGTCAAATGCTGTGACTTCCTATTCAATATACTGTATGAAATTCTTAATATGATTTAGCTTTCTTCTAGGATTGACATATTAATATATATACTGTGTATATATATATATATTTATATATATATATATTAAATATAATAAATTACGTTTAGAAGACTTTCCACTCTTTTGCCTCCAGTGGAATGTATTCTGCCTTTTGGTAGGATATAGCGCACATATGAGTCTGTAACAAAGACCCTGGTCCAGCTCTATATTAGGATATCAGTCAGATAAATTAACCCCTTTCACCTCCCATGCCAGTTTTCACCTTCATGACCAGGCCAAATTTTACAGTGCTGACCAGTGTCATTTTATGTGATAAAATATTGTACTTCATGATAGTGGTAACTAGAGTTGAGCGAAACAGGTCGGTCAGATTCATAAGTCGCCGACTTTCGCCAAAGCTGAGCGAAACCCGACCACAGCGTGAAGTCGGCCATGCGGTCGTCAAAACGTGCGCCAAAGTCGGTTTTCTCATAATGCTTGCAGGCGCCTTTTTTCAGCCAATGAGCAAGGACGTACACTGTGGGCAACGAGATGATATGGGCAGCGTCCACCAGTATCTTAGAGAAGGGCATTGCAGTCACTGGCTTGCTTTGGGTGGCGTTATAGTGTCTGTAAAAGCCCTGACCGCCGACCTCCATTTTACTTCTGCCGATCTTAACAGTAGGGAGTAGAGTTGAGCGAAACAGGTAGGTTAGATTCATAAGCCGCCAACTTTCGCCAAAGTTGAGTTTCGCCGTGCGAAACCCGACCTTAGCGTGAAGTCGGCTATGTGGTCTCAAAACGTGCGCCAAAGTCGGATTTCCCAGAATGCTTTCAGGCGCCTTTTTGTGATTGACTTGCTTTGGGTGGCGTCATAGTGTCTATAAAAGCCCTGACCGCCGACCTCCATGTTACTTCTGCCGATCTTAATAGTAGGGAGAGGTTGCTTGCTGTTTATCAGTAGGGAGAGAGTTAAGGCTGGAAAGAGAAGTTCTTATGTGCTTGTGCTGATAGCAATTGTGCTGTACAGTTAGTGTGCAGTGACAGGGGAGGATTTTCTTGTGTGCAGCAGCGCTGGTTATTAAACTGCCTAATAGCTGTATTGCTGTGTGTACACTGCTGCGCAGACTGCTTTTTACACAGCACTAATACTTTTATACTTTTTTTCTGCATAGTTACCGAATGTTAATTTTTTCCCACACCGTATAGAGCTGTACGCTCCTCACACACTACCATGTACTGGCTGCTCACGGACAAATACAGTACATGCTAACTATCTGTGTGTGGCTCCGGAAATATATACAGAGATTTAAATTTTTCCCTACACTGTATACAGCTGTACGCTTCTGATACAGTACCGTTTTTCTGCCTTTTGTATTACGGTCAAATCCATACTGAGTGAGCGTCTGTGTGTGACTCCGGAAATATTACGGAGATTTAAATTTTCCCCTACACTGTATAAGCTGTATGCTTCTGATACAGTACCGTTTTTCTGCCTTTTGTATTACGGTCAAATCCATACTGAGTGTGCGTCTGTGTGTGACTCCGAAATATATACGGAGATTTAAATTTTCCCCTACACTGTGTATAGCTGTATGCTTCTGATACAGTACCGTTTTTCTGCCTTTTGTATTACGGTCAAATCCATACTGAGTGTGCGTCTGTGTGTGACTCCGGAAATATATACAGAGATTTAAATTTTCCCCTACACTGTATACAGCTGTACGCTTCTGATACAGTACCGTTTTTCTGCCTGTTGTATTACGGTCAAATCCATACTGAGTGCGCGTCTGTGTGTGACTCCAGAAATATATACGGAGATTTAAATTTTCCCCAACACTGTATACAGCTGTACGCTTCTGATACAGTACCGTTTTTCTGCCTTTTGTACTACGGTCAAATCCATACTGAGTGCGCGTCTGTGTGTGATTCCGAAAATATATACAGAGATTTAAATTTTCCCCAACACTGTATACAGCTGTACGCTTCTGATACAGTACCGTTTTTCTGCTTTTTGCATTACGGTCAAATCCATACTGAGTGGGCTTCTGTGTGTGACTCCGGAAATATATACGGAGATTTAAATTTTCCCCTACATCGTATGCAGCTGTACGCTCCTCATAAAGTACCATATATCTGCTGGTATTTTTGTTACATTTTCCCAAACATGAGGAAGTATGGTGGAAGAGGCCACGGACGTGGGATGGGGGGGCCAGCTGGTACTGATGGTGGTGGTGGTGCATCTGCTGGAAGTGTCAAAAGCACAATAGCACCTAAGGCAGTAGGTGTTGAGCCTGCATCATAGTCTGGCTCCAGAAGGCCTGGAAGGCTCCTTTTTCTGGGAGTACGTAAAACGCTTTTAAAGCCGGAGTATCAGGAACAGGTTTTGGCTTACATTGCTGAAACAGCCACCAGCTCTATCGCCTCCTCTTCTGAGCGGCTCAACTCCGTACACGTCGTACACACAGGGCTCCGTTTCGTACGCTCCGTACACATACAGCACTGCTACAGCCACCTCGTACACACACGGCTCTGCTCACCTCGTACATACACGGATCCGCTCCGTACACCTCGCACACACGGCTCCGCTCCGTACACCTCACACACACGGCTCCGCTCTGCACACCTCGTTCACACACGGCTCCGCTCCGTACAACTCGTACTCACACGGCTCCGCTCCGTACACCTCGTTCACACACGGCTCCGCTCCGTACACCTCGTACACACATGGCTCCGCTCCGTACACCTCGGTTACACACGGCTCCGCTCCGTACACCTCGTACACACACGGCTCTGCTCCGTAAACCTCGTTTACACACGGCTCCGCTCCGACACCTCGTACACACACGGCTCCACTCCGTACACCTCGCACACACTACAGCACTGCTACATCCACACTGTAAACGCCTCCTGACCCCACACATAAACTTACCCTCGTGGAGCACCTGACAACCAGCACAGCAGAGAGCCAGAAACCGACCTGCACACAGAGGAGCCTGACCATGTGACACCCAACTCCTCCCCTCCTGTGACCTCATCACAGGTCCTGCTCGCACATAAGAAGACAGCTAGCAAAGTCATTCCTCTGCTGTCAGAAGCTGTAGTGGAGCGCTGGGAAAGCGAGGAATGGGTGCATGGGGGGAGTGGCAGCTCCTCTCACTGCGGGACACATGCTGTCCCGCCGTGACAGAGTTTGGGAGGGTCAGAATCAGGACTGTCCCGGACAGTTGGGAGGTATGGATTCTGCTGGTACATTCACCCAGAGCACTGCATTGCCCCCGCAGTCTACTGAGCCAGATTCTGACCCTGATGAAACTCAGGTGCCCCTTCCCGCATACTATACCACCTTACGTGGTGACACAGAGGAAGGTGCAGATGAAATTGAAGAGGAGGTGATGGATGACCCAGTTGTTGATTCGGATTGGCATCCATTGAGGGAAGAGGGTGCCACTGGCCAAAGCTCAGAAGAGGAGGAGGATACGCAGCAGGCATCGACATCGCAGCTGCGGTTATCTGGCAGGCCCGAAGCAGTCCAAAAACGTGTTAAAAAAAACAAAAAAAGTAGCAGGACAGCTTGGACAGACGGTCAAATTAGCACAGAGTGCAAGCCCTGAAAATTTATCCCATAGTAGGAAGAGTGCAGTGTGGCACTGTTTTGACCAAAATCCTATTGATGAGGCAAAGGTTATCTGTAAGAAGGACCTTTAGCTGAGGGAAAAATCTCCAAAATTTGAATACCAGTTGCATGCTTAGACATTTAAACACCATGCACTTGCAAGTGTGGACGGACTACAAAATCTCAGGTAGCACACGTGCATCTGCTCCGAATGAAGGTAGCCAGCAACGCTACATCGCTTCCCCCACTGTAAGCCCACCGGTTAGCACACCACCAGCAAGAAATGTTGAGGTGTCGTCGCAAGGCCAAAGCAGTCAGGGAATCACAATGTTTTTCCAACGAAAGACTGAATCTAGGCCATCACCACCACCACCACCACCACCATCACCAACCCCCTCTCAGTCCGTCATGTCCATCGCTAGTTCCACCATATGCAGCTTTCAAGTCCAGCTCACCCTAGCAGACACTCTGAGTAGGACAAGAAAGTACTCATCCTCTCATCCACATACACTGGCTTTGAACGCCTACATTGCCAAACTGATCTCATTAGAGATGATGCCCTTCCGTTTATTTGAAAGCGCAGTGTTCCGAGAGCTCATGGCCTATGCTGTCCCACGCTATGACCTACCCAGTTGGCACTTCTTTTCTAGAAAAGCCATCCCTGCCCTCCTCCTGCACATAAAAGACCGCATTGTCCATGCACTCAAACAATCAGTGAGTGGAAAGGTGCACTTCACAAAAGATGCATGGGCCAGTAGGCATAGCCAGGGCCGTTACTTGACCATCACTGCGCACTGGTTGAATGTGGTGAATGCAGGGTCCACAGGGGACAGCGGCGGTGAGACAGTACTGCCTAGTCCACGGTCTAGGCAACAGTTGGCTGTAGGCGTTCGACCCTCCTCATCCTCCTCCTCCTCCAGAAACGAAAGCTCGTTGACAGAGCGCAGTCGCACGAGCACTCCATCTGTAGCTGCCAGTGTTGCACACGAGGTGTCCCACTATCGAACAGCTAGTGGTAAGCATCAGCAGGCTGTTTTAAAGATGATGTTTTTGGGCGACAACAGACACACCGCGGAGGTACTGGCTGACTACTTGCAGCGAGAGTCATGGCTGGGCAGTCTACATCTTGAGCCAGGCAAGGTAGTCAGTGATAACGGCCATAATTTTGAGGCCGCCATAGCCCTGGCAAAACTCAGACACATACCTTGCCTGGCTCATACCTTGAACCTGGTGGTGCAGTGCTTCATAAATAATTATCTGGAGTTACCAGCCCTGCTCCATAAGGTGCGAAGACTGTGCTTGCACATCCATCACTCGCACGTAGACTTCAGTGGTATGCAGAGGCTGCAGCGATCGCTCCACCTCCCCAAGCACCGCCTAATCATAGACATTGCAACAAGGTGGAAACTCCACCATGCACAGGGTTGAGAGGCTGTGTGAATAGAGGCAGGCTGTAATGCATTTGTGGGAGGATACACGGGCAGGCAGTTTGAGGGCAGACATCGAGTTGTCGGGTGTGCAGTGGTCAAAGCTGAAAGACCTCTGTAAAGTCCTTCAGTGTTTTGAGGAATGCACACAGCTGGTAAGCGCAGATGATGCCATCATAAGCATGAGCATCCCACTTTTGCGTCTGCTCATGCAAACTTTGACGCACATTAAGGATCAGGCGTTTGCAGTTGAGGAGGAAGAGAGAGGAGGAGGGAAGCCTTGATGACAGTCAGCCATTGTCTGCATCATTGACACCTGGAACATTGGCCCACATGTGTGATTATGTCTTGCGGATCCTAAAAAGCGACCCCCGCATTGCCAAAATTATGAAGGATGACGACTACTGGTTGGTCAGCATCCTCGATCCACGCTATAAAAGCAAATTACAGAACATCATGCCACAGGAGTACCTAGAGTTAATATTGGCGACCAAACAAGCAACTCTGGTAAACCGTTTGTTAGAGGCATTCCCAGCACACAGCAGCGGTGCAGGTTCTACCACAAGCCGTACTGGGCCAAATGGAAGAGGTGTTCGTGGTGCACACAGCCGAAGTGGCGTTGGAGACAGGGGTTTCATGACCATGTTGTGGGCTGATTTCTCGAGTACCGCTCACATGACTGGTAATACTGAATAGATTGCAACAGACAGGAGACAGCAGTTGTCAACTATGGTTCAAAATTACCTCTCCTCCCCTATCCATCGATAGGGGAGCAGAGGTAATTTTGAACCATAGTTGACAACTGCTGTCTCCTGTCTGTTGCAATCTATTCAGACTCCCTCATAGTCTATTCTAACTCCCTCACAGTTCATTCCCCTTTGACTACTGGGCCTGTAAACTGGCCACCTGGCCTGAATTGGCACAATATGCCTTACAGGAGCTCGCTTGCCCTGCTGGTAGTGTGCTATCAGAAAGAGTCTTCAGTGCTGCTGGATCAATCCTGACAGAAAGAAGGACCCGGCTGTCGACCCAAAATGTACGTGATCTCACCTTCATTAAAATGAACCATGCCTGGGTTTCAAAGGATTTTGTACCACCTTCCCCTGATGACACATAGGTTGCCAGCAAAATGGCTCACTTTGTCCTCCTCTTCCTCCGACCTCTCCAATTCCTCCATTTGCAGCTGCTGAACGTCCAGCCTACACCTCAACATATGCCAGTTTTTCAACCTCTCTAACTGGGCTGTACCCCCCCTAAGGGCCGGCGTCAGCACCTGGCGCACCCGGGCAAGTTTCCGGGGCACTGAGCAGGTGGGGGGGCCCACTCGCCATCAGAGACACCGGCGTACTATGAGGGGCCCTGTGCCAGTGTCGACGCCCATGAGTGTGCCCCCCTGCTTGCTCAGGGCCCCAGCACTTGCAATACTTACCTCTCCCTGCTCCACCGCGGTGAAGTCTTCCGCGTTTCCTGACAGTGACATTCAGGTCAGAGAGCGCGATGACGTCACGTCTGTGCGCCCTCTGCCTGAACAGTCACAGTGCAGAGAGCTGAAAGATGGCAATGCTGAGGAGTCCAGAGTAGAGCAGTGCCCAGCGAGGAGAGGTATTTAATTTTTTTTAATGTTTGGAGCATTATATGGGGAGCATTATACACTGGAGAATTATATATGGGGCCCATCATTTTTTTGAGCATCATAGATAAGGCCCATTATACACTGGAGTATTATATATGGGGCCCATCATACACTGGAGCATTATAAATGGGGCCCATCATACACTGGTGCATCATATACAGGGCCCATTATACACTGGAGCATCATATGGGGCCCATTATATATGGAGCATTATATAGGCCCATCATACACTGGAGCATCATCCAGGGGGCACATCATATGTGGCCCATTGTAAGGTTCTGTGTACATGTTCCTGAAACTCAGTTTTTCCGTCAGCCATTTTACTTTCTGTCTTGCTGCAGCTATCTTGCCCTCAGTCAATATGGAGTTTCCAGCTTGCATGTTCCCGCCCTGATTCTCTCCTCTTGCTTCTTAAGCAGCCACAGCTGAGCAATCAGTGCTTCAGAATCAAGCCTGCAGTGTACCTGTGACCTGACTCCTTGAAGCCTTGGACCTTGTACTCCAGTTATTTCCTATTGTGGAACTTTGTAACACTCGTGGACTTTGGAACCTTGCTATTTGATAAATCCACGTTTGCATGGACTTATGGTAACAGAGAAGAGATCCTGAACCTGTTGTGGAGAGTGATTGCTGAGCTTAAGTTACTCTGGCCTGCTGTGTCTCCTGCTTTTGTATCTGCAAACTGTGTGACTATTATTGCCACTTGTATGAAGTAATAAAAGACCTTCTATATCAAACCTGTGACTCCTGTGTTTTCATCGCACCCAAGCACAAGACACTATATGAACTGTACTCCTTACATTACAAGATTCTGAAGCCAAACGTTAGTGTCTGCTGGGTCTGGAAAGGCTGTGTCTGCTGTAACTGTGGATATCAGATGTCCGGTTGTACTTTCTGTGATGACAGTGGTTGTGACTTCTCACAACCATTCCAGGTGAGCAATTCCCTTAAGTTTTTTTTTTTTTCTGCAGTGTTACCACAGGTAAACACTATTGTTTTTTTTTTTTCTTCTCCTCTCCTTCCAGTACTCCTGTCTTAAAAGATCTGGAAAATGGAGGCCCGCATAAAGGAACTTTGCGGAGTGACTGATAATATCCTTGCAGATTTGCAGACTATAAAAACCCGTTTTACAAACCTACAGGACCTCACTAATCACAATTTGCAAGTGTTTGGACAGACTGCCCAGGATTTGCGAGCCAGGATTGAGGTTCTAGAGGAGCGAGTCCAGGCTCCTGCCGTAGCCCCGAGTTCTGGGATTCCCAAGTTGCCCCCTTTTCGTTTTGGCGGTGAACGTGAGAAATTCAGGGGATTTATTAATCAATGCAATTTTTTTTTTTCTGCACATGCTTCACAATTTCCCACTGAACGATCTAAAGTGCTTACTATAATTATGTTGCTTACCAACAAGGCTTTGATGTGGGCAAACCCTCTGATTGAGACTGAGGATGAATGTTTGGATCATCTTGATGCTTTCATTTCAGCCATGGGACAGGTGTTTGATGACCCCAATCGAGGTGCAACAGCTGAAGCAGCCATGTTAGCTTTGCGCCAAGGTAAGCACTCGGTAGCTGAATATGCCTTGGATTTCAGGAGATGGGCCTTGATACCACCTGGGTGTAAGGTTCTATGTATATATTCCTGAAACTCAGTTTGTTCGTCAGCCATTTTACTTTCTGTCTTGCTGCAGCTATCTTGCCCTCAGTCAAAATGGAGTTTCCAGCTTGCATGTTCCCGCCCTGATTCTCTCCTTTGCTTCTTAAGCAGCCACAGCTGAGCAATCAGTGCTTCAGAATCTAGCCTGCAGTGAACCTGTGACTTGACTCCTGTAAGCCTTGGACCTTGTACTCCAGCTATTCCTGCTGAGGAACTCTGAAGCACTTGTGGACTCTGAACCCTGCTCTTTGAAAGACCCACGTTTGCATGGACTTACGGTAACAGAGAAGAAGATCCTGAATCTGTATTGGAGAGTGATTGCTGAGCTTGGATTACTCTGGCCTGCTGTGTCTCCTGTTTCTGTGTCTGCAAACTGTGTGACTATTTCTGCCAACTTGTATGAAGTAATACAGGACTTTTCTATATCAAACCTGTGACTCCTGTGTTTTTATCGCACCCAAGCACAAGACGCTATATGAACTGTACTACATACATTACAAGATTCTGAAGCCAAAACGTTAGTGTCTGCTTGGTCTGGAAGGCTGTGTCTGCTGTACTGTGGATATCAGACGTCCGGTTGTACTTTCTGTGATGACAGTGGTTGTGACTTCTCACAACCATTCCAGGTGAGCAATTCCCTTAAGTTTTTTCTTTTTGCAGTGTTACCACAGGTAAACACTATTGTGTTTTTTTTTGTTTTTTTTTCCTTTCTTTTCTCTTTTTTGTCTGCTGTAACTCTGGATATCAGATGTCTGGTTGAAACTTTCTGTGATGATAGTGGTTGTGACTTCTCACAACCATTCCAGGTGAGCAGTTCCCTTAATTTTTTTTTCTCTCTGCAGTGTTGCCACAGGTGAACACTATTGTTTTTTTTCTCTTCCTCTTCTTCCAGTAATCCTGTCTTAAAAGATCTGGAAAATGGAGGCCCGCATAAAGGAACTTTGCGGAGTGACTGATAATATCCTTGCAGATTTGCAGAATATAAAGACCCGTTTTACAAATCTACAGGACCTCAATAATCACAATTTGCAAGTGGTTGGACAGACTACCCAGGATTTGCGAGCCAGGATTGAGGTTCTAGAGGGGCGAGTCCAGGCTCCTGCCGTAGCCCGAGTGCTGGGATTCCCAAGTTGCCCCCTTTTCGTTTTGGCGGTGAACGTGAGAAATTCAGGGGATTTATTAATCAATGCAATCTTTTTTTTTCTGCACATGCTTCACAATTTCCCACTGAACGATCTAAGGTGCTTACTATAATTATGTTGCTTACCAACAAGGCTTTAATGTGGGCAAACCCTCTGATTGAGACTGAGGATGATTGTTTGAATCACCTTGATGATTTTATTTCAGCCATGGGGCAGGTGTTTGATGACCCCAATAGAGGTGCAACAGCTGAAGCAGCCATGTTAGCTTTGCGCCAAGGTAAGCACTCGGTAGCTGAATATGCCTTGGATTTCAGGAGATGGGCCCTTGATACCACCTGGGACAGTTCCGCCAAAAAATCTATTTTTCGAAAGGGGTTATCTCCACTGATTAAGGATGAACTTGCTCGTGCCGACCCTCCCACTGCGTTAGGTGACTTTATTAACTACTGCATCCGTATTGATACTCGTCTGACTGAACGCAGGCAAGAGAGATGGTTCGAAAGCAATCGTACTAACCTTTTCCTACCTTCCTCTCCAGCTAAGGAACCTTTGAGTAGGATTACACGGGAACCTGAACCTGAACCCATGCAGGTAGACTCTTTACAACGACGGGTTAGTGATGCACGCAAGGAACATCGTTTTAAGGAGAATCTATGTTTCTATTGTGGTAAGTCAGGGCACTTCATTATAAACTGCCCCAGCCGTTCTCGTAAGACTACTGCAGCACTCATTCATTGTGAGTGTTGCGAGAGGCGATCTTCAGGTCCGAGCCTCAGGCTCCAGAGAGATCTGCAGCAACAGATCTTGATTTCTCGGACTTAAACTCCGTTACCTCTGAGGACGTTGACTGTGTAAACGCTGCCATTTTTCAAGTTTCCTCAGCGGTGTCCCAGCTGAGTTGTAAGAAAAACAATTCTCATTGCTTTCTTTCCATCAAACTCTGGGTTGACTCAGCTTGGGTGTCTAGCTCTGCTATGATCGACTCAGGGGCAAGTGGAAATTTTATGGATGTCTCCTTTGCTCTGAAACAGGGAATACGTTCAGTGAAGAAGGCTACTCCAGTACAGATGGAAACTGTGGATGGCTCCCTGCTGACCTCT
Source organism: Oophaga sylvatica (assembly GCA_033576555.1). Taxonomy (NCBI): domain Eukaryota; kingdom Metazoa; phylum Chordata; class Amphibia; order Anura; family Dendrobatidae; genus Oophaga; species Oophaga sylvatica. The sequence continues at coordinate 835,214,383 of JARQOD010000001.1, read as the reverse complement.
GGACCAGTGGATCAGGAAACAGAGCCTTTGAGGGTTCTTATGGGTAAAGATCATCAAGAGAAACTGTCCTTTATGCTTATCTCTTCTCCCCACTTTCCCATTATTCTAGGGCTACCATGGCTGCAGGCTCAGAATCCTACCATTAACTGGGAGACCAAGGAATTACACTTTCCAGAGAAACAGATGAGTCCAAAAGTTTCAGCTTGCTCTGTTCCTAAAGGAATCATGTCAGTCCCTGAACTACCAGCTGTATACCAGGACTATGTGGATTTATGTGACAAGAAGAACGCTGACCAGCTTCCTCCTCACCGTCCATATGATTGTCCAATTGAATTATTGCCTGGAGCAGAGATACCTTTTGGTAAGATCTACCCCCTGGCGGGGCCCGAGCTAAAGGCTTTAAAGGATTACATAGATGAAAATCTAGCCAAGGGCTTCATACGCCCCTCTTCATCTCCTGCAAGTGCACCCATCTTCTTTGTAAAGAAGAAAGATGGATCTCTGAGACCATGCGTAGACTATAGGGAACTCAATAAGGTTACTATTAGAAACCGTTATCCATTGCCTTTAATCCCTGAGTTATTGGAGAGAGTGCGACATGCCAAAATTTTTTCTAAACTAGATCTTCGTGGGGCCTATAACTTAGTCCGTATTAGACCTGGGGATGAATGGAAGACTGAATTCAGGTCACGCTATGGACACTTTGAATATTTAGTTATGCCTTTTGGTCTGAGTACCGCCCCAGCCACTTTCCAACACTTGGTGAATGACATCTTCAGGGATCTCCTAGATACATTCGTGGTAATTTATTTGGATGATATTCTAATTTTTTCTAACTCCACAGAGGAACATCATGGACATGTGAGAATGGTCTTGGAACGTCTAAGACAAAATCATCTTTACATCAAACTTGAAAAGTGTGAATTCCATAGGACCGAAATTCAATTTCTGGGGTATGTACTGTCTACACAAGGAATTAGTATGGATGGAAGCAAAACCCAAGCCATCAAGGATTGGCCAAGTCCTAGAAATGTGAAGGAGGTACAGCGCTTCATCGGGTTTGCCAACTTCTATAGACGTTTCATTAGAAATTTCTCTGAGGTAGTGTCACCTATCACTCAACTTACCCGGAAAGAGTCTAGGTTTTCCTGGACTCCCCAAGCCCAGGAAGCATTTTCCCGTCTAAAAGATAAATTTACCACTGCACCTATCCTAGTACATCCCAACCCCGAGCTTGCCTTCATAATAGAGGTGGATGCTTCAGACTATGCCGTTGGAGCTATACTCTCTCAGAGAACAGGTGAGAAGAATGTCTTGCATCCCTGTGCCTTCTTTTCCCAGCAGTTGTCTTCGGCTGAGAGGAACTACGATGTGGGCAATAGAGAGTTGTTGGCCATTATTGCCGCCTTCAAAGAATGGAGACACCTTCTTCAGGGTGCTGCACAGCAAATAGTCGTCCTGACAGACCATCGTAACCTTGAGTTTATCAGGTCGGCTAAGTGCCTGACTCCTCGCCAGGCTCGCTGGAATCTTTTCTTAAACCAATTTAATTTTATCATCTCTTATAGACCAGGATCGCGCAATGGAAAGGCTGATGCACTCTCTAGGATTTACTCAGCAGAGACACGTCCAATTACTCCTCCTAAGACTATTCTTCCTGACTCTAGATTCCTAGGAGTAATTCATAATCAAGACCTACTTAAGGACATCAAGGAAGCATACCATGCGGATTCCTTTTTGGCACAACCCCCAAGGGACGTAAGTCTTGTCTTTAAGAATGGTGTGTGGATTCAATGACAACGTCTGTATATTCCTGAAACAGTCAGATTAAGAGTATTGCAACTCATTCACGATTCCAAGATAGCTGGGCATAGAGGAATTCTAAAGAGACAGGAATTTCTTTCTCGTTTCTTTTGGTGGCCCACTTGCAGAAAGGATGTTTTGAATTATGTCACTTCATGTGAGGTCTGTGCAAGATGCAAAACACCTCGCTCCTCACCAACTGGTCTGTTACAGCCTCTTCCCACCCCGTCCCGCCCGTGGGGATCCATTTCTATGGACTTCATTGTGGAGTTACCAACCTCTCAGGGGAAGAACACCATTCTAGTGGTGGTTGACCGTCTAACAAAGGCAGCTCATTTTATCCCTTGTGTCGGCTTACACACTGCAAAACAGACATCAGATTTGATGATTAAAGATGTGTTTCGCTTACATGGAGTACCGGATGAGGTTATTTCGGATCGAGGGGTGCAATTCACTTCTAGGTTTTGGCAAAATTTCTGTGCAGCATTGGACATTAAAGTAAACCTTTCTTCTGCTTTTCATCCCCAGACTAATGGACAGACCAAACGAACCAATCAAACCCTGGAGCAGTATCTCCGCTGCTTTATCTGCCACCTACAGGATGATTGGGTGGATCTACTTCCATTAGCTGAGTTCTCGTATAACAACTCTCAGAGTGCCTCCACTAAACAGTCTCCTTTTTACTCTAATCTAGGTTATCATCCTAACATTCTACCACGATTTCCCATAGAAACGCCTTTACCAGCAGTGGCTGAAAGAATCACGTCTTTACAGAAGAATATGGATCTTCTAAAGGAAAATCTGGAATCGGCTCAAGAAAGGTACAAGAAAGCAGCAGATAAATTTCGTAAACCTGCACCAGCTTTCAAGGTAGGAGACTTGGTCTGGCTGTCAACCAGAAATCTTAAGTTAAGGATTCCATCGTCTAAGTTGGGACATAAGTACATTGGACCCTATAAAATCAGTAAAATTATAAGTGCCGTTGCTTGTCGTCTTCAACTGCCCAGAACTATGAGAATCCACCCTGTCTTTCATGTATCCCTACTAAAGGCTGCGACACCCAATACGTTTCCTGGACGTTCCTCTCCTTGCCCTGACCCAGTGCTAGTCGATGGTCAGGAAGAATTTGTGGTGGAAAGGATTTTAGATTCCAGGTTGTATAGAAATCAGTTACAATATCTGATTAAATGGCAGGGCTACCCAGTGGAGGACAACTCATGGGAACCGGTCAATAACGTTAATGCTCCTCGCTTGCTCCGTCAGTTTCATCAGAGGTACCCACACAAGCCTGGTCTGAGGTCATCCGGAGGTTGTCCTTAAGGGGGGAGTAATGTAAGGTTCTATGTATATATTCCTGAAACTCAGTTTGTTCGTCAGCCATTTTACTTTCTGTCTTGCTGCAGCTATCTTGCCCTCAGTCAAAATGGAGTTTCCAGCTTGCATGTTCCCGCCCTGATTCTCTCCTTTGCTTCTTAAGCAGCCACAGCTGAGCAATCAGTGCTTCAGAATCTAGCCTGCAGTGAACCTGTGACTTGACTCCTGTAAGCCTTGGACCTTGTACTCCAGCTATTCCTGCTGAGGAACTCTGAAGCACTTGTGGACTCTGAACCCTGCTCTTTGAAAGACCACGTTTGCATGGACTTACGGTAACAGAGAAGAAGATCCTGAATCTGTATTGGAGAGTGATTGCTGAGCTTGGATTACTCTGGCCTGCTGTGTCTCCTGTTTCTGTGTCTGCAAACTGTGTGACTATTTCTGCCAACTTGTATGAAGTAATACAGGACTTTTCTATATCAAACCTGTGACTCCTGTGTTTTCATCGCACCCAAGCACAAGACGCTATATGAACTGTACTACATACATTACACTGGGACAGTTCCGCCAAAAAATCTATTTTTCGAAAAGGGTTATCTCCACTGATTAAGGATGAACTTGCTCGTGCCGACCCTCCCACTGCGTTAGGTGACTTTATTAACTACTGCATCCGTATTGATACTCGTCTGACTGAACGCAGGCAAGAGAGATGGTTCGAAAGCAATCGCACTAACCTTTTCCTACCTTCCTCTCCAGCTAAGGAACCTTTGAGTAGGATCACACGGGAACCTGAACCTGAACCCATGCAGGTAGACTCTTTACAACGAGGGTTAGTGATGCACGCAAGGAACAACGTTTTAAGGAGAATCTATGTTTCTATTGTGGTAAGTCAGGGCACTTCATTATAAACTGCCCCAGCCGTTCTCGTAAGACTACTGCAGCACTCATTCATTGTGAGTGTTGCGAGAGGGGATCTGTCAGGTCCGAGCCTCAGGCTCCAGAGAGATCTGCAGCAACAGATCTTGATTTCTCGGACTTAAACTCCGTTACCTCTGAGGACGTTGACTGTGTAAACGCTGCCATTTTTCAAGTTTCCTCAGCGGTGTCCCAGCTGAGTTGTAAGAAAAACAATTCTCATTGCTTTCTTTCCATCAAACTCTGGGTTGACTCAGCTTGGGTGTCTAGCTCTGCTATGATCGACTCAGGGGCAAGTGGAAATTTTATGGATGTCTCCTTTGCTCTGAAACAGGGGATACGTTCAGTGAAGAAGGCTACTCCAGTACAGATGGAAACTGTGGATGGCTCCCTGCTGACCTCTGGACCAGTGGATCAGGAAACAGAGCCTTTGAGGGTTCTTATGGGTAAAGATCATCAAGAGAAACTGTCCTTTATGCTTATCTCTTCTCCCCACTTTCCCATTATTCTAGGGCTACCATGGCTGCAGGCTCAAGAATCCTACCATTAACTGGGAGACCAAGGAATTACACTTTCCAGAGAAACAGATGAGTCCAAAAGTTTCAGCTTGCTCTGTTCCTAAGGGAACCATGTCAGTCCCTGAACTACCAGCTGTATACCAGGACTATGTGGATTTATGTGACAAGAAGAACGCTGACCAGCTTCCCCCTCACCGTCCATATGATTGTCCAATTGAATTATTGCCTGGAGCAGAGATACCTTTTGGTAAGATCTACCCCCTGGTGGGGCCCGAGCTAAAGGCTTTAAAGGATTACATAGACGAAAATCTAGCCAAGGGCTTCATACGCCCCTCTTCATCTCCTGCAGGTGCACCCATCTTCTTTGTAAAGAAGAAAGATGGATCTCTGAGACCCTGCGTAGACTATAGGGAACTCAATAAGGTTATTATTAGAAACCGTTATCCATTGCCTTTAATCCCTGAGTTATTGGAGAGAGTGCGACATGCCAAAATTTTCTCTAAACTAGATCTCCGTGGGGCCTATAACTTAGTCCGTATTAGACCTGGGGATGAATGGAAGACTGCATTCAGGTCACGCTATGGACACTTTGAATATCTAGTTATGCCTTTTGGTCTGAGTACCGCCCCAGCCACTTTCCAACACTTGGTGAATGACATCTTCAGGGATCTCCTAGATACATTCGTGGTGATTTATTTGGATGATATTCTAATTTTTTCTAACTCCACAGAGGAACATCAGGGACATGTGAGAATGGTCTTGGAACGTCTAAGACAAAATCATCTTTACATCAAACTTGAAAAGTGTGAATTCCATAGGACCGAAATTCAATTTCTGGGTATGTACTGTCTACACAAGGAATTAGTATGGATGGAAGCAAGACCCAAGCCATCAAGGATTGGCCAAGTCCTAGAAATGTGAAGAAGGTGCAGCGCTTCATCGGGTTTGCCAACTTCTATAGACGTTTCATTAGGAATTTCTCTGAGGTAGTGTCACCTATCACCCAACTTACCCGGAAAGAGTCTAGGTTCTCCTGGACTCCCCAAGCCAGGAAGCATTTTTCCGTCTGAAAGATAAATTTACCACTGCACCTATCTTAGTACATCCCAACCCCGAACTTGCCTTCATAATAGAGGTGGATGCTTCAGACTGTGCCGTTGGAGCTATACTCTCTCAGAGAACAGGTGAGAAGAATGTCTTGCATCTCTGTGCCTTCTTTTCCCAGCAGTTGTCTTCGGCTGAGAGGAACTACGATGTGGGCAATAGAGAGTTGCTGGCCATTATTGCCGCCTTCAAAGAATGGAGACACCTTCTTCAGGAGCTGCACAGCAAATAGTCGTCCTGACAGACCATCGTAACCTTGAATTTATCAGGTCGGCTAAGTGCCTGACTCCTCGCCAGGCTCGCTGGAATCTTTTCTTAAACCAATTTAATTTTATCATTTCTTATAGACCAGGATCGCGCAATGGAAAGGCTGATGCACTCTCTAGGATTTATTCAGCAGAGACACGTCCACTTACTCCTCCTAAGACTATTCTTCCTGACTCTAGATTCCTGGGAGTGATTCATAATCAAGACCTACTTAAGGACATCAAGGAAGCATACCATGCGGATTCCTTTTTGGCACAACCCCCAAGGGACGTAAGTCTTGTTTTAAGAATGGTGTGTGGATTCAGGGACAATGTCTGTATATTCCTGAAACAGTCAGATTGAGAGTATTGCAACTCATTCACGATTCCAAGATAGCTGGGCATAGAGGAATTCTAAAGACACAGGAATTTCTTTCTCGTTTCTTTTGGTGGCCCACTTGCAGGAAGGATGTTTTAAACTATGTCACTTCATGTGAAGTCTGTGCAAGATGCAAAACACCTCGCTCCTCACCAACTGGTCTGTTGCAACCCCTTCCCACCCCGTCCCGCCCGTGGGGATCCATTTCTATGGACTTCATTGTGGAGTTACCAACCTCTCAAGGGAAGAACACCATTCTAGTGGTGGTTGATCGTTTAACAAAAGCAGCTCATTTTATCCCTTGTTTCGGCTTACCCACTGCAAGACAGACATCAGATTTGATGATTAAAAATGTGTTTCGATTACATGGAGTACCAGATGAGGTTATTTCGGATCGAGGGGTGCAATTCACTTCAAGGTTTTGGCAAAATTTCTGTGCAGCATTGGACATTAAAGTAAACCTTTCTTCTGCTTTTCATCCTCAGACTAATGGACAGACGGAACGAACCAATCAGACCTTAGAGCAGTATCTTCGCTGCTTTATCTGCCACCTACAGGATGATTGGGTGGATCTACTTCCACTGGCTGAGTTCTCTTATAACAACTCTCAGAGCGCCTCCACTAAGCAATCTCCTTTTTACTCCAATCTAGGTTATCATCCTAATATTCTTCCTCGATTTCCCATAGAAACGCCTTTGCCAGCAGTGGCTGAAAGAATCACGTCTTTACAAAGGAATATGGATCTTCTAAAGGGAAATCTGGAATTGGCTCAGGAAAGGTACAAGAAAGCCGCAGATAAATTTCGTAAACCTGCACCAGCTTTCAAGGTAGGAGACCTGGTCTGGCTGTCAACCAGAAATCTTAAGTTAAGAATTCCATCATCTAAGTTGGGACATAAATACATTGGACCTTATAAAATCAGTAAAATTATAAGTGCTGTCGCTTGTCGTCTTCAACTGCCCAGAACTATGAGAATCCACCCTGTCTTTCATGTATCCCTACTAAAGGCTGCGACACCCAATACGTTTCCTGGACGTTCTTCTCCTTGCCCTGACCCAGTGCTAGTCGATGGTCAGGAAGAATTTGTGGTGGAAAGGATTCTAGATTCCAGGTTGTATAGAAATCAGTTACAATATCTGATTAAATGGCAGGGCTACCCAGTGGAGGACAACTCATGGGAACCAGTCAATAACGTTAATGCTCCTCGCTTGCTCCGTCAGTTTCATCAGAGGTACCCACACAAGCCTGGTCTGAGGTCATCCGGAGGTTGTCCCTAAGGGGGGAGTAATGTAAGGTTCTGTGTACATGTTCCTGAAACTCAGTTTTTTCCGTCAGCCATTTTACTTTCTGTCTTGCTGCAGCTATCTTGCCCTCAGTCAATATGGAGTTTCCAGCTTGCATGTTCCCGCCCTGATTCTCTCCTTTGCTTCTTAAGCAGCCACAGCTGAGCAATCAGTGCTTCAGAATCTAGCCTGCAGTGAACCTGTGACTTGACTCCTGTAAGCCTTGGACCTTGTACTCCAGCTATTCCTGCTGAGGAACTCTGAAGCACTTGTGGACTCTGAACCCTGCTTTTTGAAAGACCCACGTTTGCATGGACTTACGGTAACAGAGAAGAAGATCCTGAATCTGTATTGGAGAGTGATTGCTGAGCTTGGATTACTCTGGCCTGCTGTGTCTCCTGCTTTTGTATCTGCAAACTGTGTGACTATTATTGCCACTTGTATGAAGTAATACAAGACCTTCTATATCAAACCTGTGACTCCTGTGTTTTCATCGCACCCAAGCACAAGACACTATATGAACTGTACTCCTTACATTACACCCATTATATATGACGCATCATATGGGGTTCATTATTCTGTATGGCTCACTATGTAGTGCCCATAATACAGTATGGAGGACTATACTGTCCGGTTTTTGAGCTATTGTAGAATTTACAATAGATATCACTCATGTAATGTAAGAAGTGAAGTATTTGGCATTGTACTATACCTATATTTTTCTGCCATATCGGAGCATCATGAATTGTGGTATGTGTTAAAGGGGCCCACTGACACTCTTTCGCCCGGGGCCCACGAAAACCTGGAGACAGCCCTGCCCCCCCACAATTTTAGCCAAATAACATCCAGTTTTCAATGCGTTACTATTATTATAAAGTAAGTTAAGGTTGACAAGCTTAAGTAATAAGAATTGATGCCGTTGGCATTGAAATGAGCACTGAAGGTGTGTTTACTGTCCTCCACTCACTGCAGACTTTTCTTCCCCACTGACTTGCATTGGGGTCGGGTCAAGTTTCAGTCGGAACACCGACTTTTTCCGATAACCGGCCGATTTTGTTCGACTCGACTTTTGAGAAAGTCAGGTGGTCCGAAACCCGACTCGACCCTCCCGGAGGCAAAGTCGCTCATCTCTAGTGGTAACATTTGTTCTATGAGACTTGCGTTTATTTGTGAAAAAAAAAGGAAATTTGGTGAAAATGTTGAAACGTTTGGAATTTTCAAACTTTTAATTTTTATACCCTTTAAATCAAAGAGAGTTATGTCACACAAAATTATTAATAAATAAACTTTACCACATCAGCACAATTTTTGAAACATATTTTTTACCTTAGGAAGTTAGAAGGGCTAAAAGTTGTCCAGCAATTTCTTATTTTTCCAACAAAATTTACAGAACCATTTTTTTAGGTATCACATCAAATTTGAAGTGATTTAAGGAGAATAAATGACACTAAATACCCAAAAGTGACACCATTCGAAAAACTGCACCCCTCACCATCCTCAAAACCACATTCAAAAAGTTTATTAACCCTCCAGGTGCTTCAGAGGAATTAATGCAATGTGGAAGTAAAAAAATAACATTTTGCTTTTTTTTTAAGAAAGCTCCGATTTTTTTATTTTCACAAGAGTAACAAGAGAAAATGGGCCGCAACATATGATGTGCAATTTCTCCTTAGTATGCAGATAATCCATGTGTGTGGGAAAACTACTGTTTGGGCGCATAACAGGATTCGGAAGGGAAGGAGCACCATTTGACTTTTTGAACTCAAAATTTGATGATATCGAGAGTAAACGTCATTTCTCATTTGAAAGGCTGCAGTACAGCCAATCAACAAGCTTTAAAACTGTGGGCACTTTTGGAGCCATCATAGCCATACAAAGTATTATTTATAGATATACAGTGTAGATAGATACATATAGATAGAAAAATCTGAACCAATGTTACATTTGCCAGAGGAAATTGCTGTACTTACATCTATTTACATCTCTATGAAATACAGTGCCCTATAATAATGTTATTAGTATGATAGAAATGCAATAAATATGCCAGCAACTGCCAATATGCATTGCTCCTGTATTGCTTGGTATGTGTTCTGTTATTGTATGTATTTCTTCCACCAATCCAGACACCTCAGCAATCTTCCTTCAGAGTTGCTTGTGTTAAGGTAAAGGATGAATTTGTATTATGACAGAATGCAGCTTAATTTTTCCATTTGACTTATATGAGATAACTAATTCCATAGCTCTTATTGATTAAAGAGGAGCAACTCATTATAAAGTGTCTCTCTATTCCTCAGCATGCAGATCAGCCTGGCTTATAGTACTCAAAGCTGACAGCTGAGGGATGCAGCCTGCCACTGTCTGCTTTAGCTTGACTGTTATCAAAAAAGAGAGAGGAATTCATGCCAATTATTTATTTATTATTAATATGAATATTATGGTATCAATTTTTGCATGATAAAACTTTTGCTTTGCTGCTGAACTTGCAGACCAATATATTTTTTGTGTTTCATAAGGGTCTATCCTTTTCATTCTTTTCCTTCACTATATTGATTTCCCACCTATGACTATAGGGAATTATCAGGGAAGGAGGGACAGTCCTCGTTGAGTGGGGGCGCCAAAAAATCATTTCTTAGGCCTCTTTCACACTTCAGTCGTGCGACGTCAGTCAAAATCCGTCAAAATGTGAAAAAAACGGATCCGCCATTTTTTTTGGCGGATCCGTTTTTTTCCCATAGACTTGCATTAGTGACGGATTTTGACGGATGGTCGTCCGTTATGTCCGTTTTTGGACGAATCCGCCAAAAAATTGGCGTCCGTCATTTCAAAAAAACGTCCAATGCAACGTTTTTTTTGACCGCCAAAATGGCGGACAACGGCGGATCCGCCGCATCCGCCATTTTTTACAATGGCCGCCTATGGGCGGCGGATCCGCCAGCATCCGTTTTTGACGGAATCCGCCTGCGGATCCGTCGCCTCTATTGAAAACCATACTAAAATGCAGAAAACAGTGTCCGGGCTCTCTCTCTCTCTCCCCTCTCCTCTCTCCCCTCTCTCTCTTCTTCTCTCTTTTCCGTGAAATCTTCTTGGCGGATCCGTCAGAAAACTGACCATTTTTGCATCCGTTTTTTTACTTTTCTGACGGATCCGCCATTTTCACGGATGGGCGGACGTCACACAACGGAAGTGTGAAAGAGGCCTTAGGGTGCCAACCTCCACAGCAAGGAAGGAGAAAGTCGAGGTCTATTGCAGGGTTTCAGTAGGAAAGTATTGGTCTGTATTTTTTCATATTTAACATTTTTTAACTAATTACACTTGGTAAGGTGTTTTTTAAGATATTATCAATAAAATTTAGTTTCCAGGTGCTGTAATTAGTTCCTGGACATTCGCAGTCTAATGTCCGCATGCGCATCGAATGCATCCATGCGCATGTCCTTGCGTACTAATGTGTTCCCATAGACCGCAATGCGTTGCTTTGACGCACTGATCCGCATGCGCATGACTGAGCATATTTGACGGATTTTTACTTCTTAAAAAATGCAATGCATGCAAACGCATGTCCCTGCGTACACCATGTTAAAGATATAGTATGTACGCATGATGCATGCTGATCTATGCGGATCAAACGCTGCGCACAGATACGCAAATGTGAAACCAGCTTAAGTGCATGGACTTAAAATTATTTACCCCTGGGGTAAACAGATATATCAAAGAATGTTAAAGGTAGGCCTTTAAAATTTCTTAATGCGGGTATCATAAACACCCTTAAAAAATTTATAGCAAGGGTAGCACGATCACCCTGTTGATATGGTGGTGGAGGAGGAGGATGACACAAAAAAGACAAAATCCTGAAGGTATACCCATGTTTGGGTGGGAAGGAGTGCATGGGAATACACCAGAAACAAAAATAAAAACCACTGGATTTGACATTATGTTGCCTAAGTGTTGAAAAGTCTGGGCCAATCCAGACCTTGTTCATTTTGATAAGAGCCAGCCTGTCAGCATTTTAAGTTGAGAGGCGGATGCGCCTATTGGTAATAATACTCCCAGCGGCACTAAAAATCTGCTCTGGCAAAACACTAGAGGCAGGGCAGGCCTGGACCTCCGAGGCTTAGGGAGACAGTTCATGTCAGGTATCTACCTTGGATACCCAATAGTTGTAAGGCACAGAGGAATCACAGAGGACGCTGGTACAGTTGGCAAGGTACTCCTTCAGCATTTTCCAAAACGTTTACCTCATTGTCAGAGTACCCCACGCATCAGGGACTTGGTGATGAGAGGGTCTTAGGAAACTGTCCCAGACCCTTGACAGTGTTTCACCGCCTCTGCTACATCTGGTGTGTGTCTCCCTTGTCTCTACTCCTTGGTTGTCAAAGGAACTGTGAGCTCTGCCGCCAGCATTGCAGGATTAAGAGCAAAATGAATATTATTAGCAGTGAGAACTTGTAGGGCTTTTAGTATGAGTTGCCGTAGAAAGGGTGTGCAATTAGCTCTATCCTGTCCTACAATATCCCTTCAACACATTCTCTCCTTAAATGCTGCTATCAGCTGTATGAATATTGATTATAATTAGCCCTAATCTGGGCTGTTGCAGTTGAAAGAATGATTACACTTGTCTAATCCCTGCCTTTATGCAGCTACAACTCTGTCCCTAGTTCAGAAGCGCAGTACCTCTCCCTGCTCTGCCTGTGTCCGTTGGTATACTGTGACGAGCATGGCATCATAGGTCTTATATAGACCTGATGACGCTATGCGGCCATCCCCCCAAAAAAATGCGACAATCAAAATGGCTACGGTATTACAGTGACTGGCAAGCAAACCCCACATGGTTATTGGCTGTGTAAGAAGCGGCAAACATGTGTGGCGGGGACCCAAGCTTGCGCGTGAGCATTCAAACATACTCGCCAAGTAACAAACATCTCGAGCACACTGATGCTGGAGCGAGTAACGAGCAGTGATGAGTACGTTCGCTTATCAGTCTTAAGGACTCATTTGGTACTAGTGCTAATACTGTTGGACTTTATTTAAATCAGATTTATAGGTTTGCAATGCATATAAACGATTTTTCGATAACTTTTTTCATTAAAATTTTGGCTGCTCTGACAATGGATTCAGATAAGGATGTAAGGTTTGTAGTATTTGCCCCAAGCACCAATTTTAATGTGTTGATTTATGTTGAATTTTAGGCCATATAACAGAGTTACCTTTGCTCCAAACCTTTATGGGGTCTGGTATTCGCTAGGAACCTTTCTTGCTACTCCATATTTTACCATCTTACAAATTCAGCCTCACCTTAAATTCCCAACAGTAAAATTGTAGCCATAGGCGGGATTACACATGCGACTAAGTCATCCGACACTCGCATGTGAAATCCCAGCTCTGGCGCCGGCACTCGGGAGAGTGGAGCGAGCGGCTGCATAGAAATACATGCAGCCGCGCACTCCACTCCCGAGTGCCGGTGCCAGAGCTGGGATTTCACATGCGAGTGTCGGACGACTTCGTCGCATGTTGATCCCGGCCATAAAGTAAAAGTTGCATCAGTGCCTGGTTTTCTTTTTAGCTCAGAGCGACCACTTAGAATTTAAATGCACTCAAATACATTCTTCATCTCTATTAATGACCCATCGTTTATGATAATTGTGTATTGTGAATGGGCATAGCGATGTCTCGTTCTCACTTCAGCACTCCCCCAGCTCAAAATGCCAAAATTACCTAATTGTTGCGCAACTGCACATTTTGTGGCTTGTCACAATGTTTTACAACAGTATTCTGATGTAAAAGCTATGATTAATCAGCCCCAATGTATTACTTACGTTGCTCTGTAATACCTTTTTGGGGAGTAGTGGGGGCTTGTTTTGATTAAATTAGATGTATTAGGCTCTGCAAATTTTAATATTTTGTGTATATAGTGATTTTTTTTCCATTGTTGTCTTGCATTCATAAACTATACAGTACTTTATGCTGAAA
>JARQOD010000001.1:835180900-835200758 GCA_033576555.1 Oophaga sylvatica | reverse complement strand
AAAACAGAGCTGCTTCCTCAAAGGCCAATGAACTTTTGAGGAGGGATCAAGACTTGCACACAAGAGAACCAAGTGTTCCTCGGGCCAATGAATTTTTCTTGGAGGGGAATCAAGACTTTCAGCTGAAAACAAGAGCTGCTTCCTCAAGGGCCAATGAACTTTCTGAGGAGAGGGAATCAGCTTTCAGCCATGAAAGAAGGTGCTTCCTCAAGGGCCAATTAAAACTTTCTAAGGAGGGGAATCAAGACTTGCAGCCAAGAGAACAAGAGCTGCTTCCTCAAGGGCCACTGAACTTTTGAGGGGGGAATCAAGACTTTCAGACATGAAACAAGAGCGCTTCCTCAAGGGCCAATGAGTCTCGAGCAGAAAAGAAGGCCGCTTGCCAACATGAGAATGGAATTTTCTTCCACCAGGGCACAGGAAATGGTTGGCGATTTAAAAAAATGCTGCCTTTTTTTACCACTAGTTTAAAACTATCAGGATAATCTTAAAGTTCAGATAGGAAAAATGGATGTGGTCTGCGTTATGCAATCCCCTGAAATGGAAAGATGAACCGCAGGTTTATGCTGTGCAAATGGCAAGGTAAAACTTCCTCCTCTCCTGTCACCACCAGATCCCTAAAGTCTCTGATGACAGGCACCACTACAACATCAAAACATTTCTTGGACAAACATCAGGAAGTACAACTCATGCTTCCAAATGACCTCATTTGGTTACAACAACAGAAATGTTTACAACAGGATTTATGCCGACATTCAAAGTTCAAGGGACAGGTTACCATCAATTGGATCACTGCTTCCATTACAGGAGAAGAACCTCAATTTCTTCAACTCTTCTTCATGGGAAATGCAGAAGCAGAGGCTCAGCAGAGATGCTCCTTAATTCCAAAACACTGCCTTGATATTGTCATTAATTTGCAGCAGTTCCTTCACTCCAACAATCGTATGTTCAACTTTTCAAGACTGCACTTGAATGCATGCCCAAGTGACAATTACAAGGTTGTTAATTAGAGCTGACAAAACACCACAAGGTGAAAATCGCGACGTTTCAATGCTCCCACATTTGATGAGGTAGCCATCTTGATTGTGGGTAATGAGTTTCAAAGCCGTGACATCGTGCTTCACAAAAGGAACAATAGTTTGCACGAGTAGCAGAAACTCACGGTCCTATGATCCTCTGCAATATCCAATCATCTTTTGGCAGGGACAGGATGGCTATACTTTGGAATACCTCAGACAGATCCTAAAACAGGCAACCCTTCAGGAAAAAAAGTGTCTGCCATGGACTTCTATGCTACAGGCTCATGACAAGATTTGCAGAGGAAAATCACATCCTGAAATGCAGACACCTGTTCACCAATTTATCGTTGATATGTATGCAAAGATTGAGAGTGAAAGTCTTTTGTATATCGATTAAATCAAAAGAAACTTAGGGCAGAGGAATATATTCACCTTAGAGATGCTGTAGCAAATGATGCTGATCCAAAAGAGTTGGGGAAAATGGTCATTCTTCCATCAACTGTCACTGGAAGCCCACGACACATGACATGAATAAACACAGGATGCAATGACTTACGTGAGAAAGTATGGCCGTCCAGATCTTCCATTACCTTTACTTGCAAATCCTGCTTGGGAGGAAATTGGAGGACATCTGTTGCCAGGCCAGAAAACAGTGAATCGCCATTGACATTATTGCTCGAGTTTTCAAACAGAAACTTTCAAAAATGATTAATTGATTACTAAAGCACATATTTATGGTGAGACACAGTGCTGGATGTATTCAGTTGAATGGCAAAAAAGAGGCCTTCCTCATGCCCACATCTTGATCTGGCTAAAGTTAAAATACAGGCCACCGAAATTGCAATATTATCAGTGCCGAATTGCCAGACCCTCAGATTGACCCTTTGCTATTTGAAACCATTCAAAAACATGATCCATGGTCCGTGTGGGTACCTCAACAAAAATTCTCCCTGCATGATTGATGGTAGGTGTTCAAAAGGTTACCACGATCCCTGGTCCAAGAAACCAAACAGGACAAGATGGATATCCAGTCTATCGAAGAAGAAGGTCAGGGGATGGTGGTTTCACAGAAAATTTCTAAAAATTTGTCTTGGACCATCACTCCAAGAGATACAAATTGACAACAGGTGGGTGGTACCTTACAACCCTTTGCTCTCAAAAATTTTCCAGGCCCACATAAATGTTGAATATTGCCACTCTGTGAAATAAATCAAGTACATCTGCAATATGTCCACAAAGGAAGTGATCAAGCAGTTTTGAACTCCAGAAAAATGGACCTATAATTGATGAAGTGCAGGCATTCCAGATGGGCAGGTACATCAGCAGCAATAAAGCTGTTTGGAGAATATAGGGTTCTCCATTCATGAACGCTACCCACAGTTGTGCATCTCAGTGTGCACTTGGAAAATGGACAGAGGATTTACTTTAACCCAGGTAACCTGCGGAAGCAACTGCTAACACACCTAAGACCACCCTCTTGGCATTTTTTGAACTGTGTCAACAGGACCCTTTTGCAAAAACAATTCTCTACTGTGATCTACCGAAGTTTTTACACTTGGCATGGCCCAGTAAAACATTTGAAGGAGGAAACGGGGGCTTGACATTAAAGGCTATCCAGGGTGAAAGCAAGTGATACTCTTGGTCGGGTCTACACTGTTATCCCTCAAATGCAGAGTGCTTCTACCTGCGCATGTTGCTTCATGTTGTCAAGGCCTACATTTTTTCTGACCTGAAGACTGTCCGAGGTCATGTGTGTGAAACTTTCAGGGAAGCTTGCCAAAGACAAGGACTTCTGGAAAAATGATGGACACTGGGACTTGACCTCAGTGAAGCAGCAGCCACACAAACCCAAAGCGACTAAGAACCTCTTTGCTATTTTCTAACAACCTGTAGCATTTCAATCCTCTAGAGATTTGGACAAAGTACAAAAGTGATCTCAGTGAGGAATCCTCATGCAGGTTAGAGGGAAAATCCTCAGCAAATCATCAACTTCACTGAGGAATTTTCAATGAAGCCTTAAAGCTCCTAGAAGACCAGTGCATGGCAATGTCAGGAAAAGCCTTAAAGCTACTTGGTTTGCCTGTTCAGTAAGAAATAATGAATGCAACCAAATGTGTAGGGAGATTTTCATAGAAACAAACTACAATATTGATGAACTGACAGCATTTGTCTCTCAGAACGAGCCAATATTGGTACCAGACCAAAGGGATGCCTATAACCAAATTTTAATTTTCAGTAAAACCAACAAAGGTGGGATTGTCTTCCTTGATGTCAGGTGGAACAGGAAAGACATTTGTAATCAACTTGCTCCTGGAAAAATTTCGACAACAAAAAAAGATTGCACTTGCAGTGGCATCTTCTGGAATTGCAGCTACACTTTTACAAGGTGGTAGGACAGACATTCAACATTCAAACTACCACTTAACCTGGCTCATAGTGACAGCCCCGTTGTAATATTGCCAAGGGATCAGGACTGGCCAAATTGCTTCAAAGTGCAGTGCCATCATTGGGATGAATGTACCATGTCACACAAAAGGGCTCTGGAAGCAGTGGACAGAATGCTGCAAGATCTGCGTAGCAATAAGTATATCATGGGAGGAGTAGTTGTTTATTTTGGCAGGTGACTTCCGCCAAACACTGCCCGTTATTCCAAGATCACCCCTGCAGACGAACTGAATGCCTGTCTCAAAGTATCTTACCTTTGGAGACAAGTGAAGAAAATGTCACTAAACACAAACATGAGGGTCCACATGAGGGGTGATTGTTTCTGCTGGACTGTTCTCGAGCCAGCTGTGACTATTGGAGATGGCAAGGCACCAGTAAACTCAACAACTGGACAGATCACGTTTTCCAAGCAACTTTTGCTGCATTGTGACTTCCATTGAGGAGCTGAAAGCAAAGGTTTTCCCAAACATTCAACTGAACTTCAGAAAATCTGGCTGGCTGTATGAAAGGGCTATTCTAGCTCCAAAAAATGACAGCGTCAACAAGATCAATCTTCAAATTATTAAATCTCCTTCCAGGTGTGTGCACGACCTACAAGTCACTGGATACAGTAACAGACCTGCTCAAGCATTATTTTATCCAACTGAGTTCCTCAATTCCTTGGAGCCACAAGGACTTCCTCCTCACAACCTCTTTCTAAAACCTGGCGCACCTATTCTGCTACTGAGAAATTTGGATCCACCAAAGCTGTGTAATGGCACAAGACTCTGATTAAGAACCTGTTTCAACATGTAATTGAAGCAAACATTTTGACAGGATGTGCCAAAGGAGAAGACGTTTTCATTCCAACAATTCCTCTCATTCCATCTGATTTGCCTTTTGATTTTAACGCCTCAGTTCCTGTTCGACTGGCATTTGCTGTGTCCATCAACAAGGTCAAGGGACGTCCTTGAAAGTAGTTGGAATCGATTTACAATCTCCATGCTTTTCGCATGGTAACTTTATGTGGCCTGTTCAAGAGTTGGAAATGCCAAAAATCTGTTCGTCTTTGCACCTGAAGGAAAAAACTAAGAATGTCGTTTATCAAAAGGCTCTCGAATAAGGAGTAGAAGATAAATGACTCACATCACTTGGGTATTTGTGTGGAATATCTATGCTGTTGAATATCTGTTGTGAAATGGTTCTATTACTTTAGTTTTTGCTTTTTAATAATTTGTCTATTTGGTGTGTGATTTTTATGTGCAGAATAATTTTTTGTTAACATAGTCTATTTTGTTACAGCTAACAGCAGTTATTAATTAACCCGGGCGAAGCCGGGTACTACAGTAGTTTGAAATAAAAAGGAAGACATTTGTAAAACCTTGAATGAAAGTTCAATTTAAAAACTGAAGATTGTATCCATTTTATCAAGATGCAAATACATTACAGGTTGGCTGTATCATTTGAAACATTTACATACAGGGCTGCCATTAGGACATTACTACCCTTACTGGTGTATGGAGTCCATTGAGCAGAAAGGGCCCGAACCGGGCCCCCTCCATTCACAGGGCCCAGGGGCAGAAGTATCCTGCCAGTGTAGTAACTAAATGTGCATCCAGCAATAATTAAAAGCTGCCTGCCGCCGACAGCTGACATCGCAGCACATGTCGCTGGCATATGACGTCACTGTCATGCGCCAGCGAGTCCGCACCTCAAATGGATGGAGAAGACAATGACACTGGACTGCGGCCAGGTAAGGAGAAAGTTCTTTTGCTTTTTTCACTGAGAGCGGCAAGCCGCAATATGTAGACAGATTGGGCAGGATCATAGGACACATATGGCAGGATGGAGACAGATCAGAGAAGTTTAAGAAAAAGTGTATACATAAATCAACAGGGATTACCAATAATAATATTTCTAATACAAAATCAGTTTTATTAAACATACCACCACACTTGACAAAACACTGGTAAAAACAATTAAAAAGCCTTCACAACAAAGACTAGGGTCACATCAATAATCAGTAAAATACTAACAATCGTCCATATGTCCATATATAAAGGCGCTCTTTCCACATCTCTTGAGACTCTGTGCCTCTTGATCTATGGAGATATCTGGGACGCCAGCATATGAATACAAGCTGATTGTTCCCAGGTGGAGACCCAGCCGGTATGGTTTAATTACTTTAAGATAGATATATAATTTGACACTTCACGTTTACAACTCACTGACCCTGAGGAAGACACTTGGTAGTGTCGATACGCGTGGGTCTCTGTGTCCATATGGTCCGTGGTGTGCGGTTGCTATTGTGCATGTGATAGGGGTAAGGATTTTCCAAGGGATAACAAGAATTATATACTTATATAGTATGCTGATATGGTTTCCCTAGGTGTTGACATATAAGAACCTTGAGTGTGTCTATGATCTACCCTATGAAGGTGGATGTTATATCTATAATTAGCATGCATACAATATCTTATCTTGTGTAATGTGGAATATTATATGTTATACAAGCTGCACACCTTTATTACGGATATATGGACGATTGATAGTATTTTACTGATTATTGATGTGACCCTAGTCTTTGTTTGTGAAGGCTTTTTAATTGTTTTTACCACAGTGTTTTGTCAAGTGTGGTGTTATGTTTAATAAAACTGATTTTGTATTTGAAATATATTATTGGTGATCCCTGTTGATTTATGCATACACTTTTTCTTAAACTTCTCTGATCAATCTTTGTTGGTATGCAGTGGATGATCCCAAGTTCATGGTGATTCTGACGGTGCCGTTCAATATTTGTTTAGGATGGAGACAGATGGCACAGCCGCAGCATCATGGGACTCATGGGGAGGATGGAGACTGATGGGGCAGGATCATGGGGCAGGATGAAGATAAATGGGGCAGGATCATGGGACACATGGGGCAGGATCATGGGACACACAGGATCATGGGACAACGTTTGGCAGGATCATGGGGCATATGATAAATAAACTTGGCACTCAATTAAATGATGTATAGAACGCTTTTAATGCAGTCCAAAGTGAGTAGTATATAACAGATGTTTCGGTCCCTTGGACCTTTCTCAGTATGCCGACTGCTTGATGTTATGAAATTTTGTTGCAGGACTTAAAAATGTCTCTTGCAGGCCTGTCCCATGGGTGCGATGTTGTTATGACTGGCCTGCTAACATCAGTGTCCTCCGTAAATGGAGTTCCTTTTATCCACGTGATGGAATGTGGGAAACCGGATCCAGACACCGAAACGTCTGCTATATACTACTCACTTTGGACTGCATTAAAAACTTTCTAGACATCATTTAATTGAGTGCAAGTTTATTTACAATTTAGATTATGGTTTTGGGCCCTACTTGTGCACAAGCCACAGTTGTGCCATAGGTTAAAACATATGGGGCAGGATCATGGGACACATGGGGCAGGATGGAGACAGATGAGGCAGGATCATGGGTTAGATGAAGCAGGATGGAGAAAGATGAGGCAGGATTATGGGACGCATGGGGCAGAATCATGGGACACATGGGGCAGGATGGAGACAAATGAGGTAGGATCATGGGAACAAGGGGCAGGATGGAGAAAGATGAGACAGGATCATGGGACAGATTGGGCAGGATTATGGGACAGATGGGACAAGATCATGGAACACTAGGGCAGGATGGAGACAGAAGAGGCAGGAACATAGGACACATGAGGCAGAATCATGGTACACATGGGCAGGATCATGGGACACATGGGGCATGATCATGGGACATATGAGGCAGGATGGAGACATGAGGCAGGATCATGAGACAGGATCTGGGAACAGATGGGACAGGATCATAGAACATATGGGGCAGGATCATGGGACAAATGGGGCAGGATCATGGGACAGATGGGGCAGGATCATGGGGCCGAATGGAGATGTCAGATGAGGCAGGATGGAGACCGATGAGGCAGGATGGGACATCACATGGGCAGAATGGAGACACATGAGGGCAGGATGGGAGAACATTTGAGGCTAGGAGGGGAGAACAAATGGCTGGAGCCAGGATCGAGACACAAGGGGCTAGGAATGACACACAAGGTGGCCAGCATGGGGGATATTATTACTGTAAGGGTTAATTCAGTGATATTATTACTGCATTTAATGTATTTTATTTTTAAGGATACTGTTTTCAATGGGGGGGTCTGTTACTGGTGCAGGACGGCACTATGCCATTTTTTTCTTCATCTGGTGTAGTGTAGAAAATGGGAAAAAATTAAGTAATGTGCTCTGCAAGAGGTGCTCTAGATATCTGTTATTTTCTGCAGAGACGAATCCTGATTGGAAGAAGTGATGGTGGTTGAGCTGGATGAAGGAGAAAGGGAAGATGAAGAATTCAACTAGAGACGTCACTGGTGTATCCATGTGTTACCTATACACTTTACAGTATACACAGAGCTGTATTGACACTGGTGATCACTGTATTACCTGTACACTATACACTATATACAGAGCTTCTGTGTGTAATGTCATTGGTGATCATTATATTACCTGTACACTATATACAGAGCTCCTGTGTATAATGTCACTGGTGATCCCTGTATTACCTGAGCACTATATACTATATGCACCATATACGGAGCTCCTGTGTGTAATGTCACTGGTCATCATTGTATTACCTATGCAATATATACAGAGCTCCTGTGTATAATGTCACTAGTGATCCCTGTATTATCTGTACACTGTATACTATGTACAGAGCTCCTGTGTATAATGGCACATATGGTAATATTAGTATTGTGTTTTTATTAATGATCAGTATTGTAGTATTGGTTCACTATGTGGTAGTAATAAGTGATCTGGTCATGGTGTGGCAGTATTTGTTCCTTATATGTGGTATTTTTGGTTACTACGGGGTTTGGTAATAAATGGTCTGGTCATGGTGTGGCAGTATTTGTCCCTTGTATGTGGTATTAATGGTCACTATGTAATGATAATATGTGGTCTGGTCATGGTGTGGCAGAATTTGTCTCTTGCATGTGGTATTATTCTGTCACTATGTGGTGGTAATACGTGGTCTGGTCATGGTGTGGCGGTATTTGTCTCTTGCATGTGGTATTGTCCATTCACAATGTGGTGCTAATATGTGGTCTGGACAGGGTGTGGCAGTATTTGCTCCTTGTATGTGGTATTTTTCAGTCACTATGTGGTGGTAACATGTCCGGCCATGGTGTGATGGTATTTGTTCCTTGTATACGGTATTATTGTTCATTTCAAAAATGTATGTAGCACATTCCCTTATAGAAAAATAAACAAAAATATACCTAAAAAGAGTACAGGATATTTTAACAAATGTTTAATGGAATTTGGGCGCTTACAAAAGTAGATTAAGCCTGCCACCACCTTATTGTGGTGGCAGGCTGAAAAAATCTTTTGTCCAAAGCAAAAGATGATGGCTATGTATGTGATATGGCAGTGGCGTAGCAACTGTTTGTGGCGCCCGGGTGGCAAATTTTAGGCCACGCCCCCTAGCCACACCCATTTCACTTGTCACACCCATATCCATGCTCTGACCACACCCATTTAGCACTGCTGCTCACACTGTTTCATAAACAATAATTATAAACACATACCTCCCAACCATCCCGGTTTCAGCGGGACAGTTCCGATTTCAGGTCCCTGTCCCGCTGTCCCGGCCAGGAGGTTTACTTCCGCATTAGAATACGGAAACCCCAGAGACCTCCCACACATTCTGGCAGCCACATGTCACGTTCCATCGCTGACCTCATTTCCCCAGGATGTGGGGATCTCATCAGCTATGCAGAGCTCCATTCAATACCAGGCTCTCACTGAGCGAGACAGGCAGGATCTGGGGATCTCATCATCTGTTGAACAGATCCCATGATGAGATCCCCAGATCTTGCCTGTCTCGCTCAGTGAGAGCCGGGTATTGTATGCAGTGCTCCATACAATACCCGGCTCTCACTCCAACAGATCCTGCGGCTCGATGCGTCGCCGTTCTGAAGACTCTCCCGAGAACGAGTTACAGTACCTGCTGCTGTAAGCTGACAGCTGGAAATGAGGTCAGCGGTCATTTCTGACATTCAGCTGACTTACAGCAGTCACTTCCGGTGGAATGTGACGTGTGGCTGCCAGAACGTGTGGGAGGTCCTCAGGGTTTCCGCATGTACGATTCTAATGCGGGAAAGTAAACCTCCTGGCCAGGACAGCGAGACAGGGACCCAGCCCTACGTAGATAACAGCATTCGCTCCATCCCCACGCAGACCCATGCACATAATGGCACCCCTCCTTCCCCCTGCAGCCCCCAAGCACACAGCTCCCCAAGTAACAGGACCCATGTACATGCACGGCTCCGCTCTTTGTGGCCCCATACACACACAGCTCCGCTCACTTCGCACACACAAGGCTCCACTCCGTACACCTCGTACACACGCGGCCCCACTCCGTACACCTCGTACACACGCGCCCGCTCCGTACACCTCGTACACACGCGGCTCCGCTCCGTACACCTCGTACACACACGGCTCTGCTCCATACACCTCGAAAACACACGGCTCCGCTCCGTACACCTCGTACACACATGGCTCCACTACGTACACCTCATACACACACGGCTCTCTCTACTCCGGACACCTCGTACACACAAGGCTCCGCTCCGTACACCTCGTACACACGGCTACGCTCCGTACACCTCGTACACACACGGCTCCGCTCCGTATACCTCGTACACACGGCTTTGCTCCGTACACCTCGCACACACGGCTCTGCTCCGTACACCTTGTACACACACGGCTCCGCTCCGTACACCTCATACACACACGGCTTGCTCCGTACACCTCGTACACACGGCTCCACTCCGTACACCTCGTACACACACGGCCCTGCTGTGGACACCTCGTACACACGTGGCTCGGACACCTCGTACACACATGGCTCCGCTCCGTACACCTCGTACACACACGGCTTTGATCCATACAACCTCGTACACACACGCTTTGCTCCGTACACCTCATACATACACAGCTCTGCTACATCCACATCGTAAATCCCTTCTGATCCCACACATAAACTTACCATCATCCAGCACCATGACGACCAGCACAGCAGAGTCCTGCACACAGGGGCCTGACCATGTGACACTTAACTCCTCCACTCCTGTGACCTCATCACAGGTCCTGCTGCACCTTTACAGAGGACAGCACAGCAATGGGTAAATGCTGGCTGTGAGAAGTTGGAGAGCTGGGAGGTCTGGAAGGGGTGCATGGGGGGCGTGGCAGCATCTCTCGCTGCAGGTCACAGTGTCCCAACGTGACAGTGGGTGGGAGGGGTTAGAATCGGGACTGTTGGGAGGTATGGAATTGCTGCTGCTGCCGCACCGCCCCACACACCTGCCGCCTGGGGCGGACCTCTCCCCCTGCCCCCCCATGCTACGCCACTGTGATATGGTGTTAGATGTGACTGTTAATGTATGATTAGTGAGGACGTGGTGCAAAAGTGAAGTTTTTCCAAGAGTGGGTGGTGGGACGGTGGAAGGTTCAAGAGGTAGTTGTGAAGCTGGGTTGGAGCCTGGACAAAGTCTCAAGGGGCCCAAAAATTTTGCCAGTATGGGACCCTGAAATTCCTGGTGGCAGCCCTGTTTACATGTGTATTTACATATGCTCTAGGGTAGATGGGCTTTTGTGCAGGTAGGGTTGGAGTGATTTGCTGGCAAAGGTAGTGAGGATGTGCTGCAAATGATTAAAAAATGTCATAAAGTAAAGTTTTCAAAAACTAGCCGCAAACTAGATGAAGATAACTGGGCCACATGGAAAAAGAATGAATGCACTGAAAAGTTTTTTACCATAACTAAATGTATTTATTGTTCTGTCTTTCATTGCACCAAATTAGTAGTGTATATCAGGCCACACATCCCACCTGGAGTAGCTACTGCCAGAGTGCACTTTATAACTGAGTATCTGCTCTGATTCACCTAGAGGGGTATCCCACCTCACGATGTTCATGTTCGCAAAAGGTTATAAGGGTAGGAGGTGTCCTAGTGTACTGTAAAGGGTTTATATAATGGTTAAACTTGATTCTACCACTTTTATATTATTTTTTTCAGCTTTAATTTAACCATTTGATACCAGGGAAGCCGGAGTGTAAAGCATATAGACACTTGTCAAAGACATTCCAAAGTGCTAAACTCAGAGTTGCCTCAAGGTGTCCTTAGACTGATAAGACCAGTTCAGTGTTTTTATTTTTTATTTTTTTTTTTTTTTAAAGGATTCAGTAACACCAGGGGTGTCATAATGTTACAAGAGTATAATATTTTGTGTTGGACAAAGACCAGTGAGTCCAACTGAAACAGCAAAATGGACAGTATAGATCTCCCCAGATGTGGAGTATATGACATATTATAATATGATGATAATTAAAGTCATAATATTCTGTACAACTTTATGAGGCTTCAAAAATTCAAAGCCGCATCACATTTTTTTAATGGACTCTCCAGGATTTTTTGAATGCTTGGCAACCCTGTTTCCATAGAACTTTTAAAGTAATCCATTTCTGTGGTTATGTATCACCAGTTAAGAAAACAAATCTCAAACACATGTTGAACAGACATTGGTGGAATATACTACAGTATGTTGCACAATATATTCCATCAGTATTTATGGTCCAAAACCAGGAGTGGAAACTACAGATATAACTTATTAAGAAAACATTTCCACAGCTTTTAATTCTTGGCTTATAATTCCTGACAAGAAATACTAATAACTAGAGATGATCAAACCAAAACAGCAAAATTGTAGTTCGTACAGTACATGGACCCCGAATATGGATTTTCTTGGAAGTCCATTTTACTGTTCGGGTTCAGCAGCATGAACAAAACTTGTTCAAAGGCTGAAGCACAGCCAATCAACAAGCTTTTCCGGTGTGGGCACTTCCGGCCTCAATACAGCCATGTCAAGTATTAGTATGGCTGTGATTGACAAGCACACTGTGTAAAAAAATAAATAAAAAAGATATGAGGTCTCCTTTATTTTTGATAAGCCGTGCAGGTAAAGATGACAGCTGTGGGCTGTAGCCCTCAGCTGTCAGATTTATCTTGGCTGATAATGAAAAATAGAAGGGTCCACATGCCGTTTTTTTATTATTTAAATAAATAATTTTAAAAAAATGTCAAGATAAAGTAGACAGATTGGGGCTGGTATTTTCAGGCTTGGAAGGGGCCATGAATATTGACCCTTCCAGTCTAAAAAAAAGTAGCCCTCAGTCGCCCAGAAAAAGTGCATCCATTAGAAGCACCGATTCTGGCACTTTGCCTGACTATTCCCCCATTTGTCCCGGTGCATTGGAAAGTGGGGCAATAGTTATGGGTTGATGTACAGTACAGACCAAAAGTTTGGACACACCTTATCATTCAAAGATTTTTCTGTATTTTCATGACTATGAAAATTGTAAATTCACACACTGAAGGCATCAAAACTATGAATTAACACATGTGGAATTTATATACTAACAAAAAATGTGTGAAACAACTGAAAATATGTCTTATATTCTAGGTTCTTCAAAGTAGCCACCTTTTGCTTTGATGACTGCTTTGGCATTCTCTTGATGAGCTTCAAGAGGTAGTCACCGGAAATGGTCTTCCAACAATCTTGAAGGAGTTCCCAGAGATGCTTAGCACTTGTTGGCCCTTTTGCCTTCACTCTGCGGTCAAGCTCACCCCAAACCATCTCGATTGGGTTCAGGTTTGGTGACTGTGGAGGCCAGGTCATCTGGCGTAGCACCCCATCACTCTCCTTCTTGGTCAAATAGCCCTTACACAGCCTAGAGGTGTGTTTGGGGTCATTGTCATGTTGAAAAAATAAAATGATGGTCCAACTAAACGCAAACCGGATGGAATAGCATGCCGCTGCAAGATGCTGTGGTAGCCATGCTGGTTCAGTATGCCTTCAATTTTGAAAAAATCCCCAACAGTGTCACCAGCAAAGCTCCCCCACACCATCACACCTCCTCCATGCTTCACGGTGGGAACCAGGCATGTAGAGTCCATCCGTTCACCTTTTCTGCTGTCGCACAAGACACGGTGGTTGGAACTAAAGATCTCAATTTGGACTCATCACACCAAAGCACAGATTTTCCACTGGTCTAATGTCCATTCCTTGTGATTTTTAGCCCAAACAAGTCTATTCTGCTTGTTGCCTGTCCTTAGCAGTGGTTTCCTGGCATGAAGGCCTGCTGCACAAAGTCTCCTCTTAACAGTTGTTGAAGAGATGTGTCTGCTGCTAGAATCTTGTGTGGCATTGACCTGGTCTCTAATCTGAGCTGCTGTTAACCTGCGATTTCTGAGGCTGGTGACTCGGATAAACTTATCCTCAGAAGCAGAGGTGACTCTTGGTCTTCCTTTCCTGGGGCGGTCCTCATGTGAGCCAGTTTCTTTGTAGCGTTTGATGGTTTTTGTAACTGCACTTAGGGACACTTTCAAGTTTTCCCAATTTTTTCGGAATGACTTACCTTCATTCTTAAAGTAATGATGGTCATAGTGTGTGAGCATTCCGATACCGCAAGTATCGGGTATCGGCCGATATTCGCGTTATCGGAATTCCGATACTTAATTCCGATACTTTTTCAATATCGTATACCGGAATCGGAAGTTCCCATAATTCTTTGAGAGGCAATGTGATTTTAGTCAGCCAATGAGGAATCCTACGAATGTGTGGGCACATCCTGTAATGCTGCGGTCATCTTAACTAATGGCATGGCTGTGATTGGCTGCTGAATGATGTCAGAATGCACTATAAAAGGCGCCGCCGCCATTTTAGCGTCACTGTGCTGTGAATTCAGATAGGGACAGAACGTACTCTGCTGACTCTGAGGGACAGTTAGAGATTGCGATTTAGTGTACTGTGCTGTAGGCAGGCTATCACCAACCGCTGTGTAAAGCTTCCTTTTGCCTGCAGTGTTGTTTTAACAGCTCTGCAAGGTGTGTGTGAGTGCAGGTGACGCTGCAATTTGCTCTGCATCCAACGCTGTCTGTAGGCATCTGCACGTGTCACTCACAGACTCTTTTTTTTTTTCTTTAGTGTAATTCTAGCTGCTCATTCAATAGAAATTATAGTGTGATGCGCTTCCATCCGTATCCAATACATTGGTTGCAAACACTATAGAAGTAGACAAAGGAGTAGCCTTTCACAGATTGTGGACAGTTGTGTTTCAGTGTTCACTTCAGTCTGTGTTTTTTATTTTTTGAGTGCATATCACGCTCAGTTACTTGTTCAAGCACTGCTGCTTGTACTCTGCTGAGCGTGTCTCAGTGCCTATCCTTTTCATTTTTCTCCAATTGGTGCTTCTCCATTATATTTGAAAAAAATCTAATCTATTAGTGTGACGCGCTTCCATCCGTATACAATACATTGGTTGCAAACACTATAGAAGTAGACAAAGGAGTAGCCTTTCCAGATTGTGGACAGTTGTGTTTCAGTGTTCACTGCAGTCTGTGAGGTATTTTTTTTTTTTTTTAAATGCAGATCACGCTCCATTTACTTCTTCAACCACCGCTGCGTGTACTCTGCTGAGTGTCTGTCACTGGCTCATCCTTGTCATTTTTCTAAAATTGGTCTGCTTTATTCTATTTAAAATAATTCAAATCTATTACAGTGACGGCTTCCATCCGTATACAATACATTGGTTGCAAACAATATAGAAGTACACAAACGGGCCTTTCACAGCTACTGAAATGTGTTTTTAATTTTTAACTAAAATATGTATTTTTTCAAATGACACAAATATAAGTAATGTTGAAGAGGAATAGTCCTACATCCATTGTTTGCACAATATTACAGGTGTACATCATGTCCCTTAATCAACAATGTATTATTATATTTACTTGTATGCTTTTATTTAAAAGCCAAGAACACAGAAGGATAACCTTCGCACTGCAGCTGTTGTCAAAGTTCAACCCACATTATGCACTTCCAACATTGCAGCATTTGAGGCATGATGTGAGTTGGATTTGTCAAATGTTATGGAGTGAGAAGGTTCACCATCAGTACCCTATAGCATAAGTATGCTTTTGTGTTAGCATTTGTGTTAGACATGTGGATATCTGCCATATTTTGTCACAATTATTTTGTTAAGATTTGTTACCAACACTAATCATTGAATGGTTTTAAATTTTACGTTTCACTTGTTTACAGCTTAGAAATAAGGGTGTAGCCTGATATCTATGTGTAGCACTAGCCACTTTAAATGTCATGTTTTTTTAAACATGTGTAGCTAGGTAGCAGTAATTTTTGCGGACACACAGCAGGGGAACGCAGGCATTACTGAACCCCACAAACACATCATCGATTGTTTTGTCTGTGCATCCAACATTCTGAGCCCAGGGTCAAGGAGGGTGTAGCCTGAGGCCTAGTATGAGATGTTTGAACTTTAATTTGAACTTTAATTTGGAGTTAGCAGCATTAATTTTTGTCAGACACGCAGCAGGGGAACAGCAGGCATTACTGAAACCCCACTATCACTATAGTTGTGTATTGGTCTGTGGACACGACACTTCTGAGAGCAACTGGCAGTGTTGTAGCCCAGGGAGTATAGCTCAGGTGGTAGAAAGATGAACATAACAGGAGACATGGAAAACGTTGCCAACCAGTTAGTTAATCTGAAACCGGACAGGCAAATTCAGGCGAGATCCATGCCTAGTTCATTTTCAGAAAAGTAAGCCGTTCTACATTATCGGGGGATAGTCGCATGCAACGGTCTGTTAGTACACCACCTGCAGCAGTAAAGACGCGCTCCGATAATACACTGGCAGAGGGCAAGCCGGGACCTCCAATGCATACTGGCTAAGCTCTGGCCATGTATCCAGCTTAGAGACACAAAACTTGAATGGGGAAGAGCCATCTGGGAGTACACTGAGAGGGCAAGACATGTGTCTGTCACATCTTACGGAAATGTTGCCTCCTGCTGACTGGAGCGTCTCGGATGGTGTAGACATTGGTGGCGCTGCCACAAAACTTCGACACATTTGGGGAACATACTGTTTTGCCCTGTGCAGAGGCGCTGCTTGTGCTCCCTCTTGTTGCAGAGCTGTCTCCACTGCTCGACGCACAGAGCTGCTTTGTAAAGCAGTAGCAGCAGCGCTCTCGGCTGGAAGGAGAACATTTATGGATTGCCCGTGTGTCTTGGTACTTCCGCATTTTACGCTCCCGGTTAACGGTGTGATGAGGCTTTGAAAGTTGTCCCGGTGGAGGGTTAGGAGGGTGTACACCCAATAATAGCGTGGTGTGAATGTGTTCGTTGCGGCGGTCTTTCTCAGCCATGCAGCATGAAATCAAACATGTGCTGCAGACTCCCAACGGGCCAAGAAACGTTGTCCCCTGCAAAGGCGTCATCTCTGCCTGCTGTGCATCCCCCCACCCTTGGTCTACATACTGACTAGAGCATTGTCTACCTCCCTCGGAGCGATGTCTTCCTCCCATTGAATCCTCCTCATCCTCCTCACAAAGTCCTTCAAATACAAAAATTTACAAATTTAAAATCAAATTAAAAAAATTTGTATATAATTCGTAAATCAGTTTTTGGAAACCCCAATAGATTAAAAAAGGATAGACAAAAAATGACTTTGTGCTTTGTAAATACATTAAAAGTTTGTAATGGTTTGAAAATATAGACAGCGACCTGGAGGTTCAATTGTTGATACAGCATGGTTCTTTGAAAGTCCTCCGCCTTTGTGAAAAAAACCACGTTGCGCTGCTGTCCAGAAGGTGATGGAATTTGTGACTCCTCTTCCTCCACCTCTTCCAAAACTCATGCCTTATTGCTTGCAGTGTTTTTTGAAGAGGCAGATAAGGGGGCAGTCAGGCTGACTAGTGCTCTCTCCCACTGCCATCCGCGTTGATCACAAAGCACGCAAAACTGGAGATATCCTTCATAGAGTTATTCGCACTCGTTACACTGGCGTGGTGCCCTTCATTTAGGATCAATTCTAATTACTGTTTCCCAACAAAGCTCTCCCAGGCAGCCCCCCCCCCTAATTCCTCCCTTATTTAATTTATCGGCCTAAACGACTGTGCACTCTGCAAACGCTTCGACTAACCTCTGCACTAATCCGTACCTCCCACTCTCAACTCCAAGACTTCTCCCGCGCTGCGCCATCCTCGGAAGCTCTACCCCAAGAAATTAGGACTATCCGAAATTTTTGGATGGTTTCAGGCGCCCTCAAAACCAATTTGTTACAGGCCTTCACTTCACTAATAAAAGGGCATTCTATGTGTAATTCTGTGTGTGTAGCCCATTCACTATTCCATGAAACCCTCCTCCCTTAAAATGGCTGGACCATCATTGTAAAAACACCATTGTATATAAACACTGAAACTTTGTATCTCCCCCACCTCATTGTGATTGTAAGCTTTACCAGCAGGGGCGGCTGATTTTGCTTTAATTATTGTATTGTTAACGTTGTTCTTATGATTTTTGTTTTGAAACTTTTTAAAAACTGTAAAGCATGCGGAATATTATGGCGCTATATAAATAAATAATTTATTATTCTTATTATAGGGCCCACTCAGTAGGGTGAAGTGTGAACGGCGCAAATTGGAGTTGACTGCGCCTGTGCAGCTGATTCTCCATTACTGTTGGCTGCTGCTAAAAAAACCGCTCCAAATATGTAACGAGGAATTCACTGGTGGTACGTCAATAGAGCGATGTTTTATGAAGGTGAAATCTGCGTTGCAGGCTGCAATCAGCGATCTGGCCATGCTGGAACGTCGCAAGTGGAGCGCACTCTGGGGACCTTGTGCAGCAGTGATCAAAATGGATTAGTCCCTCAAAAAACTCTGCACGACCAAGTTGAGCACATATGACAGCAGGTATGTGATGAGGTTGCCAAGGCCCAGAGCTGACACCGATTTCGGCCATTGTCCCACTACCAAGCTGCCTGGAGATTCTCTTCAAAAAACCACACGTCGTCTCTGCTTTATGGCATTACGAGCTCCTGCGCTGTGTGGCTAAGATTCCCCATGGTAATTAATTTCAGGACCCCTGTTGACTTTGGACACGGCTGTGCTCATATGGTCGCAACAGGAAACGTTCACGGGTCCATGTGGAGGAGCCGTGAGGCTCCTGCAGCGAGATCTGGGAACTGGAGTAGGAGGGGGAATCAATGTGTAAGACTTGATTCCTGCAATCTTGGAGTTGGCAGAACACGTAAGCGCCCTCGCAAGATCAGTCCCGGCTGCACAAAAATTGCCCCAAAGGGCAGTGAGGGAAAGGTTTTCTGGCCATGGGTGTTGAACCCTCTTGTTAGGTTTTGTTTCAGTTTGTGGTACATGACTTTTTTTCCCCATTTTTTGGCTCCGCCTTCTGGCTTTGCTTGACTTCATTGTATTATTTACTGTTTAAGGGCCGGGTGCTTAGGTGCCTAAAAACGTCGTTTTGCTTGATGTTGGATCAACAAAGTATTTATTTTTTTCTGTTTAATTATCCTGCTACAATTTATGTTAGGAGGTGTCACCTTTTCTCCCGTCCCAGATCTTGTAGGGATTCTCCCTGCAACTATAGGTCTTCGTTCACATGATGGGGCTTTAGCGGGTCTGGTCGCAGGATAAGGTTCCCCGTTACATGTAGGATTCAGCTTAGTTGTATTGTAGGGCGAATTCCCTTCTTTCCTTACTGGTTTTTAGCGATCAAACAAATGGGGTACTGGGCCACGCATCGGTGGTCAGGTGGACCTGCTACTGAGGGCTTTTTAGTAGCGAAAGTTTAATTTTTCCCTCAACATGCTTTTGCAGACCAGGGAGGCTTGCCTGTGAAATGAAATCGGTTGGACATTGTATTGTGGGACTGACAAGATTTCAGTTACGGAAACTGTCTGTCTCCACAGCCTGAATCACAGCATTTCAAGGGACAGGAGTTTTGCAATGCCAGCATTCAGAGCCTGTGTCGTTTCATGGTTTGTGGATTATGGCCGTCTTTTATCCCATGCCTGTGTCCCATGGCTGTTTGTGGCCTGGAGGTGAGGTGGGAAGGGAACTTTGCTGTGTGTGGAAAAAAGTTTGTCTTGGACAACAGGGCCGGGTTTTCCTGGCGATCCCGGAGGAAGCAGAACCAGCTGTGTGTGAGCTGATGAAAGAGGCTTCAACACAACCTGAAAAAGTAGGTGCTGCTGTAGGTTGGCCTACATTCCAGTTGTCTTTGTAACTAATAGTGTTTGTCCGCACATGTTTCACATATTTGTGGTATTGAGGGACTGACACTTTAGCTATTTTTAATTTTTGATTACACAGCTTGCATTTCCATAGCAAATATCAGTGCAAGTTGTGAAAAAAGGACCACACAGTGCAAGTCCCGGGAGCGACGTTTTGACTTTTGGAAGACAAAGCTTCCAACAGGTGCCCAAATGGGGGGGGGCTACAGGCAACCGGTCTGCAGC
>JARQOD010000001.1:835162800-835180800 GCA_033576555.1 Oophaga sylvatica | reverse complement strand
GAGGATAATTGACGTTCACACTGCCAGGAAACAGCTGTCGTGCTGTAACCAGGCTGACCAGGAGTCAGTACCCCTGCCAATTACTTACGAGCAACAAATGGCGGTGTTGTAGCCCAGGGAGTAGAGTTCAGGTGGTAGAAAGATGAACATAACAGGAGACATGGAAAACGTTGCCAAACAGTTATTTAATCTGAAAACGGACAGGCAAATTCAGGTGAGATCCATGCCTTGTTCATTTTCAGAAAAGTAAGCCGGTCTACATTCTCTGAGGATAGTCGCATGCGACGGTCTGTTAGTACACCACCTGCAGCACTAAAGACGCGCTCAGATAATACACTGGCAGCAGGGCAAGCCAGCACCTCCAATGCATACTGGCTAAGCTCTGGCCATGTATCCAACTTAGAGACCCAAAATTTGAAAGGGGAAGAGGCATCTGGGAGTACACTTAGAGGGAAAGACAAGTAGTCTGTCACCATCTTACGGAAACGTTGCTTCCTGGTGACTGGAGCCGTCTCGGATGGTGTAGACCTTGCTGGCGCTGTCACAAAACTTCGCCACATTTGTAACATACAGCTCTTGCCCTTTGCAGAGGCGCTGCTTGTGCTCCCTCTTGTTGTAGAGGTGTCTACACTGCCTCGACGCACAGAGCTGCTTTGTAAAGCAGTAGCAGCAGCAGCTCTCTCGGCTGGAATGTACAACAGTATGGATTGCACCAGTGTGTCTTGGTACTCCCGCATTTTACGGTCCCGGTTCACCGGTGTGATGAGGGTTTGTAAGTTGTCCCGGTAGCGAGGGTCTAGGAGGGTGTACACCCAATAATCTGACGTGGTGAGAATGTGGGCGATGCGGCGGTCGTTTCTCAGGCACTGAAGCATGAAATCAACCATGTGCTGCAGACTCCCAACTGGCCAACAAAAGCTGTCCTCTGGAAGAGGCGTCATCTCTGCTCCTCTGCATCACCCCACCCTCGCTCTACATACTGACTAGAGCGTTGTGTACCTCCCTCTGTAGGGATTTCTTCCTCCTCCATTGACTCCTCCTCTCCTCATCCTCCTCACAAAGTGAGCCCTGCCCAGCCCTTTGTGAGTAACCACGTTGCGCTGACTGTCCTGAAGGTAATTGAATTTGTGACTCCTCATCCTCCACCTCTTCCAAAACCTCTTCCTTTAGTGCTTTCAGTGATTTCTGAAGCAGGCAGATAAGGGGGACAGTCATGCTGACTAGTGCATCATCTGCACTCGCCATCCGCGTTGAGACATCAAACGCACGCAAAACATAGCAGATGTCCTTCATAGAGGCCCACTCAGTAGTGGTGAAGTGTGGACGGCGCAAAGAGCGACTTGATTGCGCCTGATGCAGCTGATACTCCATTACTGCTGTCTGCTGCTCACACAACCGCTCCAACATATGTGGGTACGTCACATATGATGCGATGTTCAGGAAGGCGAAATCGGCGTTGCAGAGCAGCAATGCGTGATCTGGCTATGCTGGAACGTCGCAAGTGAGCGCACTCTAGGCGGACCTTCTGCAGCAGTCCAGCAAGATCCGGATAGTCCCTCAAAAAACTCTGCACGACCAAGTTGAGCACATGTGCCAGACATGGTATGTGAGTAAGGTTGCCAAGACCCAGAGCTGCCACCAGATTTCGGCCATTGTCACACACTACCAAGCCTGGCTGGAGATTCGCAGGCAAAAACCACACGTCGCTCTCCTGCTTGATGGCATTCCAGACCTCCTGCGCTGTGTGGCTTAGATTCCCCATTGAAATCATTTTCAGGACGGCCTGTTGACGTTTGGCCACGGCTGTGCTCATATCGGTCGCAACAGGTAAGCGTTCACGGGTCCATGTGGAGGTATACCGTGATGGCTCGTGCAGCGATTATTCTGAGGAACTGGAGTAGGAGGAGGAATCAATGTGTACAGACTGGATTCCTGCAATCCTTGGAGTTGGCAGAACACGTACAGCGTCACTGGCAAGATCTGTACCCGGCTCCACAACATTGACCCAATGGGCAGTGAGGGAAAGGTATCGTTCCTGGCCATGGGTACTGGTCCACGCATCGGTGGTCAGGTGGACCCTGCTACTGACGGCGTTTAGTAGCGCATGTTTAATGTTTCCCTCAACATGTTTTTGCAGATCAGGGACGGCTTGCCTGCTGAAATAAAATCGGCTTGGCACATTATATTGTGGGACTGCCAATGCCATTAAGTTCCTGAAACTGTCAGTCTCCACCAGCCTGAATGACAGCATTTCAAGGGACAGGAGTTTTGCAATGCCAGCATTCAGAGCCTGTGCTCGTGGATGGTTTGCCGAGTATGGCCATCTTTTATCCCATGCCTGTGCTACCGATGGCTGTTTTGTGGCCTGGGAGTGTGACGATGACTGTGAACTTGCTGCTGTGGGTGGAATAACAGTTTGTCTATGGACAACAGTGACCGAGGTTCTTCCATGGAGATCCTGTGAGGAAGCCGAACCAGGTGTGTGTGAGCTGGAGGTAGAGGCTCCAACACGAGCTGAAGATGTAGGTGCTGCTGTAGGTTGGCCTACATCTCCAGTGTGTCTTTGTAACTCAGCTACGTGCTTTGTCCTTACATGTTTCCACATATTTGTGGTATTCAGGTTACTGATATTTTTACCTCTTTTAACTTTTTGCTTACACAGCTTGCATTTAACATAGCAAATATCATCTACAAGTCTGTCAAAAAAGGACCATGCAGTGCAAGTCATGGGAGCGCCAATTTTGACATTTGTAAGAGAACTGCTCCAACAGGTGCCAAACTGGAGGCTACAGGCAAGCGAGTCTGCAGCCTACCTCTCCCTCCTCTTTGTACCGTTGGGCCAATCTCTTCCTCAGAGCTGCTCCCACCACCTTCCTGTTGCTCACGCCATGTTGGGTCTCGGACTTCATCATCTCCACTACCCTCTTCCAACACCTGCTGCTGTTGGATGGTCTGGGCAGCACCATGCTCCACAAAACCTGGCACCTGAGTCTCATCATCATGAGATGCGTTCTGCGGTGTGCTGTCCATCGGCACTGGCTCACCCGCCTCTTCAGATTGAGAGAGACACAGCTGTTGCGCATCACTGCATACTCCCTCTTCTTCAAATTGCAGAATGCTGCTTGCCTGTGCCCGTGTTTGCGAGCCAACAGATTCTGAGAACAGAAGCAGAGACTCAGCTGGCTCCTGTACAGAACTCTCTGACTGCCTGGGCAATTTGACAGGCGGTGAACAGACAGATGGTTGCTCAACAGTGTTGTGTTCCTGAAAGGAGGTGGAAGGAATTGAAGTCGATGCATTGGCTGCCATCCAACCAACAACGGCTTCAATTTGTTCTTCCCGCAGCAGGGGGCACGCCGAGCTCCTACCAAAGTGCGCATAAAGGAACGCTCACGGGGAAAACTGGTGGATGCTGTGTCACTGAGGGCGGCAGCAGCCACAGAATCCCCACGTCCTCTCCCTGCTGAAACTCCACGGCCACGACCACGTGCCTTACTCACTGACTTCTTCATCTTGGTAGATTGATAAAGAAAGTCAGAAAAGTTATAAGGCCTAAGTGTGGTTATTACGCAGAGACTGAAGTGAACACTGAAACTCAACTGTTCACAATCTGTGAAAGGCTACTCCTTTGTCTACTTCTATAGTGTTTGCAAACAATGTATTGGATACGGATGGAAGCGCGTCACACTAATAGATTATATTTATTTAAATGGAATGGAGCAGAACCAATTGGAGAGAAATGACAAGGATGAGGCACTGAGACACGCTCAGCAGAGTACAAGCAGCAGTGCTTGAACAAGTAACTGAGCGTGATGTGCACTCAAAAATTAAAAAACACAGACTGAAGTGAACACTGAAACACAACTGTTCACAATCTGTGAAAGGCTACTCCTTTGTCTACTTCTATAGTGTTTGCAACCAATGTATTGGATACGGATGGAAGCGCGTCACACTAATAGATTATATTTATTTTAAGGAATGGAGCAGAACCAATTGGAGAGAAATGACAAGGATGAGGCACTGAGACACGCTCAGCAGAGTACAAGCAGCAGTGCTTGAACAAGTAACTGGAGCGTGATGTGCACTCAAAAAATAAAAAACACAGACTGAAGTGAACACTGAAACACAACTGTTCACAATCCGTGAAAGGCTACTCCTTTGTCTACTTCTATAGTGTTTGCAACCAATGTATTGGATACGGATGGAAGCGCGTCACACTAAAATTTAAATTGCATGGAGCAGCAAGAATTACACTGAAGAAAAAAAAAAGATCTGTGAGTGACACGTGCAGATGCTACAGACAGCGTTGCATGCAGAGCAAACTGAAGCGTCACCTGCACTCACACACACCTTGCAGAGCTGTTAAAACAACACTGCAAGGCAAAAGGAAGCTTTACACAGCGGTTGGTGCTAGCCTGCCTAAAGCACAGTACACTAAATCGCAATCTCTAACTGTCCCTCAGAGTCAGCACAGCAGCGTTCTGTCCCTTACTGAATTCACAGCACAGTGACGCTAAAATGGCGGCGGCGCCTTTTATAGTGCATTCTGACATCATTTCAACATCCAATCACAGCCATGCCATTAGTTAACATGACCGCAGCAGTACAGGATGTGCCCACACTTCTTAGGATTCCTCATTGGCTGACTAAAATCACATTGCCTCTCAAAGAATTATGGGAACTTCCGATTCCGGTATAGATATATGGAAAATATCGGAACTAAGTATCGAAAGTCCGATACAGCTAATATCGGCCGATACCCGATACTTGCGGTATCGTATCGCTCAACACTACCCGTGGCCATTTCCCGGTTTTCCGAGTCATCTGCCGGGACGTCGGGTTCATCTACCGATGATCATGAGGTGAACGCCATTGTTGGGTGCAAGGTGGTATGAGGCAAAAAATTTTATTTGGTGGATTGGAGGGGTTATGGGCCTGAGGATAGGTCCTGGGAGCCTGCCGAGCATGTTCACGCTCCGCAGCTCATCGCTGCCTTTGAGCGCAGCGAGGCCCAAAGAAGGGGGGGCTCTAAGAGGGGGGCAATGTTAGGGTTCGAGTTCCCGCTGCTGCACAAGGGGAGTCTCAAACCAGTCCTGCTGCGGTCCCCCATTCATCTCCATCCGCAGTGGAGCCTGCTCAGCTTAGATGTCTGTCCCAGCACCTCGCCCAGTCTAACAGTGTGCAGAGAATTACTGCTGCTCCTCCTGGCTCTGCTATTGTGGCCAGTACT
Organism: Oophaga sylvatica; assembly: GCA_033576555.1. Classification (NCBI taxonomy): domain Eukaryota; kingdom Metazoa; phylum Chordata; class Amphibia; order Anura; family Dendrobatidae; genus Oophaga; species Oophaga sylvatica. The sequence goes on along the minus strand of JARQOD010000001.1, from coordinate 835,175,570 downwards.
GGTTAGCTGCGAGCAGACGTCTTTAGGACAAAGTCCTTGTTTTCCTCTTCTGAGCATGCCCAGAGTGAGATCTCTCATTGGAGATCAGGGGTCACATGCTCAGGTACTGCAGCAGCTCCTATTGGTCCACCAGGAAGGTCCTGTGACTACTGGTGTTCTGGAACAAGTTTCATTGGTCCTTGTTTCTGGCAGGTCCTGTAGCTGTTACTATAAAAGGGTGGCATTGCTGGCCGTCATGCGCTAGTATCAATTGTCATATGCTTTGCGCCAGTGTGGTCATGCGTGTGTGTGGTTAGGGCCCGGCTGAAATAAGCCCCTAGAATACCGACTTAATCGGTGAGGAGTTTGGTATGCTAGCTGGTCAGGGTCGGTGTCCTAGATGCCATAGATTACCGGCATAACCGGTGAGGAGTTTGATTGCCGTATTCAGGGCCTGGCGTTCAGACACCATAGATTGCGGGTGTCTCCCGCAGGACAATAGCGCATGATCACTTTCTATGTTCGCTTAGCGAACTGGTACTGGTGCCTGACAGGACACAGAAGTTTATATATCAGAAACTGGGCACACTCATAATTGTGTGAAAAGAAATTTTAATACGTACACTTGGTCACTAGTTTACAACAGACGTTTCGGTCAAACCAGACCTTCATCAGTGTACTACAAAAAGAGTGATCAATACATAGGTTACAGACAGAAAATAAAGTATAGACACATATAAATGGGTCAATAAAGGAATATAGTAGGCCTCAAACAGAGGCTAATCAATATTTAGCCCTCTATAGTACTCAGGATGGTGAATATAGAAATAGAAAAAATAAGCAGTGGACATACCTAGTGACAGTGTATACCGATGATATAGGGATTAGAAATGAGTATATCTGTGAACCAGATTTATATTGTGTTGTTAATAAATGAATAGAGTCATAGAATATCATATGAGATAATGCTATATTTTAAAAAAAGAGAACATACCAATTGCAAATGGTGATACTGGTAACTGCTGTGGTGGAAATATACAACAGTGAGAGCCTATAAAGTATACACAGAGTGAATCGCTTAGGTGGAAATACACATACCGGTTATAAGTAGCCTTTTGGTTATTCAGTATAGAGACTATGGCTGTGGAAAATTCATCAGAAGCGCTCATAAGGTGTGGAACCAAACGGCACATAAATTAAATGGCGCGACGTTAATGGCACTGTGCACTTACCCAGAAGTGGCTATAAGTGTGTGAGGTCCTGGGACGCGGCATCCACCGCATGTCTCATGGTGAGGGGAGGAAGTGTCTGGCCATGTTAAATAGCGTCAGTGATCATCTCGTGGCAGTGCACGATAGACCGGAAGTGCTCATACCGGAAGTGACGTCGGCGCTACTGTGGAGAAGATAGAGGCTGCATTCTGCGTTCCACAGGGACCGCTTGCGTTCCAAGTATAGAGCGCATGTCATAATATTCAAGGAAGGAAGGTGCAGAAGAGGATGGGGAGTGACCATCCAGAGGAAATGTGCTAATAGCGATTCTGTGAAAGAAAACATATGTATCAGTATAAGGCATAGAATAATAGAACATTAATAATAACATGTCATAGATTTTGGAACATTGTGTCATTATTGAACAATAGATTAAAGAAATACATACAGATCATAATCCTTATTTAACCCCTTAGGATACAGGGTATTCAATTCATGAATCCAATATGCTTCTCTCCGTTTTAACTGGGTTATGCGATCCCCTCCCCGTCGTGGCTGTGGTACATGTTCTAACACTTGATAGCGGAGTTGTGATATATTATGTCCTGCCAAAATAAAGTGTTGTGGGATAGGAAGGAGTGTGTCTTTACATCGTATGGTGGATTTATGCTTTGATATCCTATCCTTCACACTCTGTGTGGTCTCTCCAAGGTAGAGGAGACCACAGGGACATTTAATCAAGTAAAAGACCCTTGGGGGTCGAAACGCGTCGCTGTTTTACTAGGTATCACCTTTTCTGTTTGATGTACACTTTTGGAGGACACGTTTGTGATGTTTTATCATATTGGAAATAAAGAATTTGACTTCTAAGAAGCTGGACTGCAACTGCCTTTTTCTGTACGATTCCATGTCCTGGTCAGGACTTCGTGGCTCCGTGCTCCGGTGAAAATTGGGTGAGCTGGCAGGGGCTTTGTGCCCCATACCTTCTATATATTAGGGACACAGAGATCACCGGGGGTGGCAGGAAAATCACAGGGGGCACAGAAATCATAGGCGGAGCACAAAGATCACAGGGGCACATAGCAGGGGGGCACAGAGATCATCGGGGTGGCACAAAGATTACAGGGGGCTCATAGCTGGAGGGCATAGAGATCACGGAGGGGCACATAGCTGGGGGGCACATAGCTGGAGGGGATAGAATTCACAGGAGGCACAGTGATCACATGGGAGACAAATATCACAGGGGGTACATAGCAGGGGTGCACAGGGATCACAAGGGGCACATAGATCACAGGGGGGCAGAAAGTTGGGAGCCACAGAGATCACAGGGGTACACATAGCTGGGGGCACAGGGATCACAGGGGGACATATAACAATGGGGCACAGAGATCACAGGGGGCACAAAGCTTGGGCCACAGAGATCACATTGGGGCACATAGCTGAGAGGCAAAGAGATCACAGGTGGGCATATAGTTGGGGGCATAGAGATCACATGGAGGCACAGAGATTATATTGGGGAACATAGCCAGGGGGCACAGAGATCACAGGGGGGACACATAGCTGAGGGGCACAGATCACCAGCAGAAAGTCAAAGAAATCACCAGGCACAGAAATCAACAGCAGACAGGCACAGAGCTACCGGCACAGAGATCGCGCTTAACTCTGGCAACAGCTCCTCTTCCAGGACAGGAGAGCATTGGGTGCTAACGCCGCCCACCCTGGCACTAACCTGGCCCACTCCAGTGCTAACCCCTCCTATCCGGATGACGTCATCATACATATGCAGGCAGCGTTCTGTAATGAACTCTGCATACAATTGGGTGTTAAAGGGCCGGCAGCTGGCAGGATACGTATCCTGCCAGCTGCCGGCCGAGTATTTCAGACTCCCCACCCCTGTTTTAAAGGCGCGGCGGCCAACTTTGTATTACAGAGCTGCCAGCCCACCGAGCATCTGCCCGGCTGTGCAGATTAGCAATCCGGGCCTGGCTCTAAATATGTGGTGACCGGTTTCGGAATCTCACAAACTTTTAGTTGATTCACCATAAGATTTGTATACTCCTGCTAAAAGAAGTAAACTAATTTAATGCATAGAGCTGTCACATCTAATTTGTTCCACTTATCACCATAAACTCGTTGTCCCTCAATGTTTGTCATTTGCATTATAATATTTAGGATAGTCATATTTAGGAACAATGCAAATGCTGATCCAATTTCAGATATTCTTGATATAGCATAGCTAGTAGGACCAGGAGTAGCTTTTGTGATATTTTCAGAGGACAATCTACCAGCATGACTATGCTGCAAGTTCCAAATTACATCCTTGTTTTTAGAATGGATTTCTTGCATTAGACTAGTTGTCTGGGTATCATGTTCCTCTTCATATTCCACTTCAGAATCAGAATTTTCAGCATTGCTTTCCCCGTCACTCATGTGGTCCTCCTCTTCGGACACATTTTCCTGTGGGATATGATCTTCTGAATCAGAGGCGTTGACAAGCTCTTCCAATTCACCGTCAGTCAATAAACATTTTTGAAATATTTTTATCTACATTTGGAAATTATGCACAGTGACAACTTACATGGGGTAGAGTCAACACTATGAAATAAAAAAAATAAACTATATAAATAAATAACAAGAAAAGAAAACAAATCTATAACCAGTTTCACAACAAAAAGGGCTTATATACTACAGTAAGGGCCCCATCACTCTCCCAGCAATGAAGAAAATGCAGTGTGACCACTATGCTTGTGTAACGGGTCTGGTAGGCGGAACCTCTGAGCTTTATTATACAAGAAGGCTTTCCTTGTAAAGGAGCGGGTGGCGCCCGGGGAGACGGATAGGAAGTCACGGCAAGTGACAGGGACAGTCTCTGGACAGACGGGAAGGGGTCACGGCAAGTGAGCGGGGCAGTCTCTGATATACGGACAGGTAGTCACGGCAAGTGACCGGGGCAGTCTCTGGATAAACGGACAGGTATTCACGGCAAGTGACCGGGGCAGTCTCTGGATAAACGGGCAGGAGTCACGGCAAGTGACCGAGGCAGTCTCTGGATAAGTAGGCAGGGAGTCACGGCAAGTGACCGGGGCAGTCTCTGGAAAGGTAGGCAGGGAGTCACGGCAAGTGACCGGGGCAGTCTCTGGATAGGTAGGCAGGGAGTCACGGCAAGTGACCGGGGCAGTCTCTGGACAAGTAGGCAGGGAGTCACGGCAAGTGACCGGGGCAGTCTCTGGAAAGACAGGCAGGTATATATGACCTGAGATGGTGGAGCCTCCCGGTAGGCTAGCAGGACGGTGGCAGATGAATGCTCCCAAGTGAGCAGGCTGAGAGTCTCTGGAATAGCCGAGGATCACCGCATGAGACGTCCGAACCTCCGGGTAGGGCTGCAGTCAGATGGCAGATGAGCGCTCCCAAGTGAGCCGGCGAGAGTCTCTGGAATAGCTGATGGTCACCACATGTGACGGCCGAACCTCCAGGCAGGCTTGCGGACAGGTACGGACAGCAAACGGGCAGGAAACAGGCAGGTAACTGGTAACGGCACCTGAGGGCTGAAGCAGAGTAAAACAGTGCAACAACAACATTGCTCGGGCACCTCCATTAAGGAGGAAGTACTTTATATAGGGTGGAGTCCTCCGGCATTGGCCGGGGACCTTTTTGAAAAATGTGCGCGGCCCCTTTAAGAGCGGGGGAGCGCGCGGGCGCGCGCCCTAAGTCCAGAAGCAGGGAAGGAGCGCGCGGCCCCAGCAGGACGGAGGAGGACGCTGGGTGCGGGTAAGGGGGGCGACGTCCCTGCCTGGCAGAGGACGCTGTTGCAGGGGAACAGCGTCCCTGCCTGGCAGGGGGCAGGGACGTCGGCGCTACAGTATCCCCCCCTCTAGGCCCCCCCCTCTTTAGGCCAGAAAGAAATTTAGCTAGGATGAGAGGGGCATGGATGTTCTCCCAAGGCTCCCAGGTTCTCTCCTCAGGACCAAACCCCTTCCAATCTACCAGAAAATAGGTCTTTCTTCCTACCATTTTTGTGGCCAGAATGTTCTCTACCTCAAATTCATCTTCAGCAGACACTGGAGCAGGAGGTGTACCTGTAGACTTGACAAAAGAGTTAAGTACCACCGGTTTGAGGAGAGATACATGGAAGGAGTTGGGAATCCGCAAATTGGCCGGGAGTTTCAATTTATAGGACACTGGGTTGATCTGACTGATGATCTCAAAAGGACCGATGAACCGAGGACCTAACTTGTAGGAAGGAATCTTGAGCCGGACATACTTGGACGAGAGCCAGACCTTATCCCCAGGATGGAATTGAGGAGGATCCAGACGTTTTTTGTCAGCATGTCTTTTCATGCGCTCGGAAGACAGAATGAGTGCGGACCGGGTACTCTCCCATATGGAGGAAAATTCCTTAATCAAAGATTCTGCCGCTGGATTGTCCACAGATATAGAGACAGGAACAGGGATCCGAGGGTGTTGACCGAAGACTACAAAAAACGGAGATTTGGAGGAAGATTCGCTCTCGTGATTGTTGTAAGAGAATTCGGCCCAAGGCAGGAGATCCACCCAGTCAGAATGGTGGGCATTAACGAAGTGCCGGAGATAACTGGTCAGATTCTGATTGATTCGCTCGACTTGTCCATTGGACTGCGGGTGGTAAGCGGAGGAGAAATCCAGGGTGACGTCTAGCAACTTACAAGTGGCCCTCCAGAAACGTGAGGTGAACTGCACCCACGATCCGACACAATGTGACGAGGCAGACCATGAAGACGGAAGATGTGGCGGATAAAGTCTTTAGCCAGCTTGGGTGCTGACGGAAGCCCTGGCAGGAGAATGAAGTGAGCCATCTTGGAAAATCGGTCAACGACCACCCAAATGACCATACAACCGGCAGAGACGGGCAGATCCGTTATGAAGTCCATGGCTATATGCTGCCAGGGGGCAGCGGGTACAGGAAGCGGGAGAAGATGGCCGGCAGGCAGGTGTCTCGAACTTTGTTGCGGGCACAGGAGGCACAGGCAGAAACAAAGTCTATTACATCCTTGTGCAAGGTAGGCCACCAGTAATGCCGGGTAATGAGCTGGAGGGTCTTTTTCTGACCAGCGTGGCCAGCTAGTTTAGACGAATGACCCAGTGTAGGATCCTCTCCCGATCAGGTTTCGAAACAAACGTCTTACCAGGAGGAAGACGATTTAGACTCACGGGAAACCACCTGCATCACTCTGGTGGGATCGATGATATGTTTAGGTTCCTCCTCGAGATCCGACACCAGGAAAGACCGGGACAAGGCATCCGCCTTGATGTTCTTGTCGGCTGGGCGAAAGTGTAATAAAAAATCGAAGCGGGCAAAAAACAAGGACCACCGGGCTTGGCGAGGGTTAAGCCTCTGGGCATGCTGGAGGTAAGCCAGATTCTTGTGGTCAGTGTAAATGATTACCGGATGAAGAGCCCCCTCGAGTAGGTAACGCCACTCCTCTAATGCCAGCTTGATGGCCAATAACTCTCGGTCTCCTATGGAGTAATTGCGCTCAGAAGAGGAGAAGAGTTTGGAGAAGAAGCCGCAAGATACCATCCTCCCGGATGAAGATTTTTGCGTAAGTACCGCTCCGGCTCCAGAAGAGGAAGCGTCCACCTCCAGGAAGAACTGCTTGTTGCCATCCGGGCGATGCAGCACTGGAGCGGAAGAGAAGGCCTGTTTAAGGACAGAAAGGCCTCTTCTGCTTCGGGCGTCCACTGTTTGGGGTTAGCATCCTTGCGGGTGAGCGCGGAGATTGGAGCAGTCCGGGAAGAGAAGTGCGGTATGAAGAGGCGGTAATAATTGGCGAATCCCAGGAACCGCTGAATGGCCTTCAACCCCTCCGGTCGGGGCCATTTCTCGATGGCAGATAGTTTCTCCGGATCCATTCGTAGGCCTGTCTGAGAAATGATGTAGCCCAAAAACGGAAGCGAGGTCTGCTCAAAGAGGCACTTCTCGTATTTGGCGAAGAGGTGATTCTGCCTGAGCCTGAGCAGAACCTGACGAACATCCCTCCGGTGAGACTGGAGATCCGGAGAGAAGACCAAGATGTCGTCTAGGTACACCACAACGCAGGAGTAGAGAAGGTCTCGGAATATGTCATTGACCAACTCTTGAAAGACTGCCGGAGCATTACAGAGACCAAAGGGCATCACCAAATACTCGTAGTGGCCGTCTCGGGTGTTGAATGCCGTCTTCCATTCATCTCCCTGACGGATACGGACTAGGTTATATGCTCCACGAAGATCCAGTTTGGTGAAGATTCTAGCCCCCCTCAGACGATCAAACAATTCTGGAATGAGCGGAAGAGGGTACTTATTCTTCACTGTGATCAAGTTTAGGTCTCTGTAGTTAATACAGGGACGGAGAGAGCCGTCTTTCTTTTTGACGAAGAAGAAACCTGCTCCCGCTGGGGAGGTAGATTTCCGGATGAATCCCTTGGCCAAATTCTCCTCGATATATTCGGACATCGACCTAGTCTCAGCAGCAGACAATGGGTAAATACGCCCACGGGGAGGCGTAGTACCGGGTAGTAGATCGATCGGGCAATCATACGGTCTGTGAGGAGGTAATGTCTCAGCTTCCTTTTTATTAAAGACATCAGCGAATGACCAATATGGAATCGGGAGCCCTGGTAGATTAGCTGGTGTAGGAGAAGGACGGACGGGATGAACAGGAACCAAACACGTTTTATGACAGTCCTGTCCCCAGCGAAGGATCTCTCCAGTCTGCCAGTCGAGCACGGGTGCATGCTTTTGGAGCCAAGGCAGACCTAGTAAGAAAGCGTGAGAGAGTCCAGGCAGAACATGAAACGAGATACTCTCCGAATGCAGCATTCCCACCTGCAGGGTTATAGCTTCAGTGATAAGTTGGATGGGACGTGGTAGGAGACCCCCATCCACAGCAGCAACAGATACTGGTTCGACCAGAGGTCTGGTAGGAATGTGATATTTTTCCACTAGAGCCTGTGAAACAAGATTCCCGGCTGCTCCAGAATCAAGTTGGGCTAATTCGAAATAACGGTTCTCACCGAGAAGAATTGAGACTGACAGCAGCAGGGATGAAGAGGATTTATTCTTGTCTAGGTTGACCTCTCCGAGCGAACCTAGACACAGGCGTTTCCCGACCTCTCCGGACAGGTACGGATCCGGTGCTCCTTACTGCCACAGTAGAAGCAACTCCCTTCGGCACGGCGTAAGTCCTGACGGGCTTTGACCATCTTGGTCTGGTCAACCTGCATAGGCTCAGCATTGTGCATCTGGGGAGAAACGGAAGGAGTTATAGGTCTCTGAAAAGAAGGTGCTAGACGAGGAAACCTTCTCTCACGGGTGACCTCTTTGGCACGCTCCTGGAACCGTAGATCAATTCGAGTGGCAAGAGTTATTAGGTCATCGAGAGAGGTTGGAATGTCCCGACCGGCAAGTTCGTCTTTAATACGGCCGGACAGACCCTCCCAGAAAACCGATATCAAAGCGTCATTGTCCCAAGCCAGCTCTGAGGCAAGGGTACGGAACCGTATGGCATATTGACCAACGGTGAGACTTTCCTGACGGAGACGCAGCAGAGATGATGCAGAGGAGGTCTTCCGTCCGGGTTCGTCAAATACCTTCCGGAAGGCCGAGAGGAAAGCGGGCAGGTCAGACACCAGAGGATCCTCTCTCTCCCATAGAGGATTAAGCCAGGCCAGAGCCTCTCCGGTGAGATGGGACATGATGAAGGCAATTTTGGCCCGGTCGGAGTTAAACTGGTGTGCTAGGAGTTCAAAATGCAGGGTACACTGGTTAATGAAACTCCGAGCCAGAGCTGGATCGCGTCCAAACCGAGGAGGAGCTGAGAGTCGAGGTCCAGGAATGGAAACCACGGAACTGGTAAGCAGCGGGACTGCCGGATTGCGAGTCATGGCGCCCGCGGTGGTTGTTGGTGAAGTAGTCAGGGTGTCCAGGCGGGAATTAACATCCCGTAAGTGACCCAGGATGGACTCCTGTTGAGACTTCTGACGAGATAGTTCATGACATAGGTCCGAGAGCGAAGGGGTTTGGGTGCCACCGGGTTCCATGGCCCGAGCAAACTGTAACGGGTCTGGTAGGCGGAACCTCTGAGCTTTATTATACAAGAAGGCTTTCCTTGTAAAGGAGCGGGTGGCGCCCGGGGAGACGGATAGGAAGTCACGGCAAGTGACAGGGACAGTCTCTGGACAGACGGGAAGGGGTCACGGCAAGTGAGCGGGGCAGTCTCTGATATACGGACAGGTAGTCACGGCAAGTGACGGGGCAGTCTCTGGATAAACGGACAGGTATTCACGGCAAGTGACCGGGGCAGTCTCTGGATAAACGGGCAGGGAGTCACGGCAAGTGACCGAGGCAGTCTCTGGATAAGTAGGCAGGGAGTCACGGCAAGTGACCGGGGCAGTCTCTGGAAAGGTAGGCAGGGAGTCACGGCAAGTGACCGGGGCAGTCTCTGGATAGGTAGGCAGGGAGTCACGGCAAGTGACCGGGGCAGTCTCTGGATAAGTAGGCAGGGAGTCACGGCAAGTGACCGGGGCAGTCTCTGGAAAGACAGGCAGGTATATACGACCTGAGATGGTGGAGCCTCCCGGTAGGCTAGCAGGACGGTGGCAGATGAATGCTCCCAAGTGAGCAGGCGAGAGTCTCTGGAATAGCCGAGGATCACCGCATGAGACGTCCGAACCTCCGGGTAGGGCTGCAGTCAGATGGCAGATGAGCGCCCCAAGTGAGCAGGCGAGAGTCTCTGGATTAGCCGAGGGTCACCGCATGTGACGTCCGGACCTCCGGGTAGGACTGCAGTCAGATGGCAGATGAGCGCTCCCAAGTGAGCCGGCGAGAGTCTCTGGAATAGCTGATGGTCACCACATGTGACGGCCGAACCTCCAGGCAGGCTTGCGGACAGGTACGGACAGCAAACGGGCAGGAAACAGGCAGGTAACTGGTAACGGCACCTGAGGGCTGAAGCAGAGTAAAACAGTGCAACAACAACATTGCCCGGGCACCTCCATTAAGGAGGAAGTACTTTATATAGGGTGGAGTCCTCCGGCATTGGCCGGGGACCTTTTTGAAAAATGTGCGCGGTCCCTTTAAGAGCGGCGGAGCGCGCGGGCGCGCGCCCTAAGTCCAGAAGCAGGGAAGGAACGCCGGCCCCAGCAGGACGGAAGGAGGACGCTGGGTGCGGGTAAGGGGGGCGACGTCCCTGCCTGGCAGAGGACGCTGTTGCAGGGGAACAGCGTCCCTGCCTGGCAGGGGGCAGGGACGTCGGCGCTACAGCTTGCGATGCTGGTGCCTCACGTTTGTGACGTTGCAGCATCGCAATTCAGAGTGCATCTGTGAGTGTGTGATGGGGCCCTAAAACAGACCCTGTTCAAATCTGTACTTAATGCTCATCCATGCCATCAATATATCACAGCAGTGAGAATACACCCCCTCCTAGACAAACATTCAGTCTACACAAGCCTAAGGGTACCTTTAGACGGGCACACATTAGCTTAGATCATTACACAGTAATAAAAAATGGCTTTACAATATGCAATTTAAAAAACAGAATTGAATTATTTGAGAAGAAAAGCATAGCTTATATGCTACATACCTGTAAAGATGTGCATTCAGCTTAGTGTTCTCTCTCACAGAATCCAGTGTCTTCTCTCTCAGGACTGAAAGTGAAACTACTTGTGTCCTCTCTCACAGAATTGAAAGAGAAATGACTGAATGAGTACTTGCTCACTGATAAGAACAGTGAAACCTCCACCCTTTTGAATAATGAGATGAAGTACACAGGAAAACAAATAAATTTTGCAGGCAGAAATAATTAGTGACCTGTTGAACAGTATAAAATGTTATCAGCTCATGTTGAACTGAACAGTACAAGTGTAACAATCAGCGTGTAGCAAAAAGAAACAAAAAACAAAAAAACAACACTCATAAAAAGAACCCCTCAAATGAGGAAAAGTCAGTTAATCACAAGTTTCAGTTCTGCATAATAAATAATCTGCAGTGTCTCAAATTTCATTTCAGGTCATATGGACCCAAACAGAACAGCACCTGTATGTGGCTTGAGAAGTCCAGAGCTGTCCATCAAGATTGTGGGTGTTAGCTGAGCATCTGGGTGTGTCTTGGATAGTTCAGAGCTGTCCATTAAGGTAGTGAGGGACCATCAAACCCCTGAGTGTGGCTTGAGAAGTCAATTATGTCCTGAAATTTTTTTATTTTAGATATTGTTTATCTTTCCAGGTCAAAGATTATTGTCATCATCTTTTATGTTTTGCATAGTCATAGAATTCCCTCATTATCTACAGTGGGTTCGGAAAATATTCAGACCCCTTTAAATTTTTCACTCTTTGTTTCATTGCAGCCATTTGGTAAAAGCAGTAAAGTTCATTTTTTTCTCATTAATGTACACTCTGCACCCCATCTTTACTGAAAAAACCCAGACGTAGAAATTTTTGCAAATTTATTAAAAAAGAAAAACTGAAATATCATATGGTCATAAGTATTCAGAGCCTTTGCTCAGTATTGAGTAGAAGCATGCTTTTGAGCTAATATAGCCATGAGTCTTCTTGGGAATGATGCAACAAGTTTTTCACACCTGGATTTGGGGATACTCTGCCATTCTTCCTTGCATATCCTCTCTAGTTCTATCAGGTTAGATGGTGAACAGCCATTTTAGGTCTCTCCAGAGATGCTCAATTGGGTTTAGGTCAGGGTTTTGGCTGGGCCAGTCAAGAATGGTCACAGAATTCTTCTGAAGCCACTCCTTGTAATTGTCTTGTAGGAAGGTGAACCTTCAGCCAAGTCTGAGGTCCAGAGCACTCTGGAAGAGGTTTTCATCCAAGACATCTCTGTACTTGGCCGCATTCATGTTTACTTCAATTGCAACCAGTCGTCCTGTCCTGCAGCTGAAAAACACCCCCATAGCATGATGCTGCCACCACCATATTTCACTGTTGGGATTGTATTGGGCAGGTGATGAGCAGTGCCTGGTTTTCTCCACACACACCACTCAGAATTTCCCCAAAATTTCTTCTTCGTTTATCAGACCAGAAATCTTTTTTCCCCAATAGTCTGGGAGTCCTTAAAAGTTTTTTTTTTTTTAGAACTCTAGGGGGTTTTTCATATGTTTGCACGAGGAGGGGCTTCCATCAGGCCACTCTCCATAAAGGCCCAACTGGTGAAGGGATGCGTGATAGTTGATTTTGTGGAACTTTTCCCATCTCCCTACTGCATCTGTGGAGCTCGCCACATGTCTTGGGGTTTTTTCTTTACCTCTCTCACCAGGCTCTTTCCCCTGTTGCTCAGTTTGGCTGGACAGCCATTGTCAGTAAAACTTTTTGGGGGTCCCCAAAATCTTATTTAAGGTTTTTGGGGCCACTGTGCTCTTGGAACTTTGGGCGGGGAGAAAATTTTTTTGTAACCCTTTGGGCCGATCTGTTCCCCTTCCCCAATTCTGTCCCGAGCTCCTTGGCCGTTTTCCCTTTTACCTCATGATCCCCCTTTGGTCTGACATGCACGTGGTGTGATGTGTTATTAGACAGGTGTGTGTTTTCAAAAATCCACATTTATTAAACACAGCTG
>JARQOD010000001.1:835064633-835162700 GCA_033576555.1 Oophaga sylvatica | reverse complement strand
CCTCAACAGCCTGATAATACCAGGCTACAGCAGCCCCACATTTGGCGCATCAAAAGATGTGCCAATTGTGGCATTTTACCCAGCTATTCCCACTGCCCTGTAGCGGTGGCAAGTGGGGTAATAAGGGGTTAATGTCACAGTTGATTGCACGGTGACAATAAGCCCGGTTAATAATGGAGAGGTGTCAATAAGACACCGATCCATTATTAATCCCAAAGTTATTAAATGTATAAAAAAAAGACAAAGCAAGAAAAAAGTCTTTTAATGAAATAAAAGAGACAACACAGTTTTCATTAATTTTATTATACACTCATTCCTGCGACGCCATCGATCTCCTGTAAAAAAAGAAAAAAAACAAACCAACAGTATACCACCTGTCCGACGCAGTCCATAGTAACAAAAGTCCCACGACGATCCAGCTCTGCTACATCGCAATGACAGGCAGAGCCTGTCATCGCAACGCAGCACAGCTGATTACCTGCTTCCCCGGCGGTGACGTCATCGGACTGACTGCTTTATGGCCGGGATTACCCAGCAGTCACTGCAGTTATCGCGAGAAACTGCATGTGACCGCCGGGGAAAGATGATGGCGGCCATGAAGCAGTCCAGCCCGTGACCGCCGGAGATCTTCTGCCAGGTAAGTGCCGCTGACTCCTGACAGACCCGACCGACGGACACTGACAGTGACAGTGACAATCCCGATTCCGGTATCCGATAAGACGAAAATATCGGAACTAAGTATCGAAAGGCCGATAGAGCTAATATCGGCCGATACCCGATACTTGCGGTATCGTATCCCTCAACACTACTTTTCACCCTGGAAAACAGGTCAGAAATCAAGGGTAACGGATATTGATATTTCACAGTGATATTGTTCAAGAGACGATAATCAATATACGGCCTTAATGAACCATCCTTTTTGGCCACAAAGAAAAAACTGGCACCCAAGGGCGAAGAGGATGGTCTGATATGACCCTTCTCCAATGACTCCTTGATATAAGACCGCATAGTGTCATGTTCAGGTACAGACAAGTTAAAAAGGCGACCTTTAGGGAATTTACTACCAGGCACTAATTCAATAGCGCAGTCATAGCTCCTATGGTGGGGCAAGGATGCAGATTTACTTTTGCTAAACACATCAGAAAAATCAGTCAAAAAGTCAGGAACATCCTGAGCCTGGAGAGAGGCAGAAAAAAACAGGAGTGTTGGCATTAACACATTGGCAGCCCCAACTGGTTACAGATAGTGTTGAGCGATACGATAATGCAAATATCGGCTATCGGCCGATATTAGCTCTATCGGCCTTTCGATAATTCGTTTCGATATTTTCGTCATATCGAATACCGGAATCGGATTTGTCACTGTCACTGTCTGTGTCCGCCGGTCGGGTCTGTCACTGTCAGTGTCCGTCGGTCGGGTCTGTCAGGAGTCAGCGGCACTTACCTGGCAGAAGATCTCCGGCGGTCACGGCCTGGACTGCTTCATGGCCGCCATCCTCTTCTCCCCGGCGGTCACATGCAGTTTCTCGCGATAACTGCAGTGACTGCTGGGTAATCCCGGCCGTAAAGCAGTCAGTCCGATGACGTCACCGCCGGGGAAGCAGGTAATCAGCTGTGCTGCGCCGGGATGACAGGCTCTGCCTGTCATTGCGATGTAGCAGAGCTGGATCGTCGTGGGACTGTCGTTATGGACTGCGTCGGACAGGTGGTATACTGGTTGTTTTTTTTTTTCTTTTTTTACAGGAGATCGATGGCGTCACAGGAATGAGAGTACAATAAAAGAAATGAAAACTGTGTTGTCTCTTTTATTTCATTAAAATACTTTTTTCTTGCTTTGTCTTTTTTTTATGCATTTAATAACTTTGGGATTAATAATGGATCGGTGTCTTATTGACGCCTCTCCATTATTAACCGGGCTTATTGTCACCGTGCAATCAACGGTGACATTAACCCCTTATTACCCCGCTTGCCACCGCTACAGGGCAAGTGGGAAGAGCCAGGTAAAGTGCCACAATTGGCACATCTTTTGATGCGCCAAATGTGGGGCTGCTGTAGCCTGGTATTATCAGGCTGTTGAGGGCCAAAATCCATGGGCCTTGACAGTCTTTTAATACCAGGCCGCAGCAGTCTGCATTTTACTTGGCTGGTTAACAAAAATAGGGGGACCCCTACGCCGTTTTTTTTTCGAGGGGATCCCCTATTTTTGTTAACCAGCCAAGGTAAGCAGACTGCTGTGGCCTGGTATTATCAGGCTTGCAAGGTCCATGGATATTGGATCTTTACCAGCCTGAAAAACCAGGCCTCAGCGGTCTGCTTCATCTGGCTGGTTAACAAAAATAGGGGGGACCCCACGCCAATTTTTTTCGAGGGGATCCCCTATTTTTGTTAATCAGCCAAGATATGCAGACTGCTGTGGCCTGGTATTATCAGGCTGGCAAGGTCCATGGATCTTGGCTCCTTAACAGCCTGAAAATCCAGGCCTCAGCGGTCTGCTTCATCTGGCTGGTTAACAAAAATAGGGGGGACCCCACGCCAATTTTTTTCGAGGGGATCCCCTATTTTTGTTAACCAGTTCCCTCTGACGTCACTGATTGTGTCCCTGGCTGACCTGAAGTGAAAGTGGAAAGCAATCAATTAAGCTTTCCACTTCCTCTCCTGTCAGCCAGGAGAGGAACTCATTCATTTGGGGGTTTACTGTGAGGCTGCAGCATTAGCTGCGTTCCCTGCAGTAAACATTAACCCTTTCTGAAGGATTACACCGTGGGACCTGACTGTACATCGGATTGGTAAGAATAATTTTGCTTTATTATTTTATTTTTATTACAGGAAATGGTTTTAGCAGGAAAATAAAATTTAGTCAAAAACTGTGTGATTATTTCATTAAACTTCTTTTTTATTAAAGTGTGTGTGTTTGATTTTTCTTTCATACAATAGGATTAATAATTGATAGTTGTCTAATTGACAGCTCTCAATTATTAACCTGGCTTAAAGTGACCTTTCAATTGCAAGGTCATTTTAACCCCTTATTAACTCATTCGCCACCGCTACAGGGCAATGGGAATAGACGGGCAAAGTGCCAGAAAGGGCAAATCTAATTAGAGATTTGCCCTTTCTGGGGTGTCTGGGGGCAGATATTAGTAGCCGGAGGGGGGGCCAAAAATAATGGTCCCTCTCTGGGCTATTATTATCTGCCCCCACTCACTGGCTTTGTCTGTCTGGTTGCGAAAATAGGGCGGGAGCCCACGCATTTTTTTTCAGCAATTTTACACACCTCATATATATATATATATATACATGTCATTAAATTTGTGACACATATATATATATTTATATTTATAGTTCATACACTTCTACATAGTATAATAGCCGCTAATTCAATTGCCGGCTTTTGTGAAAATGCAGAACCCGACATGAAATGACACTTGGTTTACATAGAGTTAACCATGTCTTTTCATGTAGTTTGATATCTGATTTGCACAAACAATTACATCAGTCTATGTGTGCAAAATTTCACACCTGTAGGGGTTAATTAAAGGTGTAAATTCGTAGCAAAAAAGTCCGTTTTTTTTACAACGAATTTACACCTTTAATTAACCCCTACAGGTGTGAAATTTTGCACACATAGACTGATGTAATTGTTTGTGCAAATCAGATTGCAAACAACATGAAAAGACATGGTTAACCCTATGTACACCAAAAATATATATCAACAGAAAATATAGGATACACACAGTATGTCTATTATGTCTAATTTATAACAATAATGAATAATGATGGCAAATAACATGTGTGCCCATATGACCTGAAGAAATTGGGATGGTGGACCATCCGAGTTATATGAAAAGAACACCCAGGATGTGGAGGGGGATGACCCAGTGAATGGGAAAAGACAACGAGACCAAAAGTGTAATTAAATATTGCCTTTATTGTACAAAAATTGGCTACACAAAATAAAAATAAAAATAATTATAAAGTTAAATTAAAAACCATGTAAACAAAAAAAAATAAATAAAAATAAAATTTAAAAATTGGACACACCACACATAAGTATGCTATGTAAGCAGTATATGTAAAAATAAGAATAATTAGTATAATATCAATATCAATATACAAATGCTCAAATAATAACCAGGTATAAACATGGTGCAATAGTGCAATAATACAAATACCAGATTGTGCAATTTTTAAATTTTATTTTTTTTTTCTTTTTTTGTTTACATGGTTTTTAATTTAACTTTATAATTATTTTTATTTTGTGTAGCCAATTTTTGTACAATAAAGGCAATATTTAATTACACTTTTGGTCTCGTTGTCTTTTCCCATTCACTGGGTCATCCCCCTCCACATCCTGGGTGTTCTTTTCCTATGTACACCAAGTGTCATTTCATGTCGGGTGCTTCTGTCTTTTCACAGAAGCCGGCTTTACCCGGCAATTGAATCAGAGGATATTTTACTATGTAGAAGTGTATAAACTATACATATATGTATATATATATGTCACAATGACATGTATATATATATATGTATTCTATGTGTGTATATTTAGTGTTTACAAGGAAATAAAGGTTTTTTTAGTTGCGATATTTTGTTCCCATAGACTTACATTGGACTTCCGCAATCGGAATCGGATATCGACGATATTTAGTGCTATCGGCGATACAATTTCGATACGATATTTTTAGATATCGAGCAATATCGCTCAACACTAGTTACAGACACAGATTTCCAATCCAAAACAGGATTATGAGACTGTAACCAAGGGAAACCCAGTACAATAATGTCATGCAGATTATACAGCACCAAAAATTTGCAACTCTCCTGATGATCAGGTTCAACCCTCATTATCACCTGAGTAGAGAACTGGGGTTTATTCACAGCCAAAGGGGTAGAATCAATCCCCAGTAGGGGAATAGACTTCCGTAGGGGTATCAAGGGAAACCCACAACGTTTAGCAAAATCAAAATCCATCAGGTTAATAGCTGCTCCCGAATCAACAAAAGCCTGAGCAGAAAATGTGGACAGGGAGCAAATCAGGGTAACAGTCAACAGAAATTTAGTCTGAACACTACCCAAGACAACTGAGCGTGCAAAACGTCTTCCCCGCTTAGGGCAGACTGAAATAGCATGAGAGGCATCACCACAGTAGAAACATAACCCATTGCATTTTCGAAACTCATGACGCTGTGCCCCAGAAGCTACTCTATCACACTGCATGGGTTCAGAAGCTGGTTCACAAGGCAACACCATTCCACGCATACCTCTACGCTCACGCAAACGTCTGTCAATTTGAATCGCTAATGACATAGAATCATTGAGACCAGAGGGAGCAGGGAAACCCACCATAACATCTTTTACATTTTCTGACAGACCCTTCCGAAAAAGGGCTGCCAAAGCATCGTCATTCCATTTGGTCAGGACTGCCCACTTTCGGAATTTCTGACAGTACAACCCAGCGTCCTCAAGCCCCTGATTTAATGCCAACAAGGTTTTTTCAGCTTGATCAGTGACATTAGGTTCATCGTACAATAACCCCAGAGCCAGAAAAAATGCATCAACATTACTCAAAACAGGGTCCCCAGGTGTCAGGGAAAAAGCCCAATCCTGAGGATCGCCGCGCAGGAGAGAGATGACAATTTGAACCTGCTGTGCTGCGTTCCCTGAGGACTAAGGTTTTAAGGTAAAAAACAACTTACAGTTATTTTTGAAATTCAGAAATTTAGCTCGATCCCCCAAAAATAAATCTGGCATGGGGATTTTGGGTTCCACAACTGGCAACCTAGCAAGATAGGTAGCAATACTCCAAACCTCAGTGACAAGCTGATCCACACGGCCAGACAACTGTGCAAACTCCATTGAGAAAAAAAAAATCCTCCTCAGCACCCAGAGAAAAAGAGGGAAAAAATGCAACAAACAGGAAAAAATATCTCTGACAACTCTGACAACCTTTTTTCTTTCCTCACTATTTTTCCCTTCTGTGAGTACCATATAATTTTCAGTTGGGCCTGTGATACTGTTATGTTTTGGTAGCTGAGGAGAGCAGGCAAAAACGGCAATACACCAGAGAGGTTGGAATCTACTGGATTGCAGTACCCTGACTAACCACCACAACTAAAGGCAGCCGTGGAGCGTTCCTACGTTGGTCCTAGACGCCTCATCACAGCCTGAGAGGTTAACTACACCTAAAGATAGAAAGAGGAAAGCTATCTGCCCCAGAGCAGATCCCCAAAGAACATAGGAAGCCCTCAAACATGTAATGGCGGTTAGACAAGAAGAAATACAGACACAGACAGAAAATAGTATGAGCAAACGTTGGGGCCCAATCTGCCTAGACAGAAAAAGGATAGGAAGGATACTTACTGCAATCCAAAAAAAAACCTAAAAAAAAAACGCTACTAATTGCAAAAACACCTGAGATCACACGACTAGTGTTGAGCGATACTGCTCGATATCTAAAAATATCGTATCGGAATGGTATAGCCGATATTACTAAATATCGTCGATATCCGATTCCGATACCGGAAGTCCCATGTAAGTCTATGGGAACAAAAAAAACCCTTTCTTTCGTTGTAAACACAAAATATACACACATAGAATACATATATATATATATATACATGTCATTGTGACATATATATATATACATATATTTATAGTTTATACACTTCTACATATTAAAATAGACTCTGATTCAATTGCCGGGTAAAGCCGTGACATACCCCATAGAAGTCGACGGGCTCGGTGCCGAGTACTCCCAAAACCTCTGGCTCTGTGCGACTCAACTTGGGCGTCACGAACAGGATTCTGTAGCTCGCATATAAGCGAGTCCTGTGTGCCTGAATTGAACTGGTTTTGTGCTTGAGAATTGCTAAAATCATCAGAGAATGTATTTGCCATTTTTCCGCCATATCTGCGTCACGACGAGGCACTGGTGAAGAAGAAGGGGGTGCTCTTCGTGGGTGTACACTCACTCAGTGGCGCGAAAACGATGGCCGACCACTCTAAATGGTACTGCAATGTAAGATCGTGCCCCACAGCTCTTCAGTTCCGCCTCCTCATCCTCCTCAGTGTGCGGAAACTAACACGAAGGTCCCGCCTCCCTACAAAAGAGGGGCCCTCTCCAGATGCTAATGACACATGTGACTTGGCAGAGATGGCTAATGGACACGAGCAGAAGTGTGAAGGGATGGAGCAGTCAGAGCTCTCCCCCCACGGAAGCGACCCGATCGCCACGGAACCACCATTGGGCACCCGGCCTGGAAACCCTCCTACGCTGCAAGAAGCGGAGGATACCCTAAGAGGCCTGGCCCGGCACCGGGAGGAGGTCGCCAGGATGGAAGCCAGCTGGCGTGCCCTAAAACTAAACTTGGAGCGGCGCCAATCCCTCTTACCTGAAGTGTCTGTACCGGAAGGTGAGGCACCCGTTCTAGTAGAGGAGTCCGTGCGGGCATCCCAGCCCTTGCAATGTGATCCGGTTGACGTTGTCGCAGTGGAGGCACCCGTTCCTGCAAAAAACTCTGCACCGGCAGCACCCCAGATCCCGCTGTCTGCCCCCGTCGCTGAGACAGAAGAAGCGACACCCGTCCTCATGGAGGAGGCCGCGCAGGCACCAGAGGTCTACCTGTCTGTAGACTCTGTACCGGAGCCCCGACTGTCATCTGTTCCAGAGCCGGCTGCTTCCGCCACAGGTGAGCGCCGCCAGGACTGGGGGGCGCCAGGAGAGCTGCCGCAAACCGGGCATCGTAAGCTGGCATTTGATGGTGGAGACATGGAGCAGCTGGTGGAGGAGAATTACAACCGGCGTCAGGAGGAAGAGTGGAGACGTTGGGAGCGGGAAGCAGAGCGACAAAGGGAGCAGCGAGAATCCCAAAAGCTTCGGCAACGTCACTTGGAGAAGGACCGGGCAGATAAGGACCGGATGAGAAAAGATAAAGGAACCCTGTGGGAGCCGCGGCGTAAGGGTGCAGTACGGAGCTTTAAATTGAAAGGTGGTTGGGGCGTCATCCAGGAGCCTGGACTTTATTTAGAAGTGTTTGTGACCCAGCGGGACGTGGAGACTCACCTCCCAGAAGGACACCCGGGGAGGGACCTGTTGCCAGGAGACTTGGTGACTTACACCCGACACTGGGGTTACAATGGATGGTACGCCCTAAATGTTACCAGGTGCGACCCCTACTCCCCAGAGTGTCAGGAACCTGTGAGACCCTCGGAGCCTTCAGCCTCCCACATCCAGGCCTCTGCACAAGTGCCCACCCCACGCCGTAAATCTCCTCAGCCTCCCTCAGTGGTCTCCTCAACAGCCCCAGCTATGGACATGATAACTATAGCTGGCCCGTATCCGGCGCCTGTTAGGCCCCCTGGGGTTCGTTCAGTCCGTGACATAGGGCTGCAGACCCGGAGGGAGATGAAAGAGGTGGCCACACAGACACAGATAGCGGGTCACGACTTGACTGTACAGGCCACACGACGTCATCAGGTCCTGGTGGTCTTTGGTGTCTCGGATGTTTGGCAAGCATCAGAAGAGTACCAGGTGGTACCTGGAACACCCCTGCCAAAGAATTATAAATAACCCGGACAGGGTCCCTGTATGTAAATAGTTAAATTGTTGATGTACCCGGACGGGTGAATGTTCATAAAAATTTTTTTTAATTTAATAAAAAACACAACACAGTTTTCATTACTTTTATTACAGTCTCATCCTGCGACGCCATCGATCTCCTGTAAAAAAATGAAAAAAAAAACAGCAGTATACCACCTGTCCGACGCAGTCCATAGTAACGAGTGTCCCACGACGATCCAGCTCTGCTACATCAGAATGACAGGCAGAGCCTGTCATCCCGGCGCAGCACAGCTGATTACCTGCTTCCCCGGCGGTGACGTCATCGGACTGGTTTACGGCCGGGATTACCCTGCAGTCACTGCAGTTATCGCGAAAAACTGCATGTGACCGCCAGGGAGAAGATAATGGCGGCCATCAAGCAGTCCAGGACGTGACCGCCGGAGATCTTCTGCCAGGTAAGTGCCGCTGACTCCTGACAGAACCGACCGACGGACACTCACAGTGACAGTGACAAATCCGATTCCGGTATCCGATATGACGAAAATATCGGTACTCGGAATCGAAAGCCCGATACAGCTAATATCGGCCGATACCCGATATTTGCAGTATCGTATCGCTCAACACTACACACGACCTTTACCACCTAAATTAGTTCTCTGGTGTAACAAAACTAAGCCGCAGCCACTAAAAAAACTGGAAAAGGCAAATGAACAATATACAGTGGCTACAGAGGAACTGAGAGGATCCCAAGCCCCCCGGGGAGGGGGACCTGGCTAACTTCACAGAAATGCAGAGAAATATGCAATTGGTAAGCACAAAAACGAAAAACAGAAAATATCTTATCTGAGAGCAGGAGAAGAGGCAAGACTCAGCAAGCTTCCAAGTGAACCAGGAAACAAAGTTGAGACAAGAACAATTGATCACCGGCAACCATGATGGGAGGGAACCTCCCTTATATAAGACCAGTCTGTGATTCCTGATTGCCAATCCTCATTGAATGGTTCAGTACTCTTGGTAACCACCAGAGGGAGCTCCTGCTCAGAATTCATTTCTAAAACATTCACAACAGTCGTGCAGTGATTGGCTAACTGCACAGCATAATTAGGGGTATAAGAGAAAGGATGCCGGCCTGCTCGCCGCATTCAGCTCTGGATTGAGATAGTGTAGGGAGAGCTGCTGCCGAGATAGGGTCAGATTTGATTATTTCTTAGTCAGTGTTGGGTCTACCATCCTAAACTACTCAAATCCAGATAAACCAACAGTCCTTCTAAGGCCTAATTCCAGAGTGTATAGGTTCCAGTGTTAGGTAGGCAGGATAGTGTGCTTCGCTCTATACACATCAGTGCAAGGCCTGCAGATACTGTATGTGTGTATATAGATCATTGCATACATCAAGGGGGTCCATTCCCTTCCTGTGTTCTGGTGCTGCTGCTGCTACCTATATGATATATTGGTGGTATATATCGAGCCCCAGGTGTAATTGGAATACAGGCCACACATTTTTCGGTGTGGTATATCCGTGGCAGCTCATGTCTGTGTGTGCTCAAAGTTTGGCCAGTTTACGGCAGTTTTCTTTTTTTTTTGTCCTGGGTGTCACTGTACTTATATACAGCACTATTTCGCAAGAAAATAAAAAAATACAGGCCACACATTTGTCGCACTGGTATCTCAGTGGCAGCTCATATCTGTGTGTGCTCAAAGTTTGGACAGTTTATGGCAGTTTTATTTTTTTTGTCCTGGGTGTCACTGTACTTATATACAGCAGTATTTACCCCCCAAAAATAGAAAAAAATCCCACACATTTGTCATAGTGGTATCGTCATTCCAGCTGATATCTGTGCGTGCTCAAAGTTTGGCCAGTGTAGGCCGGTTTTCTTTTTTTTGTCCTGAATGTCACAGTACTGATATACAGCACTAGTTAGCACAAAAATAAAAAAAATACAGGCCGCACATTTGTCGTAGTGGTATCTCAGTGGCAGCTCATATCTGTGTGTGCTCAAAGTTTGGTCAGTTTATGGCTATTTTCTTGTTTGGTCCTGGGTGTCACTGGACACATACAGCAGTATGTTGCATTATTTTAAAAAACAGCCCATATTTTACAGTGGGGTATATCTGTGACACGCCTCATACATCTGTATCTAAAAAATGGAGGCATTTTTGGCCTAAATTCCCTTTTTTTGCCAGTCTGTCACTCTCGCTATATCCAGCACTCTTTTGCATCCAATAAAAAAATAAAAATATATTTTACAGTGTGGTATATCTGTGACACGCCTCATACGTCCATGTGATTAAAATTTGGGGATTTTAGGCTGGTATTCCAGTATTCTCCTGTCTGTTACTCCAGTTATATACAGCACTCTGTTGCTTTCTTTTAAAAAACAAAGGGTACATTTTACAGTGGGGGATGTCGGTAAAAAGAATTTGGTTTAAAGTTCTTATGGCAGCTTCATGACTGTGTTAAATTCTCCAACTACTACCACCGTCATCATCTTCCGCCTAGAGGCAGTCACTGTGCAGATAGAAAGTCTGAGTAGCAGAGGGTGAACGCTTAGGCGCTGTTGTACTCTGTCTTGTACTCTGTCTCTGTATTTCGAAGGCTAAATCTTTGTGATGAAATCATGCCTGGAAGAGTCAGAGCAAGATTACGTGGAAGTTAACGGGGACAGGACTCGCAACAACTGAAGCATGGTGTTCCTGGGCAGGATTCTGACAAGCCCTCACCTACTAATACTTAACTGGTTGGCCGCTGACGTTTAAAAATAGCCCATGCATTGTCTAGAACTGAAGATAGAGATTTTGACATTTCAGTTGCATTTCAAGAGATGTCAATTGGAAAGCAGGGTGGTCGGAGATGTGACTTCAACACCACCACACGAGCTGCCGCCTCTCCACCACCCGATTTGCCGCACCCCCACCATCTGTCTTTCTCATTCTCCCAAAGAATGAAAGTCAGCAAGGACAAGGTCCTCTCCCCTCTGTAACAGTCTGTCATTGGAATTTTTTTGGTTTAAACAATATTTATTCCTTTGTATGTAACCACTTGTCATGTACAGCACCATGAAATTAATGGCGCTATATAAATAACTAAATAATAATACTAATAATAATACCATATGGGTGTTTCCTAGAGACAATCCATCAAACATGTTATTGAAGGATTTTTTTTATAACAACTCTGTTCAGCTGGGCACAAACTATGTCAAATTGGTAGATATACCCAAGTGGGTGTTGGCACATTGTCATATTGACTACAGTCCCCAGATGTTATGTAGGTCCCTAATCTCACTACTACTTCAGCAGCATGATGAATTAATAGGAAAAGCACGTGGTATTGGTGTAGCTGTTGTTTTCTTGACAAAGAAACTCAATAACATCAATGAGGTGGTTAGACGCACATGGAATGGAGAAATAGTAAGATGACAATTGACAAGTAGTTTCACATTTGAGGTAAAACACACTTCAACAAGTTGCTTTAACTCTTACAACATTATATTCCAAAGCCTTGAAGAAAAAGATGAATATATTGTGAACCAAATAGGTATGAATAATTAATCACACAAATGATGCAACATAATTTTAAACATACACAAACTATCAGTGGGGAAATTATTTACCACCAAAATTTTTAAGTATGAGACTAATGTCATCTTGTGGAATGATATGAGCCACAAAGTCCTTCAAATTGAAACTGTTCTGAACGTTCTGTACAATTTTCTCTAGAAATTTGAAGCACATGCCTTCTATGCTGCTTACATTAAAGAACTGATTTGCCAGATATGTACGGCATCAGGATGACCGAGCTGCGGGTACCTGTGCTGCGCCGAGTCCGGAACTGTCATAGCTGCGTCCCCTGTTTCCTGGCGGAAGGAATAGGGGAACGGACAGGCGCCATTACACAGAAAGAGGAGTCATGTTTAGACAGTGAACCTGGCCGGAAGCTGAGGGAAAAATAGCAAAGCAGGAGTGAGTCCCCAGCTGTGACCATGTGAGCATGCTGCTGAAGTAGAGGTGAGATTGGGGACCTACATAACATCTGGGGACTGTAGTCAACATGACACTGTGTCAACACCCACTGGGGTGTAGCTGCCAAGTTGACATAGTTGAACATAGTTGTCAGAAAAAAAAAATCCTTCAATAACATGTTTGATGAATTGTCTACTGTAAACACCCATATAGTATTATTATCTAATATATAAAGCTGAATGTATGTATGTGTGTATGTATGTGGGTATGTTTGTCCGGGATTGGAATCTGCACCGTCGCACTTACGGGCATGAAATTTTGCACGCCCGCACGTCTCGACCCCGAAAGCGTCCTAGGCTATGTTTTGAATCGAAATTTTAACCCCGCGCGTTCCAAATCGCCAAACAATTTTGGCCCTATCTACATAATGGGGAGAAAGCTGAATGCTTGTGTGTATGTCCGGCATAGGAATCTGCATTTACGGGCATGAAATTTTGCACACCCGCACGTCTCGACCCCGGGAGCGTCATAGGCTAGGTTTTGAGTCGAAATTTTAACCCCGCGCATTCCAAATCGGCAAATAATTTTGGCCCGGGATAGGAATCTGCATCGTTGTACTTACGGGCATGAAATTTTGCATGCCCGCACATCTCAACCCCAGGAGCATTATAGGCTATGTGTTGAATGGAAATTTTAACCCCCGCACGTTCCAAATCGCCAAACAATTTTGGCCCTATCTACATAATGGGGAGAAAGCTGAATGCTTGTGTGTATGTCCGGCATAGGAATCTGCATTTACGGGCATGAAATTTTGCACACCCGCACGTCTCGACCCCGGGAGCGTCATAGGCTAGGTTTTGAGTCGAAATTTTAACTCCACGCATTCCAAATCGGCAAATAATTTTGGCCCGGGATAGGAATCTGCACCGTTGTACTTACGGGCATGAAATTTTGCATGCCCGCACATCTCAACCCCAGGAGCATCATAGGCTATGTGTTGAATGGAAATTTTAACCCCCGCACGTTTTGGTGTGTGATTTTTATGTGCAGAATAAATTTTTGTTAACATAGTCTATTTTGTTACAGCTAACAGCAGTTATTAATTAACCCGGGCGAAGCCGGGTACTACAGCTAGTCTAATATATAAAGCTGAATGTATGTATGTGTGTATGTATGTGGGTATGTTTGTCTGGGATTGGAATCCGCACCGTCGCACTTACGGGCATGAAATTTTGCACGCCCGCACGTCTCGACCCCGAAAGCGTCCTAGGCTATGTTTTGAATCGAAATTTTAACCCCGCGCGTTCCAAATCGCCAAACAATTTTGGCCCTATCTACATAATGGGGAGAAAGCTGAATGCTTGTGTGTATGTCCGGCATAGGAATCTGCATTTACGGGCATGAAATTTTGCACACCCGCACGTCTCGACCCCGGGAGCGTCATAGGCTAGGTTTTGAGTCGAAATTTTAACCCCGCGCATTCCAAATCGGCAAATAATTTTGGCCCGGGATAGGAATCTGCACCGTTGTACTTACGGGCATGAAATTTTGCATGCCCGCACATCTCAACCCCAGGAGCATCATAGGCTATGTGTTGAATGGAAATTTTAACCCCCGCACGTTCCAAATCGCCAAACAATTTTGGCCCTATCTACATAATGGGGAGAAAGCTGAATGCTTGTGTGTATGTCCGGCATAGGAATCTGCATTTACGGGCATGAAATTTTGCACACCCGCACGTCTCGACCCCGGGAGCGTCATAGGCTAGGTTTTGAGTCGAAATTTTAACCCCGCGCATTCCAAATCGGCAAATAATTTTGGCCCGGGATAGGAATCTGCACCGTTGTACTTACGGGCATGAAATTTTGCATGCCCGCACATCTCAACCCCAGGAGCATCATAGGCTATGTGTTGAATGGAAATTTTAACCCCCGCACGTTCCAAATCGCCAAACAATTTTGGCCCTATCTACATAATGGGGAGAAAGCTGAATGCTTGTGTGTATGTCCGGCATAGGAATCTGCATTTACGGGCATGAAATTTTGCACACCCGCACGTCTCGACCCCGGGAGCGTCATAGGCTAGGTTTTGAGTCGAAATTTTAACCCCGCGCATTCCAAATCGGCAAATAATTTTGGCCCGGGATAGGAATCTGCCCCGTTGTACTTACGGGCATGAAATTTTGCATGCCCGCACATCTCAACCCCAGGAGCATCATAGGCTATGTGTTGAATGGAAATTTTAACCCCCGCACGTTCCAAATCGCCAAACAATTTGGCCCTATCTACATAATGGGGAGAAAGCTGAATGCTTGTGTGTATGTCCGGCATAGGAACTGCATTTACGGGCATGAATTTTGCACACCCGCACGTCTCGACCCGGGAGCGTCATAGGCTAGTTTTGAGTCGAAATTTTAACCCCGCGCATTCCAAATCGGCAATAATTTTGGCCCGGGATAGGAATCTGCACCGTTGACTTACGGGCATGAAATTTTGCATGCCCGCACATCTCAACCCAGGAGCATCATAGGCTATGTGTTGAATGGAAATTTTAACCCCGCACGTTCCAAATCGCCAAACAATTTTGGCCTATCTACATAATGGGAAAAAAAAAAAAAAAAAAAAAAAAAAAAAAAAAAAAAAAAAAAAAAAAAAAAAAAAAAAAAAAAAAAAAAAAAAAAAAAAAAAAAAAAAAAAAAAAAAAAAAAAAAAAAAAAAAAAGCGTCTCCTACGGCTAATGTTTTGAATCAGAATATTTTGGAATAACCCCGCACGTTCCAAATCGCCAAACAATTTTGGCCCTATCTACATAATGGGGAGAAAGCTGAATGCTTGTGTGTATGTCCGGCATAGGAATCTGCATTTAAAGGCATGAAATTTTGCACACCCGCACGTCTCGACCCCGGGAGCGTCATAGGCTAGGTTTTGAGTCGAAATTTTAACCCCGCGCATTCCAAATCGGCAAATAATTTTGGCCCGGGATAGGAATCTGCACCGTTGTACTTACGGGCATGAAATTTTGCATGCCCGCACATCTCAACCCCAGGAGCATCATAGGCTATGTGTTGAATGGAAATTTTAACCCCCGCACGTTCCAAATCGCCAAACAATTTTGGCCCTATCTACATAATGGGGAGAAAGCTGAATGCTTGTGTGTATGTCCGGCATAGGAATCTGCATTTACGGGCATGAAATTTTGCACACCTGCACGTCTCGACCCCGGGAGCGTCATAGGCTAGGTTTTGAGTCGAAATTTTAACTCCACGCATTCCAAATCGGCAAATAATTTTGGCCCGGGATAGGAATCTGCACCGTTGTACTTACGGGCATGAAATTTTGCATAGGAGGGAGGTCCAGACGAAATGCCACAGGATTAATTATGGAACTGATCCTGTATGGCCCGATGAATCTGGGACCCAACCTCCAGGAGGGAACTTTAAGTTTTATATTCCTGGTAGACAACCACACCAGATCGTTCACCCTCAGATCTAGACCAGAAACTCTCCTCCTATCAGCCATCCGTTTGTAAGGGTTCTCCGTAACCTTCAGTCTTAAGCGATCTGGAACTATCAGTCTCCCTGGAAGTCCCACAGGGGCGTCCCCCTGAGCCCCCAATACCTCCCCCTCAAGCTCAGAGCATACAGCTGACACTACAACTCCCTCCTGAGGAATAGGAACCGGATCATCCGTCTTCCCGACCCCTGGGAAAGTACGAGATAAGGCATCAGGAAGCAACTTTATTGAGCAGTCATATGTGCGATGAGGAGGTAACTCTTTACACCCCTCCTCTGAGAACTTCTCCCAAAAGTCCTCCAGAAAAGGAGGCAAAGTCCTAGGCACAACCGCACCGATGACCGTGCTCATGCAGTTATTCTTGCAAAATTCACCCCACTGGCTTATCTTTCTGGATTGCCAATCAATCACTGGGTTATGTTTAGCCAACCAAGGAAGTCCCAACACAATAGGAGCAGGCAGACCCTCCAACACATAACAAGACAATTGCTCTTTATGTATTGCCCCTACTCGAAGATCTATGTTATGAACAGCTTGTACCAAGCTACCTTGACCAAGAGGTCTAGAATCAATAGAGAGTATAGGGACCGGTTTGGCCAATACACTCAGTTGCATACCATGCACCTGGGCAAACCGAGTGTCCACCAGATTAGCCCCAGACCCACTATCAAGAAAAACAGAAATCCTCTCAGTTCTAGTACCAATCACCACCTCCGCAGGCACGAGAAACTGAGAGGGATTTGGGGACGAAATACACACTCCCAGGTTAACTCCTTGGTTCAAAGAGGTCCGGGATGGACACCCCCCAACAAAATGTCCCTCTCTCCCGCAAAAGAAACACCTTCTAGTCTTGCGGCGCACCGCTGATTCCCTCCTACAAAATGATGTCCCTCCCAACTGCATGGGTTCCTCAGAACAGACCAGAGGAACCTCAGTATAAGGGACTTTAGTAGTAGGTGGAGTCATCACGGGGGGCGGAGTTACCTCGCGTCTTCCCCGAAGACGTCTATCAATGCGAATAGCGAGGGCCATAGCAGCCTCCAGTGATGGAGGAGAATCATACTGAGCCAACACATCTTTTAATTTGTCAGACAACCCTTGACAAAACTGGCTCCTAAGAGCAGGGTCATTCCACTGAGTATCTGTTGCCCATCTACGGAACTCAGAAGAATATTCCTCCGCTGGACGATTTCCTTGCCGTATTTTACGTAACCTTGTTTCAGCAAGGGAGACTCGATCCGGATCATCATATACCAGACCCAGGGCAGTAAAAAATCGATCCACTGACTGGAGATCTGGGGAGCCTGGAGGAATAGAGAACGCCCAAGATTGAGGATCCCCTTGTAAGAGCGAGATAACAATTCCCACCCTCTGCTCTTCACTCCCAGATGACCGAGGCCGCAGCCGAAAGTACAATTTACATGCCTCCCGGAAAGTAAAAAATTTGTCCCGCCCACCAGTGAACCTGTCCGGGAGAGCAACCTTAGGTTCAGATCTGGTTTGCTCCGGGGGGGACAAAACCTTGGACTTAATGTCTGCCAACTCCATGGACAATCCCTGCAACTGCCGGGCCAGCTGGGCTACTGGATCCATGATAGCTGGGGAGAATCTTTAGTATGGCCGGTGAAAATGTCACGCTGTATAGCAGATATATATATGTGATGACAATAATCTATATCAAAAGGGCAACATACTATATAACATGCGCATAGCTATATGATAACATAGATTTACCTGACAGAAAGTCCAGTGGGTCAAAACGGAATCCGTTATACGCTGTCTCCGGCTAGAGAGTGACCGGGGTCTAAGCTGACCCTAACTGGGGTCCTAACTAATCCCTCAACCTGGAGGTACTGTTAAAGGTACAGAGGTCCAGGCCACCAGCGTAAACCCTGTCTCCTATCAATCCCTGCCAACTGTATTCTAGTCCTAAGAAGGACCCTGAATACCACCAAAGGGAATGACCAGGTAACGGTTAATGAACAGAAAGACATACAAGAAAGATAAGAAATAAAGTAAATAAAGTCTTACATACAACACTCACACACAGTAGGAACACCATAGGTCTCAGAGATAAACTATAAGCTGTAAGAGTAAAAACAACTAAGGAGCTCTTAGCTTAAGTATTCCCAGAACCGATCCAGTCTGCTAAACTATATGAATGCTTTCACCGGCATCCAACACCCAGACTGGCAGGAATATAAAGGAAACTAATTAGAACATAATCCAAAGCAGCCGGGCGAGGCTGAACCTAGTCTTAGCAAAGAGCTAGGTAAAATTAACTCTCTCATTGCCAAACACAAAGAAACAGCAGCTCAGCTGTGAGAAGTAGAATGTGCAATCGCGACGATCTTCGTGGCGATGCACCCATGACAGTCATAGGCTAGGTTTTGAGTCGAAATTTTAACCCCGCGCATTCCAAATCGGCAAATAATTTTGGCCCGGGATAGGAATCTGCACCGTTGTACTTACGGGCATGAAATTTTGCATGCCCGCACATCTCAACCCCAGGAGCATCATAGGCTATGTGTTGAATGGAAATTTTAACCCCCGCACGTTCCAAATCGCCAAACAATTTAGGCCCTATCTACATAATGGGGAGAAAGCTGAATGCTTGTGTGTATGTCCGGCATAGGAACCTGCATTTACGGGCATGAAATTTTGCACACCCGCACGTCTCGACCCCGGGAGCGTCATAGGCTAGGTTTTGAGTCGAAATTTTAACCCCGCGCATTCCAAATCGGCAAATAATTTTGGCCCGGGATAGGAATCTGCACCGTTGTACTTACGGGCATGAAATTTTGCATGCCGCACATCTCAACCCCAGGAGCATCATAGGCTATGTGTTGAATGGAAATTTTAACCCCCGCACGTTCCAAATCGCCAAACAATTTTGGCCCTATCTACATAATGGGGAGAAAGCTGAATGCTTGTGTGTATGTCCGGCATAGGAATCTGCATTTACGGGCATGAAATTTTGCACACACCGCACGTCTCGACCCGGGAGCGTCATAGGCTAGGTTTTGAGTCTAAATTTTAACCCCGCGCATTCCAAATCGGCAAATAATTTTGGCCCGGGATAGGAATCTGCACCGTTGTACTTACGGGCATGAAATTTTGCATGCCGCACATCTCAACCCCAGGAGCATCATAGCTATGTGTTGAATGGAAATTTTAACCCCCGCACGTTCCAAATCGCCAAACAATTTTGGCCCTATCTACATAATGGGGAGAAAGCTGAATGCTTGTGTGTATGTCCGGCATAGGAATCTGCATTTACGGGCATGAAATTTTGCACACCCGCACGTCTCGACCCCGGGAGCGTCATAGGCTAGGTTTTGAGTCGAAATTTTAACTCCACGCATTCCAAATCGGCAAATAATTTTGGCCCGGGATAGGAATCTGCACCGTTGTACTTACGGCATGAAATTTTGCATGCCCGCACATCTCACCCCAGGAGCATCATAGGCTATGTGTTGAATGGAAATTTTAACCCCGCACGTTTTGTGTGTATTTTTAGTGCCAGATAAATTTGTTGTTTACTGTCAGTTTGTTACAGGAACAGCAGTTATTAACTAACCCGTGCGAAGCCGGGTACTACAGCTAGTCAATATAAAAGCTGATTATGTATTTTACATTGGGATGTTTGCCGGATTGGAATCTGCACCGTCGCACTTACGGGCATGAAATTTTGCAGCCCGCACGTCTCGACCCCGAAGCGTCCTAGGCTATGTTTGAATCGAAATTTTAACCCCCCGTTCCAAATCGCCAAACAATTTTGGCCCTACTACATTTATGGAAAAGCTGAAGCTGTGTATTCCCGGCATGGAATCTAGATTTAAGCATGAAATTTTGACACCCGCAGTCTCGACCCCGGGCGTCATAGGCTAGGTTTTGAGTCGAAATTTTACCGCATGATTTCCAAATCGCAAAATTGCCCGAGGAATCTGCACCGTTGTACTTATGGATGAAATTTTGCAGCCCGATCCAACCATCTCAACCCCAGGAGCATCATAGCTATGTGTTGAATGGAAATTTTAACCTGCAGTTCACAAATCGCCAAACAATTTTGGCCTATCACATATGGGGAAACGAATGCTTGTGTGTAATTCCCGCATAGGAATCTGCATATACGGGCATGAAATTTTGCCTACCCGCGTCTCGACCCCGGACGTCATAGGCTAGGTTTGATCGAAATTTAACCCCGCATTCAAATCGGCAAATAATTTGGCCCGGGATAGGAATCTGCACGTTGTACTTACGGGCATGAAATTTGCATCCTGCACATCTCAACCCCAGGAGCATTAGGCATGTGTGAATGGAAATTAACCCCGCACGTTCCAAATCGCCAAAATTTTGCCCACACAAATGGAAAAACTGAGCTTGGGTTGCCGATGAATCGCATTACGGCTGAATTTTGCACACCCAGCTCACCGGTAGGTATGGTATTTTAGTCGAATTTTGGCATTCAAATGGCAAATAATTTTGGGTAAATCTACTTGTTTACGGGCAGAAATTTATGAATTAACCCGGCACATGGCTAGTGTTAATGAAATTTTAACCCCGCAGTTCAAATGGGTTGTCCGGATGGAATCGACGTGATTCGGCATGAATTGCACCCGCACTTCACCCCAAACTCGCATGGACGAATTAGGCTAGGTTTTGAGTCGAAATTTTAACTCCACGCATTCCAAATCGGCAAATAATTTTGGCCCGGGATAGGAATCTGCACCGTTGTACTTACGGGCATGAAATTTTGCATGCCCGCACATCTCAACCCCAGGAGCATCATAGGCTATGTGTTGAATGGAAATTTTAACCCCCGCACGTTTTGGTGTGTGATTTTTATGTGCAGAATAAATTTTTGTTAACATAGTCTATTTTGTTACAGCTAACAGCAGTTATTAATTAACCCGGGCGAAGCCGGGTACTACAGCTAGTCTAATATATAAAGCTGAATGTATGTATGTGTGTATGTATGTGGGTATGTTTGTCCGGGATTGGAATCCGCACCGTCGCACTTACGGGCATGAAATTTTGCCGCCCGCACGTCTCGACCCCGAAAGCGTCCTAGGCTATGTTTTGAATCGAAATTTTAACCCCGCGCGTTCCAAATCGCCAAACAATTTTGGCCCTATCTACATAATGGGGAGAAAGCTGAATGCTTGTGTGTATGTCCGGCATAGGAATCTGCATTTAAAGGCATGAAATTTTGCACACCCGCACGTCTCGACCCGGGAGCGTCATAGGCTAGGTTTTGAGTCGAAATTTTAACCCCGCATTCCAAATCGGCAAATAATTTTGGCCCGGATAGGAATCTGCACCGTTGTACTTACGGGCATGAAATTTTGCATGCCCGCACATCTCAACCCCAGGAGCATCATAGGCTATGTGTTGAATGGAAATTTTAACCCGCACGTTCCAAATCGCCAAACAATTTTGGCCCTATCTACATAATGGGGAGAAAGCTGAATGCTTGTGTGTATGTCCGGCATAGGAATCTGCATTTACGGGCATGAAATTTTGCACACCCGCACGTCTCGACCCCGGGAGCGTCATAGGCTAGGTTTTGAGTCGAAATTTTAACCCCGCATTCCAAATCGGCAAATAATTTTGGCCCGGGATAGGAATCTGCACCGTTGTACTTACGGGCATGAAATTTTTGCATGCCCGCACATCTCAACCCAGGAGCATCATAGGCTATGTGTTGAATGGAAATTTTAACCCCGCACGTTCCAAATCGCCAAACAATTTTGGCCCTATCTACATAATGGGGAGAAAGCTGAATGCTTGTGTGTATGTCCGGCATAGGAATCTGCATTTACGGGCATGAAATTTTGCACACCCGCACGTCTCGACCCCGGGAGCGTCATAGGCTAGGTTTTGAGTCGAAATTTTAACCCCGCGCATTCCAAATCGGCAAATAATTTTGGCCCGGGATAGGAATCTGCACCGTTGTACTTACGGGCATGAAATTTTGCATGCCCGCATATCTCAACCCCAGGAGCATCATAGGCTATGTGTTGAATGGAAATTTTAACCCCCGCACATTTTGGTGTGTGATTTTTATGTGCAAAATAAATTTTTGTTAACATAGTCTATTTTGTTACAGCTAACAGCAGTTATTAATTAACCCGGGCGAAGCCGGGTACTACAGCTAGTTATTTATATAGTGACATTAATTTCATGGTGCTGTATATGACAAGGGGTTACATGCACAGTAATAGATATCGTTTACCCCCCAAAAAATTACAATGACATACTGTTACAGAGGAGAGAGGACCTTGTCCTTGCCGACTTTCATTCTGCAGGAGAATGGGAAAGAGACAGAAGGTGGTGGGTGCGGCACCTTGAGTGGTGGAGAGGCAGCAGCTCGTGTGGTGGTGTAGAAGTCACATCTCCGACCTCCACGCTCTCCCATTGACATCTCTGGAAATGCATCCGAAATTTTAAAATCTCTAGCTTCAGTTATAGAAAATGCTTGGGCTCCTTTTAAACGTCATCGTCCAACCAGTTCAGTATTAGTAGGTGAGGGCTTGTCAGAATCCTGCCCGGAACATCAGGCTTCAGTAGTTGCGAGTCCTGTCCCCGTGATCATCAACATTATCTTGCTATGGCTCTTCCAGGCATGATTTCATCAAGAATATTATATAATATAATATTACAGGCTATATTCACTAGTTTCCTAGATACTGCGTTGATCCAGGGAGCTAGTCTGATTGCCGTATGTGGAGTCGGGAAGGAATTTTTTTCCCCAATGTGAAGCTTACTGTTTGCCACTTGGGTTTTTTTTTGCCTTCCTCTGGATCAACATGTTAGGGCAGGTTAGGATAGGATATGGGTTGAACTAGATGGACTTAAAGTCTTCCTTCAACCTTAACTATGTACTATGTACTATGTACTAAGAAGATTTAGCCTTCATAATACAGAGACAGAGTACAATACAGAGTACAACAGCGCCTAAGCGTTCACCCTCTGCTACTCAGACTTTCTATCTGCGCAGTGACTGCCTCTAGGCTGAAGATGATGATGGTGGTAGTAGATGGAGCATTTAACACAGTCATGAAGCTGCCATAACAACTTGAAACAGAAATCTTTTTACCGACATACCCCACTGGAAAAATAAAAATTTTAATTTTCTTTTGGAATAAAAAAAGAGTGCTGGATATAACGAGAGTGACAGACTGCAAAAAAAAGGGAATTTAGTCCTAAAATGCCTCAATTTTGGCACAGGATGTATGAGCATGTCAGATATAGACCCCACTGTAAAATGTGGCCTGTTTACATAATGCTGTTTATAACTTGAGTAACACACAGGAAAACACTGGAGTACCAGCCTTAAATCCACAAATTTTTATCACACGGACATATGAGGCGTGTCACAGATATACCACACTGTAAAATATGTTTTGTTTTTTTTTGGTGGATGCAAAAGAGTGCTGGATATAGCCAGCAAACTTGACTGACCTTAACCCCATAGAGAATCTATGGGGTATTGTCAAGATGAAGATGAAAGACACCAGACCGAACAATGCAGACGAGCTGAAGGCTGCTATCAAAGCAACCTGAGCTTCCATAACACACCTATGCTTGGGTAATTACCTTTCCAAACAACCTTATCTACCT
The DNA here is from genome assembly GCA_033576555.1 of Oophaga sylvatica. Lineage (NCBI taxonomy): Eukaryota > Metazoa > Chordata > Amphibia > Anura > Dendrobatidae > Oophaga > Oophaga sylvatica. The sequence goes on along the minus strand of JARQOD010000001.1, from coordinate 835,139,043 downwards.
CCATCTGCACCTGCACTTTAACTATTTTCTCATCACATGTATGGACTAGGAACTGCACCTTATTCTCCGGCTTTCTTGTGCTATTTACTATTTATTGTCCTATATTAATATACTAGCACATTTTAGCTGGTTCATCCTTCATATTGTCCTTTGTGTCTTTGTGCTGCATATATTCTCAGAGGTCTCATTGTGACAGATTGTACCTCAAGCATTATATTTGTGTTGTGCACCGCTGCATTGTTTTAGCTAGTCAATCTCTATTTTTAAAAATAACTTTGCTATTTAATAAATTTTACCTATGGTCTTGTCTGCACAATTTCTTTGTATATGATCCATGCTTCCATAACACCTCAGCAATGCCACAGGCTGATCGCCTCCATGCCAAGCCGCATTGATGCAGTAATTGATGCCATAATCATGAACATTAAAAGAAATAAACCCTTGAAATAGATCACTCTGTTTGAAATGACTCTCTACAATATATGAGTTTCACTTTTTGTCTTGAAGAACTGAAATTAACTTTTTGATGATATTCTAATTTTATGAGAAGCACTTGTGCAAGAGTAATATTTTGGCTCTGGCACCTATGGTTTAAATATGCTTCCAGAAGACACATCAGTCTCTCTTCCTAGTTTCTGGGCGGCAATATAAACTTTATTCAATAGAGGAGAGCTTGTTATATGTAACCCGCTTCGTACCTTTTTTTCTTTTCAATCCTACAGTTTATAAGAAATACAATACAATAAATATTCACATAATAGTGTTACACAATGCACACGCTGTGCATACACATAGGCATTATTCAAGCTCCAGACCCAAATGATGCAACTTTGACACTTGCTAAAACATCTTTAGGAGAACAGTATACATTGAAATTTCTCCAGTTTCAGACAGTTTTTAGCGGTTAAGATGTTTTTAAACGTCTCAGGAGAGCTGCTTTGTACTGCATGCTTAAAAGTGCAGAAAGACACACAGAGATGAAGAATAAGGATAGTTAAAGCCTGCATTTGTCACAAAGAAAATAAGTGGGAAAATGCTGAATTCTTGAAGCTTTATTCCTTGCTTTTATGTTACTATGCTGTCTCCAAAATTCAGAAACTGGAAATTGTAATTTGTCGCAGTAGAAAAGCTTTATTATTATTTTATGTTTGGGAGGTTGTCATTTATTGCTACATTTGAGAAATTAATTAGAAATGACAGCAAATGAAACATTCATTTGTAATCTGATAGCATCACCTGAGTCAGATTAATATTTATAACACTATAAATAAAGATGTCAGATTTGATGAGCAGCAGCTCTTGTACATTTCACTGAAAACTTTTATTGACTTGATTATAGTAAAAGCTTAAAAATGTAACAGTAATCAGAAAGAGCAATGTGAATGGTGTCTACAAGCGGGTCAAAGTTTATTTGTGGCCATTTGGTCCTTAACATTACTCCAGCTACATTATTGCCCAGAGTGAGACAGTGTCACGAGTGTGTCAGATCCTGATGAGACCCCTTGGGTATCTGGGATCAGAAGGTCACAACTAGTGATGTGCGAAACCCTGGATGCTTAGGTCCAGCGAGTTCAGTAAAATAGTTAAAAAAATTTGGTTCAGGTACCAGAATAGTACCCAAACCTGGACCCCATTCACTTAAGTTGGGGGGTTTTGAACATCAAGTGTTTGCCTATGATCAGTGGTAAAGTCATTACCGCCGCTCAGAGTGCTGTGGTTCCCTCGCTGTCAAATGACATGAGCCCGCAGCTGTGACCGGAGGTAAAATGTTTACCTCTGGTCACTGGCGTCGACTGATGGGACTACTACTCCCATCAGCTCTAAATGGCCTCTTGTTTCTTTAACTAACCAACTGGTGTGTCTTTTACTAGCTGCCCTCCATTGCATACTGTACCTAACTGTCCAAGCACCATCTAACCATTCCACTCCAGACTTGTCTTGCTTGGTACAGGATACGATTTGCACCATGCTGTTGGCATTCAGCAAGTTACTTCAACCATCAACTGAATCTGTGTATTCAGCTCAAAAACTAAATAAAACTGTTGCTGAATGGCATATTTATGCAATCCCTGCAAAGCAACTTTATGCATTTAGCCATTATAGCATGGATGCCTGGCTCAAAATACTAACATGACCATCTATTTATTTACTACTAAACAATCCAAATTACTATTTGAAGGACCATGGTCAATATACAAACAAGAATAAATCAGTACTCTGTAAGTGCTATGATATATGTAAACAATGAGTATATGGCATCTGGATTGTATTACTGCTATATAGAACATACTTATAAAAATAAAGGAACTTCATAAATTGGCCAATTCATAAGAGCCCAGCAGTCATTGGAAAGCGACCTTTCTTTGATTGGACTCTAAACCTAAACTACAAATTTAAAGGGCTCAGTCAGAAAAGGGGGCAGTCACAACTTCCAATAGTATGCTACAAAAACCAAAATACTGACCAGCACCTTCAAACAGAATAAAGCAAGTGTGAACAGGTGCAAGCTGCCATGAATGCATAACGCATAACATACAAATAAGAGAACACAGCAGCACTCTATAAGTGCTAAGGTGTATGCAAACATTGAATATATGATATTTGGACTGCCTTACTGCTCTATAGAACATACTTATAAGCATTAAGGTACTTAGCACATAAATTGGCCTATTCTTGAGAGCCCATCAGTCATGGCAAGGTGACCATGGGCTAGTTGTTACAGTTCTAACAGTGTAGACACAACACAACTTAATAATACTCAAAATGACTAAAGGATTCAAAGGTGCATCATATCTTTTCTAAGGACGGGAGTTGATTCTGTTCAGTCACAACCCACATGTACTTTACCTAATAAAATTGTTGCATAACCATAATGAAGTTTGCAATATATTTAGCTAAAACTATGGAGTATAAAGACATCTGGATCTCTATGATTGTATGGAACAAGCTTTACACAATATGGATATACTGCTGGCTGAGAATTGCAGAACTCTAAATGTGATATGTAGAGCAAGCTTGTTTTATTTATATCTAATACATTTTTATGGTTCCATGTAATACTGTGTATTGCTATTCTTGTTAAATAATGCTAATGGGTTAATAATAGGAAGCATCATGAGAAAATTAACAACAAATCTAGAACTGTATATTCTATACAGCAGTGCTGAACTATCTTATTTAATGCAGTATACCAATTTTATAGATATTAGCAACTTTGAGATGCTTCACGCACCATTTATCCTTAATACACACAGAGCATAAATAATCATTTGCTCGCATGTAGAAAAAGCAGTAAATACCTTATAGTAATCTCAGTAATTTTGCAATTTCATAAAATTTTCCATGTGAGAAGAAAATTACAAACCAATTAATTTAGAAAATAAAAATCATTTCATACATTATAAAAGCAAGTTGCAGGTTATATGCTAATTTTTTCTATTGAAAATTGAAGTATTAAAAGCAAATCTCCCTTGTTTTGCATATTTCTTTCAAATGTTTAGTTTGTGTTTCTTTCTTTTCTTTAAAAATAATTATTATTTTTTGTAACTGTCAAAAAAGATTTAAATCACAAATTGTAAACATGTTTATAATTTTTAGAAATTGCTAAACAATGTTCTTTTTCTTGTAGAGGTGGTGCAGAGGGAGCAGTTGCACCCAAGATAGGCCTACCTTTCCAACATAGAAGACACCTGTATCAATGACAGATTGTAGTTAAGAGACCCTGTTACAAATTTTACATTGAGGTTTCAAAAGCTTAACATTTCCCCTATGGTCTTATAATATTCTAGTATGCAAATTTTCTCTTCTTTTTGCTTTAATTGGTACTGAATTTTGAAAGATGACACATCCTCCCACTGAATCTGAATTTCATGTAAACAGTCATTCGCAATTCAATATAGTATTTTGTGAATTTTTTCCTTGCTATTCTATAATGCAGTGTTCTGCCCATTCTGAGTACTGGGCAGCATGTTTCTTATTGTGTGCTAGTTTTGTTTGTTATAGCACCATCTAGTGGTGGCTGAATTTATAGCCTGTGCCTTTAACAAGCAGATAAAGTATTGCATTGTGGGATTGAAGCAAGGTATTCTGGGAAGAAGAAACTCCATTTTCTTCCATGTACTTCAGGGAATACATGTGTTCATGTGCTCTCCTGTAACCTCTCCAACTTGAGTTTGCTATCCTGGTAAAGCATATCTGGTAAGATCAATATCTTATATAGCAGTGCAGTGTTTAGGAGGCTATTAACTGTATAGCAGCCAGTGCATAGGAGATGTTGTTAGAATCCTGTGTTTTCTCATGTTATAGTTGCATCATACTGTATACTTTCATGTTAATTGTAAAGTGTCAGCTGTGTGATTATTGCCCAATACTTATCTATGTCATTTGTATTTTTATAGTTTTACAGCGCATGTTCTATACTATTCACCAATAAACAAGTTAGACTACAGAGGACGGTCTGCTTATTTGTAAGATAGAATGATGGTTTAGTTGTATGCTAGATTGCACACCGTGTCAACGTGTATGAAGGCAGAACAGAAAAACAGATGCTAGACACCTGCGATAGTGAATACGACTTAAGGAGCTGCTTGTACCCACATCGCACTGCCTGCAGATACTGCAGCGGCCGCCATACAGTCACAAGTACCGAGAGTGCAGCCCGCCACCAAGCGCTTCATAATTCCCGCCACGCGGAAGCCGCCGCACATAGACTAATATACTCAGCAGTAGGTAGCTAAGCGCAAAATGTCTCAAAACAGCACATCCTCACTCAAAACGAGGTCACGAGCAAGCTCCAGCAGGTCGTCATTAGCAGAGCTCGCTGCAGTCGCCCGTGCCAAAGCCGAAGCAGCCAAAGCAAGATCCTTCTTCGTCGAAAGAGAGATGTACCTAAAGCTGAGGCAAGCGGAGCAAGAAGCAGAAACTGCACATTTGCAGGCAGAGAGAGAAGCGGAAACTGCACGTTTGCGAGCAGAGCTAGAAAAACTTGCGGCAGACAAAGACACAGCAGCTGCAATTGCTAAAGTAGAGTATTTGGAAGCTATGAAGGATCCTGATTGTGAGAGACGCAGCAACTTTCCCGGAAAAGATCTAGAACAGCAAGATCCAGTGCAGCGCGTCGCAGGGTATGTCCGTCAACATTCTGGCATGGATGACAGCCCTGATGCACCACATCGACCAGCCTACGCCGGCTACCAGCGATCCAACCCCGAACTTCGTTACCACAAACAAGGAGTCGTCCAGCACAGAGATGTTGACCACAGCGGCTGTTCCACTGAGCGGATGGTACAGCTCCTATCCCGCCTTAAAGAGACACCTTCTGCACCGAGAAGGTACTGCACAGATTATACGACGTCAGAAGCGTCTCACAGGTATGGTGATACACCACACACTAGACATGACTATAACACACCAGCTCGTGCCAGCACAGACCAAGCCACCATAGACTTTGCAAAGTTCCTTGCCCGCCAAGAGCTGGTTACAAAAGGACTTGTAAAGTTCACTGATAAACCTGAGAACTATAGGTCATGGCGAGCCTCGTTCCGGAACGCCATTCATGGTCTAGACCTTTCTAATAGTGAGGAGTTAGACCTCCTAGTAAAGTGGCTCGGAAGTGAGTCGGTCGAACATGCCAAAAGACTAAGAGACATCAATATAAAGCATCCACACATAGGTCTACGCAAAGTGTGGGAAAGACTTGATGAATGCTATGGGACAGTAGAAGTAATAGAAAATGCTTTATACAAGAGAATTGATGATTTTCCTAAGATAGGACCTAAAGGTTATCAAAAGCTTAGAGAATTGAGTGATTTATTGCTAGAGTTACAGGTTGCACAGGAGGAAGGAGACTTGCCCGGATTGGCATTCTTAGACACCTCTAGGGGTGTCAATCCGGTAATACAAAAACTTCCTTACAACCTACAAGAAAAGTGGGTTACATATGGTTCACGGTATAAACAAAATCGTAATGTACCATTCCCTCCTTTCACTGTATTCGTAGAATTTGTCGCCCAACAAGCTAAGATCAGAAATGACCCTAGTTTTGACTTCACTCTGTCATGTTCCACTGCCCCCAGTGTCAAACCCAGTAGGACACCCGTGGCTGTCCACAAAACTAACATTGTTTCCACAGGCCCACCTCACAATGCGAGTAAACCCACTCCAGATGAGAACAAACCTCAGGATGTCAGTAAACAGTGTCCTCTAAGCAAGAAACCACATCCTCTACTAAAGTGCAGAGCCTTCAGGAGAAGTCTTTGGAGGATCGCAAAGGTTTACTCAAAGAGAACAACATCTGCTTCAAATGTTGTGCCACAACCTCTCACTTCGCCAGGAACTGTGAAGCTAGCGTGAAATGTGCAGAATGCAGCAGCACGGATCACAATACAGCCTTGCACCCTGGACCACCTCCACGAGTCTTGTCACAAGCAGAGGAGCACGATGGGAAGGAGAAGAACACTGATGAAGATACCCCTGTGGTCAGCTCTCAATGTATGGAGATCTGTAAGGGACTCACAGGAGGAAGGTCCTGTTCAAAAATCTGCCTTGTCCGAGTCTATCCTGCAGGCTGCAAGGACAAAGCCCTCAAGATATATGCAATCCTGGAAGACCAAAGTAACAGGTCTCTAGCCAGGTCCATCTTCTTTGACAACTTCAGCATTGTAGGCCCTGGTTCTCCCTACTCCCTGAGGATGTGTTCAGGTACCGTTGAGATGGCGGGGACAAAAGCAACCAGATACAAGCTGGAGTCCATAGATGGTCAAACCTGCCTATCGCTACCAACCATCCTGGAGTGCAACCAGATTCCCGACAACAGGTCAGAGATACCTTTACCAGAGGTGGCGACACATCACCCCCATCTGGAGCGTATAGCCCACCTGATACCTGAGTTGGATTCAGAAGCCCCAATAGCTCTACTACTGGGAAGAGATATACTACGAGTCCACAAGACTAGAGAATATATAAATAGCTCCAGAAGTGCTCCGTATGCTCAGAGGCTTGACTTTGGATGGATCATCATAGGAGATGTCTGTCTAGTAGGAGCACACGAGCCAGCCTCAGTCAACAGTATGCTCACCAGCACACTAGAAAATGGACGTCCATCTCTCTTCCAGTCATGTCACAACAGTCTGCTGGTAAAGGAATTACCAAACAGCACTCCCCTTCCGTGCCCTTTCTCAGTACTTACCAATGAAGACCACGCCTGTGCAGGTGAACAAGACCACATGGGATGTACAGTCTTCCACAGGACGAAGGAAGACGACAAGGTAGCGATGTCCATAGAAGATAGGATGTTCCTGGACATCATGGATAGACAAATAGTCAAAGACAAATCGAACAGTTGGGTCTCACCTTTACCATTTCGACCTTAGAGAAGGCGCCTACCCAACAACAGGAAGCTGGTCTACAGCTGATTCATCTCCCTCAGGCACAAGCTTAAGAAGTCACCTGAGACGAAGGAACACTTCTTTACCTTCATGGAAGGATATTCCAGAACAACCACGCAGAGATTGCACCTGCACTTCGGCCCTCAGAGGAGTGTTGGTACCTGCCCATCTTCGGAGTATACCTTCCCAAGAAGTCAGGTCAAATAAGAGTGGTATTGACTCAAGTGCCAAATGTGAAGACGTCTCATTAAATGATGTCCTACTGTTGGGCCCAGACCTCAACAACAGACTTCTGGAAGTACTGCTCTCTTTCCGCAGAGATACGGTGGCATTTATAGCTGACATACAACAGATGTTCCGCTGTTTTCTTGTCAAAGAGGAACATAGAAACTACTTGAGGTTCTTCTGGTACCGTGACAACGACCCAAATAAAGACATCACAGAGTACAGGATGAGGTAACACATCTTCGGGAACAGCCCTTCCCCAGCAGTCGCTAACTATGGCCTCCGTAATTCTGACAAAGAAGGCAAAGAAAAGTATAGGTCAGACGTCAGATCCTTAGTAGGAAAGGACTTCTACGTAGACGACTGTTTGAAGTCCACACCAACAAATGAGGCTGCAATCAGTCTACTAAAAAGGGCCCAAGAAATGCTCGCTCAGTCTAACCTAAGGTTACACAAGATTTCCTCCAACAGTCGAGAGTTGATGGAAGCATTTCCCTCTCAAGACTATTCCAGCGATCTAAAGGACCTAGACCTAAGCATCGACACTCTTCCCATGCAGCGGAGTCTTGGATTGGTTTGGGATCTGAAGACGGATGCCTTCACCTTTCAGATCAGTAAAGATGAGAAACCCTTCACGTGCAGAGGAGTTCTTTCTTTCGTGAATAGTCTATACGACCCCTGGGATTCGTAGCTCTAGTTACTGTCCAAGGAAAAATGATGCTAAGAGACTTCACTCAAGACACATCTGATTGGGATGATCCACTGCCAGCAGAAAAGGCAGACCTGTGGGCAGAGTGGAAGAGGTCTCTCGAGGCCTTGACCGACCTGCGTGTGAAACGACCTAATGCTCCTGTGCCATCCACAGAAGTCAAGACGCAAAGACTTTGTAACTTCTGCGATGCATCAGTCAAAGCAATCGCTGCAGTAGCATACCTCAAAACCGTAGATGTCAATGAACAGAGCCACATCGGGTTTGTGATGAGCCGGACTAAACTGGCACCACTCCGCGAACACACAGTACCCAGACTGGAACTCTGTGCTGCTGAACTCGCAGTTGAGTTGGCCGAGCTTATCTCAGGTGTGATGAATCTGGAGACCAAAGAAGCAGAGTTCTACACTGATAGCAAGGTGGTACTGGGATACATCTGCAATGAAACGCGACGCTTTTATGTCTATGTCAGCAACCGGATACTGAGGATAAGAAGATCTACCTGCCCTAGTCAGTGGCACTATGTACCTACTCACCTCAATTCTGCGGACCATGCGACATTGATCCGTTGCTTCAAGTCATCTTAAGAACACTACCTGGTTCACAGGCTCTGCTTCCTTGTACGGTTCGATGCCCCACATCGACAGGCCTGAAACTTTTGAACTGGTGGATCCAGATACCGACAAGGAGCTCCGTCCTCGAGTGTCTGCTCTTCAGGGATTTCAAGTCATTACCTGGAATCTCATCGGTTCAGCAGGTTCTCAACCTGGAAGTCACTTGTTCGAGCCATTGCTTGTCTACTTCGTGTGGCCCAGTACTAAAAGTCAGCATTACCTGCAAGCCAGAGATCTTGTAAAGGTTGGCATCACTGTAAGCATGCTTTTACCGCCCTCAACTTGGAAAGAGCCAAGGTTACATTACTTAGTGTTGTGGAAAGGGAAACCTACCCCAGAGAAATAAACAACCTCAACAAGGGACGACCCACTTCTAGAGGCAGTGTCTTGAAAAAGCTTGATCCAACCATGCTCACTCCCGCCATGTTACTCACTCAGAAAACCAACACTCCCAGCGCTCCATTGGGAGAATCCAGCAACAAGGACCTCTACAGACGTCAATGGAGACAAGTTCAAAGTCTCTCCAAAACTTTCTGGGACAGATGGAGAAAACAATATCTCTCTACCTTACAGCCTAGAAAGAAGTGGCAGATCGACAAGCCGAACATCAAACCAGGTGATAATGTGCTCATGAAGGACAGCCAGTCACACCGAAATGAGTGGCCACTAGGCCTCATCACCAAGGTATTCCCAAGCAAGGATGAGAAGATGCGCAAGGTCGAGGTCAAAGTGTGGAAGGCTGGGGAGAGTAAACTATTCCTCAGACCAGTTGTGGAACTAGTTTTACTGCTTTCACCAAAAGAGTCTGTATGTGGCATCAGTTGATGCTAATCGGGGAGTGTTCTGCCCATTCTGAGTACTGGGCAGCATGTTTCTTATTGTATGCTAGTTTTGTTTGTTATAGCACCATCTAGTGGTGGCTGAATTTATAGCCTGTGCCTTTAACAAGCAGATAGAGTATTGCATTGTGGGATTGAAGCAAGGTATTCTGGGAAGAAGAAACTCCATTTTCTTCCATGTACTTCAGGGAAAACACGTGTTCATGTGCTCTCCTGTAACCTCTCCAACTTGAGTTTGCTATCCTGGTAAAGCATATCTGGTAAGATCAATATCTTATATAGCAGTGCAGTGTTTAGGAGACTATTAACTGTATAGCAGCCAGAGCATAGGAGATGTTATTAGAATCCTGTGTTTTCTCATGTTATAGTTGCATCATACTGTATACTTTCTTGTTAATTGTAAAGTGTCAGCTGTGTGATTATTGCCCAATACTTATCTATGTCATTTGTATTTTTATAGTTTTACCGCGCATGTTCTATACTATTCACCAATAAACAAGTTAGACTACAGAGGACGGTCTGCTTATTTGGAAGATAGAATGATGGTTTAGCTGTATGCTAGATTGCACACCGTGTCAACGTGTATGAAGGCAGAACATGCAGTTTGTCCTTAATGTTTCCAAGACGAGTATTCATTACTAGAGTAAATTACACCAATTACATCCCCAAAGCTATCAAATAATTTTATAGACTTTTTTTTAGTAGTCTAGGAAATAAATAATTGGCCTCAGCAGTCTCATTGGCATTTCTAGGCCAAGAAAATATTTTTCTAAACCAGTGTGTGTTTTTTAGTAGTCTGGGAAATAAGCAATTGGCATCACCTATCACGTTGCCATATATAGGCCAAAGAAATAAATTATCTGTACCGCTGTGTCTTTTCTAGTTGTGTGGTAAATAAATCTCAGCAGCCGTCTCATTGCCATTTGTAGGCCAAACAAATTATTTTACTGTACCACTGTATCTATACGAGCAGTGTTTCTAAAAAAAATTCTACTATGCAGCTGTGTTTTTAGGAAAAGTATTTCTTTTAAAAATTCTAGTCTGCAGCCCAGCATTGTTTCTAAAAAAAATTATACTCTACAGCTGTCTTTTGTGAGTTGTGTATCTAAAAAATTTTCTACTATACAGCTGTCTCTTTCCCATTTGTGGGCCTAAAAAAATATTTTATTGTACCACTGTGTAAATATGAGCATGTTTCTAAAAAATTGTATACTCTTCAGCTGTCTATCTGTCAGTAGTGTATCTAAAAAAATTTCTACTCTGCAACCGTGTTTTTGTGAGTAGTGTATGTAGAAATTTTTGGACTATGAAGCCATCTGTTTCCCATTTGTGAGCAGAAAAAAATATTTTATTCTACAGCTGTGTCTATATGAATGGTGTTTTAAAAATTAAATCTGCTCTTCAGCCATCTTTTTGTGAGTGATGTGTCTAGAAAAAAATTCTAGTATGCAACCATGTCTTTCCCATTTGTGGGCCAAAAATCCTCCATTTGTACTGTATTAAAAATACTGTGGGAGTACTGTGCCAAAAAGCCTCTGTTTTTACGTCACCAAAAAGTCTTTATGTGTACTGTGCCAAAAAGCCTCTGTACTGTAACAAAAAATATCTGTACTGTACCAAAATAGGGACAGGATTCAATCACACAGTCTTGTGGTTGTCAAACAGCATCTCTATCCACTGAGCCACTGGAAATTCTATCGCTGTCTGGGTGTTGATTACCCTTGGTCTTTCGTCCACTCCTTTCTTATAGCAGGTGTTTTCCATCTGCTATTTGAACTATCCTATCACTCTGCAGGGGCTTTTATTTAAACCTCACAGCTTCCTCTACTCCCTGCTTGTGACAGCTTACAACAAGCCAGTTTGGTGGTGACAGAATAGTCCTTATTTTGTGTCAGTTGGTGTTAACTCTAGGAGTTATCTGCGTGGTTTTGGTTGTGTGTGTATTTCCTTATCCCCTCTCATGTTGTTGGCCGCTCCTATTGTTGCCTTATTCTGCACTTTGTTGTTTCATGAGAGTTTTTTTATGATTGCAGTCTCCTTTCATTTCCCTGTTTGTCTGGTCTGTACTATCTGCTTCATGTCTGACCCGTTTCTTTCTGGGTAGTGGGAGGGAATAGCTTAGTGTGTATTCATGAGCATAGTAAGGAAAGTACCCTGGAACAGACATAGGTAGGGTCCCTGCTCCAGGGACTGTTTGAGGCCCCATTTCCCTTATTTCAGACCGGCACATTGTGACATCTAACCATCACTTTCAAGGTGCTGCCAGTGCCCGAACTGCACTGGCATCTTCATCCTCCTCTGCCTTGTGCGTATGGCGTCAGTACTGTGTTTACAAGTCTGCGCTTGTATTCCTGCATTTTCTGATCTTGCTCTAGTGACGGAAGTAAGAATGGCAACAATCTCGGGCAACTCGTTGGTCATTGCACAGACACAGCAGCATGTATTGCCTCAATTGAACCAGGCAGACTGGAGGAAACGACAAGCTGTCCTCGGCGAGAGGTGTATCATCTGGGTCCTCTGTATCTCCCCAGCCATGCACCAGTGATGCTTGTGAGTCGGTTAGAGTGCCACCCTGCTGTGAACATAGTTGTTTCTCATCCTGCTGCTCATATTTCTACTCATTCTCTAAAACTGTCCCGTGGCTGAACATTTGTGTACCTTGCCGCTTTTGGTACAGGAACCCATCCTCTAAGGCATGTGTGGATGCTTGTTCTGATACTGGTGTGAAATGTCCATGCACCTCATCTTCTTTCTGTGACACCTCATCCATTATCACAAAAAATAAACTCCAAAAAGACATTTTTAATCCATAATGTGTAAGTACACCAATAATGTTCCTAAAAAAGGTAGGTCAATAGGAACGACTCCAACAAGAATCTGGAAAAACCGGAGGAAAAACGGAGTCCAAAGCTATTTGTATGAATATCAGCTTTATTGTGCAACAAAAGAAACATGTAGCGAACAGGACAAATATAATATGTCAACAGATGAGACACACTGTAGCTTCATGACCCAGAACAATAAAAAAACAGACCACCAACCCTATATAAATCAAAAAGCCAAATGGGAAACTCTTACAAGGTAGTTGTATCAATTAAATGAACAAATTTACAGTCATGGCCAAAAGTTTTGAGAATGACACAAATATTATATTTTCACATGATCTGCTGCCCTCTGGTTTTTATGTGTGTTTGACAGATGTTTTTATCACAGACAGAAATATAATAATTGCAAACATATGAGTAACAAAAGCTTATATTGACAGTTAGAATGAGTTAATGCAGCGAGTCAATATTTGCAGTGTTGACCCTTCTTCTTCAGGACCTCTGCAATTCTCCCTGGCATGCTCTCAATCAACTTCTGGACCAAATCCTGACTGATAGCAGTCCATTCTTGCACAATCAATGCTTTCATTTTGTCCGAATTTTTAGGTTTTTGTTTGTCCACCCGTCTCTTGATGATTGACCACAAGTTCTCAATGGGATTAAGATCTGGGGAGTTTCCAGGCCATGGACCCAAAATCTCTATGTTTTGTTTCCTGAGCCACTTAGTTATCACCTTTGCTTTATGGCAAGGTGCTCCATCATGCTGGAAAAGGCATTGTTGATCGCCAAACTGCTCTTGGAGGGTTGGGAGAAGTTGCTCTTGGAGGACATTCTGGTACCATTCTTTATTCATGGCTGTGTTTTTAGGCAAGACTGTGAGAGAGACGATTCCCTTGGCTGAGAAGCAACCCCACACATGAATGGTTTCAGGATGCTTAACAGTTGGCATGAGACAAGACTGGTGGTAGCGCTCACATTGTCTTCTCCGAATGAGGCGTTTTCCTGATGTCCCAAACAATCAAAAAGGGGATTCATCAGAGAAAATAACTTTACCCCAGTCCTCAGCAGTCCACTGCCTGTACCTTTTGCAGAATATCAGTCTGTCCATGATGTTTTTTCTGGAGAGAAGTGGCTTCTTTGCTGCCCTCCTTGAGACCAGGCCTTGCTCCAAGAGTCTCCGCCTCACAGTGCGTGCAGATGCACTCACACCTGCCTGCTGCCATTCCTGAGCAAGCTCTGCACTGCTGGTAGCCCGATCCCGCAGCTGAAACACTTTTAAGAGACGGTCCTGGCGCTTGCTGGTCTTTCTTGGGCGCCCTGGAGCCTTTTTGGCAACAATGGAACCTCTCTCCTTCAAGTTCTTGATGATGCGATAGATTGTTGACTGAGGTGCAATCTTTCTAGCTGAGATACTCTTCCCTGTTAGGCCATTTTTGTGCATTGCAATGATGACTGCACGTGTTTCTTTAGAGATAACCATGGTTAACAGAAGAGAAACAATGATGCCAAGCACCAGCCTCCTTTTAAAGTGTCTAGTGGTGTCATTCTTACTTAATCATGACAGATTGATCTCCAGCCATGTCCTCATCAACACCCACACCTGTGTTAATGGAGCAATCACTGAAAAGAGGTTAGCTGGTCCTTTTAAAGCAGGGCTGCAATGATGTTGAAATGTGTTTTGGGGGATAAAGTTAATTTTCTAGCCAAATATTGACTTTGCAAGTAATTGCTGTTAAGCTGATCACTCTTTATAACATTCTGGAGTATATGCAAATTGCCATTAGAAAAAGTGAAGCAGTAAACTTTGTAAAAATTAATATTTGTGTCATTCTCAAAACTTTTGTCCATGATTGTAGATAGGGCTAAGTTGTTTCTGTGAAAAACACTCGGCTAAGAACTATGATGAATTCACAGGTAACTGTTGTATACTGCACTTTGACCCAAAAGGGAATCCCATGCTGCCAAAGCAGGAAATGCAGCCATACAAGGCACAGTTAAAGTGAAAATACTACTGCAAAAATCCCTTTGTAAATATACTGTGCCGACAGCAATACAGATCCCACTTTGGAATCAGGCAAAACGCATGTTAGGGTTCGAGTTCCCAATGCTGCACATTGGGAATCTCGAGCCATTCCCACTGCGGGCCCCCATCCATCTCCGGCCGCAGTGGAACCTGCTCAGCAGAGACATCGGTCCCAGCGTCTTGCCCGGTCTAATACTGTGCAGAGACTTGCTGCTGCCTCTCCTGGATCTTCGGTTATAACCAGTGCCGGAGCCGGCAGATTTGGGACTAAGTCCTCTGTTTCTTCTTCTGAGCATGCCCAGGGCAAGATCTCCCATTGGAGATCAGGGGTCACATGCTCAGATACAGCTACAACTCCTATTGGTCCTCAGGAAGGTCCTGTAGCTGTTTGTGATCTGAAGCAGCTTTCTATTAGTCCTTTCTGGAAAGTCTTCTACTCGTGGCTGCTATAAAAGGTTGCCCTGACCGCACGGCCGTGCGCTAGTATCAAACCTTTATGTGCTTTGCGCCAGTATGGTCATGCGTGTGTGTGGTTAGGGCGGCTGAAATATGCCATTACAATACCGACCTAATCGGTAAGGAGCATGGTATGCTAGCTGGTCAGGGTCGGTGTCTTAGATGCCTTTATAATACCGACATAACCGGTGAGGAGTTTGGTTGCCATATTCAGGGCCTGGCGTACAGACGCCATAGATAGTGCATGACCACTTCCTATGTTCGCTTAGCAGTCAACTGTGTACCTGGACACAGTAGGGTTTCTCAGCAGCTCTGGGACACAACAGGGTTCACTTTAAAACGCTAGTCAGCGCTCTAGCGTTTTACTTTGCGGCTCACTGAAGCTAAGTGAGTTCGCACTTATCGTCATATAGCGCTGCGGCATTCCCGCTAGCGGCTCTGCCACAGCATGCTACGGCGTTTATTTTAGCGACTCTGCAGGATAACAGAGTTCGCTACTTACGCCATCTTACTAGCAGCAGGCTCTGCCTGCACGGTGGACTCCGGGCTGTGAACGCACCTCTATACATTATTTATTAGATGCGTTCCGCAGACCCTAACAACGCGCGTTGGGGTATCCAGGCCAGCATGCCTCTCTTGATTACACCATGATGGGTACGTTTTAAACAATTATTATCTAAATTTGTGAGCAATGTGCAATATATATAATGTATGTTGGATTTTCACTCTGTGGATCTGCTAACACATACCACTTTTGACCCTTAGGGTTTATGTCATTGAGTTATTATCCCTGATTCCAAAGTGGGATCTGTATTGCTGTCGGCACAATATATTTACAAAGGCATTTTGCAGTTGAATTGTCACTTTAACTGTGCCTTGTATGGCTGCATTTCCTGCTTTGGGTCAAAGTGCAGTATACAACAGTTACCTGTGAATTCATCATAGTTGTTAGCCGAGTGTTTTTTTTTCTGTACAATTACCGAGCATTCATTTTTCACACACTGTATAGAGCTGTATGCTCCTCACACACTACCGTGTACCGGCTGGTATTGTCACGGGTGTGTCGCGGCGGAGATCGTCGCGATTGCACACCCTGACTTCGCACAGCTGAGTTTCTGGTGCTGGGTGTTTTTCAGCACTGAGGGAGTTAATTCTTTCTCTCTTGATGCTGGACAGACCAGCCTCCCCCAGCTGCGATTGATGTTTTGTTAATTAGCTTCCTTCATATACCTGCTGGTCTGCTGGGGAAGTTGCCGGTGAAAGCATTCATTCAGACCAGCAGAGCGGATCGATTCTGAGAAGACTTAAGCTAAGAGTGCCTGTTGTGGTTTTTCCCCTCCTCGCTTATTGTTTATCTTCTTAACCTTTTGTGTTCCTCTGTAGTGGAAGTTTTGTATGCAAGGCAGTGTTTTCTTTACCCCCTGTCTGTCTCGTTTGTATTTGACTGTGTGTAAGCTGTTGCCTGCCCATTCCCTGTGGTGGTAATCAGGGTCCTTCTCAGGACTAGATTACAGTGGTCAGGGATCTACAGGAGACAGGGTTACGCTGGCGGCCTGGACCTCTGTACCATTAACAGTACCTCCAGGTAGAGGGACTAGTCAGGACCCCAGTTCAGGGTCAGCATAGACCCCAGTCCACCTCTATCCTGAGACAGCGTTTCACGTGCACAGTATAGACCCACAATACATTGGATATTATGTCAGGTAAGACATTGCTGGCAGATTCTACGTATACATGTTGATATTTTCTATAATATGAAATATAGAGTGTTGTCTCATTAGATATATGTTACTATCATAGTATATATCTGTTATACGTCGTGACATTTTCACCGGCCACTTCTAAAAGATTCTCCCCAGCTACCATGGATCCAGTAGCCCAGTTAGCTCAGCAGTTGCAGAGTTTGTCCATGGAGCTGACGGACGTTGAGTCCAAGGTTTTGTACCCCCGGGAGCAAACCAGATCTGAACCTAAAGTGGCTCTCCCGGACAGGTTCACTGGTGGGCGGGACAAATTTTTTACCTTCCGGGAGGCTTGTAAATTATATTTTCGGCTACGGCCTCGGTCTTCGGGGAGTGAAGACCAGAGGGTGGGAATTGTCATCTCGCTCTTACAAGGGGACCCTCAATCCTGGGCGTTCTCTCTTCCTCCAGACTCCCCGGCTCTCCAGTCAGTAGATCGATTTTTTACAGCCCTGGGTCTGGTATATGATGACCCGGATCAGGTCTCCCTTGCTGAAATGAAGTTACGTAAGATACAGCAGGGAGATCGTCCGGCGGAGGAATTTTCTTCTGAGTTCCGTAGATGGGCCACAGATACTCAGTGGAATGACCCAGCTCTTAGGAGCCAGTTTTGTCAAGGATTATCTGACAAATTAAAAGATGTGTTGGCTCAGTATGATTCTCCCCCGTCACTGGAGGCCGCTATGGCCCTTGCGATTCGCATTGATAGACGGCTTCGAGAGAGGTGCGAGGTAACTCCGCCCCCTGTGATGACTCCACCTTCTACTATTGTCCCTCATATTGAGGTTCCCCTGGTTTGTTCTGAGGAGCCTATGCAGTTAGGAGGGACATCGTTTCGAGGGAGGGGATCGGCGGTGCGCCGCAAGACAGGAAAGTGTTACTTCTGCGGGAGAAAGGGACATTTTGTTGGGGGGTGTCCATCCCATACTTTGCTGAGCAAGGAGTCGCCGGAAAACTGTTGATCCCAGGTTGTGTGGTGGACGACAATCTGGGAGTATGTATTTCGTCCCCAAGTCCGTCTCAGTTTCTCGTACCAGCGGAGGTGGTGGTAGGTACAGGAACTGAGAGGATTTCTGTTCTTCTGGATAGTGGGGCCGCGGCTAATCTGGTGGACGCTCGGTTTGCCCAGGTGCAAGGTATGCAACTGAGTGTATTGGCCAAACCTATCCCTATATTCTCTATTGACGCCAGGCCTCTCGGTCAAGGTAGCTTTGTGCAAGCCGTGCATAACATAGACCTTCGAGTGGGGCAATACATAAAGAACTATTGTCTTGTTATGTGTTGGAGGGCCTTCCCACTCCTATTGTGTTGGGACTTCCTTGGTTAACTAAACATAACCCAGTTATTAATTGGCAATCCAGAGAGATAAGCCAGTGGGGTGAATTTTGCCATAGTAACTGCATGAACACGGTCATCGGTGCGGTCGTGCCTAGAACCTTACCTCCTTTTCTGGAGGACTTTGAGGATGTGTTTTCAGAAGAGGGGTGTCAAGAATTACCTCCTCATCGCGCGTATGACTGTGCTATAAAATTGCTTCCTGATGCTAAGTTACCTAAATCTAGGTTATATAACCTTTCTGGTCCTGAGAGGCAAGCTATGAAGGATTATATTTCGGAAAGTCTAGCCAAGGGGCATATTAGACCTTCATCTTCCCCAGTGGCCGCGGGGTTCTTCTTTGTGAAAAAAAAAGATGGAGGCCTACGCCCTTGCTTGGATTTCCGTGAGCTTAATCGGATTACGGTCCGAGATCCGTATCCGCTCCCACTTATTCCTGATCTCTTCAATCAGATTGTGGGCGCCAAATGGTTCTCTAAGTTGGATCTCAGGGGGGCGTATAATCTGATTAGGATAAAGGAGGGGGATGAGTGGAAGACGGCGTTTAACATTTCGGAGGGACATTATGAGAACCTTGTCATGCCTTTCGGTCTGACTACTGCCCCGGCGGTGTTTCAACATTTTGTTAATGACATCTTTCGCCACCTAGTGGGACAGTTTGTTGTCATTTATCTAGATGACATCTTAATTTACTTGCCGGATCTTGTGTCTCAACAGGAGCATGTGAGACAGGTGTTGCAGATCTTGCGAGACAATAAACTGTACGCCAAATGGGAGAAGTGTGTATTCGCCGTACAGGAACTTCAGTTTTTAGGATTCCTGGTGTCAGCTTCTGGTTTCCGTATGGACCCTGGAAAGTGAAGGCAGTGCTTGAATGGGATCGGCCAGAGGATCTTAAGGCACTGCAGCGTTTCCTGGGGTTTGCTAACTACTACCGGAAATTTATTCGTAATTTCTCATCCGTTGTCAAACCTCTCACTGACATGACAAAAAAAGGGACGGATTTTTCTAGGTGGTCTGACAAAGCTTGTCAAGCATTTTCCTCCTTGAAAAAATGTTTTGCTTCAGCACCCATACTCATCCAACCTGATGCATCACAACCGTTCATTGTGGAGGTAGACGCATCTGACGTAGGAGTGGGTGCGGTATTATCTCAAGGTCCGTCCCCTGGTAAATGGCATCCGTGCGCTTTCTTCTCTAAAAAATTGTCGTCCGCCGAGAGGAATTATGATGTCGGCAATAGGGAACTCTTGGCCATTAAGTTGGCTTTTGAAGAGTGGCGTCACTTTTTGGAGGGGGCAGTCCACCCGGTCACCGTCATTACTGATCACAAGAACCTGCTGTATTTAGAGTCTGCAAAACGTCTGAATTCCAGACAAGCTAGATGGTCGTTGTTCTTTACCAGGTTTAATTTTGTCGTCACATATCGTCCTGGGTCAAAAAATGTAAAGGCTGATGCCTTGTCTCATAGTTTCCCAGGGGCCGGGAAGACGGATGACCGGGTTCCTATTCTTCAGGAGGGAGTTGTGGTGTCGGCTGTATGCTCTGAGCTTGAGGAGGAGATATTGGAGGCTCAGGGGGACGCCCCTGTAGGACCTCCAGGGAGACTGTTTGTTCCAGATCAGTTAAGACAAAAGGTTATCGAGGCACATCATAATTCTGCTTTGGCAGGACACCCAGGGAGTAAAGCAACTGTAGATCTCGTTTCTCGTCGGTTTTGGTGGCCTAACTTAAATAAAGAGGTGGTAACTTTTGTCGCGTCCTGTGGGGTATGTGCGTGCTCTAAGACCCCACATACCCGTCCGTCTGAGGCCCTTTTACCGTTGAAAATCCCGGAGCGTCCATGGACCCATCTGTCTATGGACTTCATTACGGACCTCCCTCCGTCTTCAGGTAAAACTGTCATACTAGTTGTAGTTGACAGGTTCAGCAAAATGGCACATTTTATTGCTCTTCCTGCTCTTCCTAATGCTAAAACTCTGGCGCAGGTGTTTATTGGGGAGATTGTGAGACTTCACGGGTTGCCTTCCGATGTGGTGTCGGATCGGGGGTCTCAGTTTGTGTCCAAATTCTGGAGGGCATTTTGTTCTCGTCGGGGGATGCAGTTGTCATTTTCTTCGGCTTTTCATCCGCAGACTAATGGTCAGACAGAGCGTCTGAATCAGAGCTTAGAGACATATCTCCGGTGTTTTGTCTCAGAGAACCAAGAGGACTGGTCTTCTTTCTTGCCTCTGGCAGAGTTCGCTCTTAACAATAGGCGGAGCGAGTCCACTGGTAAGTCCCCGTTTTTTGGGGCATATGGTTTTCACCCCCAGTTTTGTACTTTCAATGGGGGGCTCTTCTGGGGTTCCTGAGGAGGAACGATTTTTGTCGTCACTTGCTTCAGTGTGGAGAGGAGTGCTTAATAATCTGAGCACTATGGGGAACCGATACAAACGTATGGCTGATAGGAGGAGAGTGTCTGGTCCGGACCTAAGTATGAACGATCTGGTATGGTTGTCTACCAAGAATATAAAACTTAAGGTTCCCTCCTGGAAACTGGGTCCCAGGTTCATCGGGCCATACAGGATCAGTTCAATAATTAATCCGGTGGCTTTCCGTCTTGACCTCCCTCCTATGTTTAAAATCCACAATGTGTTCCACAAATCATTGCTTAAGAGGTACGTGGCACCAGTTTTACCGTCACCTCTACCTCCTCCTCCAGTGGTGGTCAATGGTAATTTGGAGTCTCAGGTATCGAAGATCATTGACTCACGTCTGAATCGCCGGTCCCTTCAGTACCTTGTTCATTGGAGGGGGTATGGTCCTGAGGAGAGGATGTAGGTTTCTGCGTCGGATATTAACGCAGACCGATTGGTTCGGGCCTTCCACACTACTCACCCAGATAGACCAGGCCCTGAGGGTCCAGAGGCCCCTCGTAGAAGGGGGGGTACTGTCACGGGTGTGTCGCGGCAGAGATCGTCGCGATTGCGCACCCTGACTTCGCACAGCTGAGTTTCTGGTGCTGGGTGTTTTTCAGCACTGAGGGAGTTAATTCTTTCTCTCTCGATGCTGGACAGACCAGCCTCCCCCAGCTGCGATTGATGTTTTGTTAATTAGCTTCCTTCATATACCTGCTGGTCTGCTGGGGAAGTTGCCGGTGAAAGCATTCATTCAGACCAGCAGAGCGGATCGATTCTGAGAAGACTTAAGCTAAGAGTGCCTGTTGTGGTTTTTCCCCTCCTCGCTTATTCTTTATCTTCTTAACCTTTTGTGTTCCTCTGTAGTGGAAGTTTTGTATGCAAGGCAGTGTTTTCTTTACCCCTGTCTGTCTCGTTTGTATTTGACTGTGTGTAAGCTGTTGCCTGCCCATTCCCTGTGGTGGTAATCAGGGTCCTTCTCAGGACTAGATTACAGTGGTCAGGGATCTACAGGAGACAGGGTTACGCTGGCGGCCTGGACCTCTGTACCATTAACAGTACCTCCAGGTAGAGGGACTAGTCAGGACCCCAGTTCAGGGTCAGCATAGACCCCGGTCCACCTCTATCCTGAGACAGCGTTTCACGTGCACAGTATAGACCCACAATACATTGGATATTATGTCAGGTAAGACATTGCTGGCAGATTCTACGTATACATGTTGATATTTTCTATAATATGAAATATAGAGTGTTGTCTCATTAGATATATGTTACTATCATAGTATATATCTGTTATACGTCGTGACAGGTATCACGGACAAATACATGCTGACTATCTGTGTGTGACTCCTGAAATAAATATGGAGATTGAAATTTTCCTCAACACTATATACACCTGGTATCTTCTGATACAGTACCTTTTTTCTGCTTTTTGTAGTCTGGTCAAATCCATACTGAGCGAGCATCTGTGTGTGACTCTGGAAATATATACGGAGATTTACAATTACCCCTACACTGTATACAGCTGTTCGCTTCTGATACAGTACCGTTTTTCTGCTTTTTATATTCTCGTCTAATCCATACTGAGCCTGAGAGTGTCTGTGTGTGACTCCGGAAATATATACGGAGATTGAAATTTTCCCCTATACTATATACACCTGGTATCTTCTGATACAGTACCCTTTTTCTGCTTTTTATATCCTGGTCTAATCCATACTGAGCCTGTGAGAATCTGTGGGTGACTCCGGAAATATATACGGAGATTTACAATTTTCCCTATACTATATACACCTGCTATCTTCTGATACAGTACAGTTTTTCTGCTTTTTATATTCTGGTCTAATCCATACTGAGCCTGTGAGCATCTGTGTGTAACTCCGGAAATATATACGGAGATTTAAAATTTTCTCCTATATTATATACACCTGGTATCTTCTGATACATTACCCTTTTTCTGCTTTTATATTCTGGTCTAACCCATACTGAGCCCGTGAGCATCTGTTTGTGACTCTGAAAATATATACGGAGATTTACAATTACCCTGCACTGTATACACCTGGTATCTTCTGATACAGTACCCTTTTTATGCTTTTTATATTCTGGTCTAATCCATACTGAGCCTGAGAGCGTCTGTGTGTGACTCCGGAAATATATACGGAGATTAACAATTTTCCCCTATACTATATACAAATGGTATCTTCTGATACAGTACCGTTTTTATGCTTTTTATATTCTGGTCTAATCCATACTGAGCCTGAGAGCGTCTGTGTCTGACTCCGGAAATATGTATGGAGATTTACAATTTTCCACTATACTATATACACCTGGTTTCTTCTGATACAGTACCCTTTTTCTGCTTTTTATATTCTGGTCTAGTCCATACTGAGCCTGAGAGCGTCTGTGTGTGACTCCGGAAATATATATGGAGATTTCCAATTTTCCCCTATACTATATACACCTGGTATCTTCTGATACAGTACCTTTTTATGCTTTTTATATTCTGGTCTAATCCATACTGAGCCTGTGAGCATCTGTGTGTGACTCCGGAAATATATACGGAGGTTTAAAATTACCCCTACACTGTATACAGCTCTACGCTTCTGATACAGTACCTTTTTCTGCTTTTTATATTCTGGTCTAATCCATACTGAGTGAGCGTCTGTGTGTTACTCCGGAAATATATACGGAGATTTAAATTTTCACCTTCACCATATACAGCTGTATGCTTCTGATACAGTACCATATATCTGCTGGTATTTTTAGTACGTTTTCCCAAACATTAGGAAGTATGGTGGAAGAGGCCGTGGACGTGAGAGGGGGCTGGTACTGATGATGGTGGTGGTGCATCTGCTAGTAGTTCCAAAAGCACAATAGCATCTAAGGCAGGAGGTGTTGAGCCTGCGTCATCGTCTAGCTCAAGAAGGCCTGGAAGGCTCCCTTTTCTGGAAGTAGTTAAACCGCTTTTAAAGCCGGAGCATCAGGAACAGATTTTGGTTTACATTGCCGAAACAGCCTCCAGCTCTATCGCCTCCTCTTCTAAAGTTTCAAAAAATGCAAGCATTGAGTCGTCAGTGCAGGCTCCTCATCACGAACACCACCTTTCCTTGTGTCCTTCACCCCCACCAAAAGTGAAGGATGCGGCAGGCCACACTTCAGATTACTCAATGGAGCTCTTTTCACATACCATGCCTGGGTAATCAAGTCAAATCCTGAATGTCCAAGATGAATCTGACATGGAGTGCACTGATGCACAGGCACTGCTATATGATTCTGCTGGTACATTCACCCAGAGCACTACATTGTCCTCGCAGTCTACTGAGCCAGAATCTGACCCTGATGAAACTCAGGTGCCCCTTCCCGCATACTATACCACCTTACACGGTGATACAGAGGAAGGTGCAGATGAAATTGAAGAGGAGGTGATGGATGACCCAGTTGTTGACCCAGATTGGCATCCATTGGGGGAAGAGAGTGCTGCTGTCAATAGCTCAGAAGAGGAGGAGGATCCACAGCAGGCATCGACATCGCAGCTGTGGTTATCTGGCAGGCCAGAAGCAGTCCAAAAACTTGTTTAAAAAACAAAAAGGGTTGCAGGACAGCTTGGCCAGATGGTCAAAGCTGGATGAGGTGGAGGAAGAAGAGGAAGAGGAGGAGGATGAGGGGGATGATTATTCTGGGGATAAGGATGCTTCTCAGGGGCAAGAGAAAATGTTGGCTTGCCAAGGTCAGGTACAGGGTTTGTGCGTGAGTGGAGGGATGTGGATTTGGCAGAAAGTGCTCCTCCACCCACCACTGTCAGTGCATGATTGACACCTGGAACATTGGCCCACATGTGTGACTATGTCTTGCGGATCCTAAAAAGGGACCCCCGCATTGCCAAAATTATGAAGGATGACGACTACTGGTTGGCCAGCATCCTCGATCCACGCTATAAAGGAAAATTACAGAACATCATGACACAGGAGAACCTAGAGCTAATATTGGCGAACAAACAAGCAACTCTAGTAAACCGTTTGTTAGAGGCATTCCCAGCACACAGCAGCGGTGCAGGTTCTACCACGAGCCGTACTGGGCAACATGGAAGAGGTGTTCGTGGTGCACACAGCCGAAGTGGCGTTGGAGACAGGGGTTTCATGACCATGTTGCCGACTGATTTCTCGAGTACCACTCACACGACTGTTAATACTGAATCGATTGCAACAGACAGGAGACAGCAGTTGTCAACTATGGTTCAAAATTACCTCTCCTCCCCTATCAATGTTCTCCCTCACAGTTCATTCCCCTTTGACTACTGGGCCTGTAAACTGGAAACCTGGCCTGAATTGGCACAATATGCCTTATAGGAGCTCGCTTGCCCTGCTGGTAGTGTGCTATCAGAAAGAGTCTTCAGTGCTGCTGGATCAATCCAGACAGAAAGAAGGACCCCGCTGTCGACCCAAAATGTTGGTGATCTCACCTTCATTAAAATGAACCAATGCCTGGGTTTCAAAGGATTTTTTCCCACCTTCCCCTGATGACACATAGGTTGCTAGCAAAATGGCTCGCTTTGTCCTCCTCTTCCTCCGACTTCTCCAATTCCTCCATTTGCAGCTGCTGAACGTCCAGCCTACACCTCAATATATGCCAGTTTTTCCACCTCCCTAACTGGGCTGTACCCCCCAGGGCCGGCGTCAGCATCTGGCACACCCGGGCAAGTGCCGGGGCACTGAGCAGGAGGGAGGCCCACTCGCCATCAGAGACACCGGCGTACAATGAGGGGCCCTGTGCCAGTGCATGCGCCCACGAGTGTGCCCCCTCTGCTTGCTCAGGGCCCCAGCACTTGCAATACTTACCTCTCCCTGCTCCATTGCTGTGACATCTTCCGCGTTTCCTGACAGTGACATTCAGGTCAGAGAGCGTGATGACATCACGTCTGTGCGCCCTGAACAGTCACAGTGCAGAGAGCTGGAAGATGGCGACGCTGAGGAGTCCAGAGTAGAGCAGTGCCCAGAGAGGAGAGGTTTTTCATTTTTTTTAATGTTTGGAGCAATTTATGGGGAGCATTATACACTGGAGAATTATATATGGGGCCCATCATACACTTGAGCATCATAGATAGGGCCCATTATATATGGAGCATTATATAGGCCCATCATATACTGGAGCATCATCCATGGGGCCCATCATACACTGGAGCATTATAAATGGGGCCCATCATACACTGGAGCATCATATACGGGGCCCATTATACACTGGAGAATTATAAATGGGGCCCATTATATATGGAACATTATATAGGCCCATCATACACTGGAGCATCATCCATTGGGCCCATAATATACTGGAGCATTATAAATGGGGCCCATCATACACTGGAGCATCATATACGGGGCCCATTATACACTGGAGCATCATATGGGGCCCATTATATATGGAGCATTATATAGGCCCATCATACACTGGGCATCATCCATGGGGCCCATCATACACTGGAGCATTATAAATGGGGCCCATCATACACTGGAGCATCATAAACGGGGCCCATTATACACTTGAGCATTATAAATGGGGCCCATTATATATGGAGCATTATATAGGCCCATCATACACTGGAGCATCATCCATGGGCCCATCATACACTGGAGCATTATAAATGGGTCCCATCATACACTGAAGAATCATATATGGGGCCCATTATACACTGGTGCATTTTATGGGGCCTATTATATATGGAGCATTATATAGGCCCATGATACACTGGAGCATCATCCATGGGGCCCATCATATACTGGAGCATCATATGGGGTTCATTATTTATGGGGCATCATATAGGGTATGGAGCATCATATGGGGTACATATGGGGCCTATACTGTATGGAACA
This sequence comes from Oophaga sylvatica, assembly GCA_033576555.1. Lineage (NCBI taxonomy): Eukaryota > Metazoa > Chordata > Amphibia > Anura > Dendrobatidae > Oophaga > Oophaga sylvatica. Next base: position 835,112,630 of record JARQOD010000001.1, on the reverse strand, counting down.
TTATATGGGACAAATTATTTATGGAGCAATATATGGGGCTCATTATTCTGTATGGTGCACTATGTGGTGGCCATAATACTGTATGGAGGAATATACTGTCCGGTTTTTGAGCTATTGTAGAATTTAAAATAGATAGCACTCATTTAATGTAAGAAGTGAAGTATTTGTCATTGTACTATATATATACAACTTTAGCCAAATAACCCCCAGTTTTGAATGCGTAACTATTATTATATATAGGAAAGATGTGTATCTTCGTACCGTGTTAGCCAGTAGATAGAAAAATATTTAGACTTGAGAGTCCTCAGTGGTTGATACCTTTTAATGGCTAACTGAAAAGATGGTAACAAATTGCAAGCTTTCGAGACTACTCCGGTCTCTTCATCAGGCAAAGACTAAAACAAAAACTGAAGAATCACATATATATATATATATATATACACAAGAGGACACAGGAATAGTGCAATAGGTAAGACAAGTGACGTGAAGCAGAACTGTCATTATGGCAGAGGAATGAACATAAATATTGGAACAGATCATAGATAAGGAGAGAGGGTAATAAAACTCTCTCCTTATCTATGATCTGTTCCAATATTTATGTTCATTCCTCTGCCATAATGACAGTTGTGCTTCACGTCACTTGTCTTACCTATTGCACTATTCCTGTGTCCTCTTGTGTATATATATATATATGTGATTCTTCAGTTTTTGTTTTAGTCTTTGCCTGATGAAGAGACCGGAGTAGTCTCGAAAGCTTGCAATTTGTTTACCATCTGTCACGCTGTATAGCAGATATATATATATATATGTGATGTCAGTAATCTATATCAAAAGGGCAACATACTATATAACATGCGCATAGATATATGATAACATAGAATTACCTGACAGAAAGTCCAGTGGGTCAATACGGAATCCGTTTATACGCTGTCTCCGGCTAGAGGGTGACCGGGGTCTATGCTGACCCTAAACTGGGGTCCTAACTAATCCCTCTACCTGGAGGTACTGTTAAAGGTACAGAGGTCCAGGCCACCAGCGTAAACCCTGTCTCCTATCAATCCCTGCCAACTGTAATCTAGTCCTAAGAAGGACCCTGATTACCACCAAAGGGAATGAACAGGTAACGGTTAATGAACAGAAAGACATACAAGAAAGACAAGAAATAAAGTAAATAAAGTCTTACATACAACACTCACACACAGTAGGAACACCTAAGGTCTCAGAGATAAACTATAAGCTGTAAGAGTAAAAACAACTAAGGAGCTCTTAGCTTAAGTATTCTCAGAACCGATCCAGTCTGCTAGACTACATGAATGCTTTCACCGGCATCTAACAAGCAGACTGGCAGGTATATGAAGGAATCTAATTAGATCATAATCAAAAGCAGCCGGGCGAGGCTGGACCTAGTCTTAGCAAAGAGCTAGGTAAAATTAACTCCCTCATTACCAAACACAAAGAAACAGCAACTCAGCTGTGAGAAGTCAGAGTGTGTAATCGCGACGATCCTCGTGGCGATACACCCATGACAGTACCCCCCCTCTACGAGGGGACTCCGGACCCTCAGGGCCAGGTCTGCCCGGGTGAGTTGTGTGAAAGGTCCGAACCAATCGATCTGCGTTAACATCAGACGCAGGGACCCACGTCCTCTCCTCAGGACCATACCCCCTCCAATGAACCAAGTACTGAAGGGATCGGCGACTGAGACGTGAGTCAATGATTTTCGACCCATGAAATTCCACGTTATCATTGACCACCACTGAAGGAGGAGGTAGAGGTGACGGTATGACTGGTGCCACATACTTTTAAGTAATGACTTGTGAAACACATTATGAATTTTAAACGTAGGAGGGAGGTCCAGACGAAATGCCACAGGATTAATTATGGAACTGATCCTGTACGGCCCGATGAATCTGGGACCCAACCTCCAGGAGGAAACTTTAAGTTTTATATTCCTGGTAGACAACCAAACCAGATCGTTCACCTTCAGATCTAGACCAGAAACTCTCCCCCTATCAGCCATCCGTTTGTAACGGTTCCCCGTAACCTTCAGTCTTAACCGATCTGGAACTATCAGTCTCCCTGGAAGTCCCACAGGGGCGTCCCCCTGAGCCCCCAATACCTCCCCCTCAAGCTCAGAGCATACAGCTGACACTACAACTCCCTCCTGAGGAATAGGAACCGGATCATCCGTCTTCCCGGCCCCTGGGAAAGTACGAGATAAGGCATCAGGAAGCAACTTTATTGAGCAGTCATATGCGCGATGAGGAGGTAACTCTTTACACCCCTCCTCTGAGAACATCTCCCCAAAGTCCTCCAGAAAAGGAGACAAAGTCCTAGGCACAACCGCACCGATGACCGTGCTCATGCAGTTATTCCTGCAAAATTCACCCCACTGGCTTATCTTTCTGGATTGCCAATCAATCACTGGGTTATGTTTAGCCAACCAAGGAAGTCCCAACACAATAGGAGTAGGTAGACCCTCCAACACATAACAAGACAATTGCTCTTTATGTATTGCCCCTACTCGAAGATCTATGTTATGAACAGCTTGTACCAAGCTACCTTGACCGAGAGGTCTAGAATCAATAGAGACTATAGGGACCGGTTTGGCCAATACACTCAGTTGCATACCATGCGCCTGGGCAAACCGAGCGTCCACCAGATTAGCCCCGGACCCACTATCAAGAAAACAGAAATCCTCTCAGTTCTAGTACCAATCACCACCTCCGCAGGCACGAGAAACTGAGAGGGATTTGGGGACGAAATACACACTCCCAGGTTAACTCCTTTGCTCAAAGAGGCCCGGGATGGACACCCCCCAACAAAATGTCCCTCTCTCCCGCAAAAGAAACACCTTCTAGTATTGCGGCGCACCGCCGATTCCCTCCTACAAAAAGATGTCCCTCCCAACTGCATGGGTTCCTCAGAACAGACATGGGGAACCTCAGTATAAGGGACTTTAGTAGTAGGTGGAGTCATCACGGGAGGCGGAGTTACCTCGCGTCTTCCCCGAATTCGTCTATCAATGCGAATAGCGAGGGCCATAGCAGCCTCCAGTGATGGAGGAGAATCATACTGAGCCAACACATCCTTTAATTTGTCAGACAACCCTTGACAAAACTGGCTCCTAAGAGCAGGGTCATTCCACTGAGTATCTGTTGCCCATCTACGGAACTCAGAAGAATATTCCTCCGCTGGACGATTTCCTTGCCGTATTTTACGTAACTTTGTTTCAGCAAGGGAAACTCGATCCGGATCATCATATACCAGACCCAGGGCAGTAAAAAATCGATCCACTGACTGGAGATCTGGGGAGCCTGGAGGAATAGAGAACGCCCAAGATTGAGGGTCCCCTTGTAAGAGTGAGATAACAATTCCCACCCTCTGCTCTTCACTCCCAGATGACCGAGGCCGCAGCCGAAAGTACAATTTACATGCCTCCCGGAAAGTAAAAAATTTGTCCCGCCCACCAGTGAACCTGTCCGGGAGAGCAACCTTAGGTTCAGATCTGGTTTGCTCCGGGGGAGACAAAACCTTGGACTTAATGTCTGCAAACTCCATGGACAACCCCTGCAACTGCCGGGCCAGCTGGGCTACTGGATCCATGACAGCTGGGAGAATCTTTAGTTTGGCCGGTGAAAATGTCACGCTGTATAGCAGATATATATATATATGTGATGTCAGTAATCTATATCAAAAGGGCAACATACTATATAACATGCGCATAGATATATGATAACATAGAATTACCTGACAGAAAGTCCAGTGGGTCAATACGGAATCCGTTATACGCTGTCTCCGGCTAGAGGGTGACCGGGGTCTATGCTGACCCTAAACTGGGGTCCTAACTAATCCCTCTACCTGGAGGTACTGTTAAAGGTACAGAGGTCCAGGCCACCAGCGTAAACCCTGTCTCCTATCAATCCCTGCCAACTGTAATCTAGTCCTAAGAAGGACCCTGATTACCACCAAAGGGAATGAACAGGTAACGGTTAATGAACAGAAAGACATACAAGAAAGACAAGAAATAAAGTAAATAAAGTCTTACATACAACACTCACACACAGTAGGAACACCTAAGGTCTCAGAGATAAACTATAAGCTGTAAGAGTAAAAACAACTAAGGAGCTCTTAGCTTAAGTATTCTCAGAACCGATCCAGTCTGCTAGACTACATGAATGCTTTCACCGGCATCTAACAAGCAGACTGGCAGGTATATGAAGGAATCTAATTAGATCATAATCAAAAGCAGCCGGGCGAGGCTGGACCTAGTCTTAGCAAAGAGCTAGGTAAAATTAACTCCCTCATTACCAAACACAAAGAAACAGCAACTCAGCTGTGAGAAGTCAGAGTGTGTAATTGTGACGATCCTCGTGGCGATACACCCATGACACCATCTTTTCAGTTAGCCATTAAAAGGTATCAACCACTGAGGACTCTCAAGTCTAAATATTTTTCTAACTATTATTATAAAGTAAATTAGGTTGACAAGCTTAAGTAATAAGAATTGATGTCGTTGGCATTGAAATGGGCACTGTAGGTGTGTTTACTGTCCTCCACTCCCTGCCGACTTTTCTTCCCCATTGACTTGCATTGGGTTTCGGTCGAGTTCCAGTCGGACTTTCGACTTTTTCCGATAGTCGGCCGATTTCGTTCGACTCGACTTTGTGAAAGTCGGGTGGTCTGAAACCCGACTTGACCCTCCCGGAGGCAAAGTCGCTCATCTCTACTCACTGCCACCAACTCAGTTGAAGATTTTAAAAAGTTTTGGTACGCATGGTACTATCACAGATACGGGTGCAGAGAACTCATCGAGAGTGATTTGTAAAACTGCACACATGCAAAACCTAATACTGTCCCTCACTCCCGCTGCATCCTGTACCTACACCAAGCAGAGTAGAAAAAAATAAGAATTTTGAACCAGGAGGAACAGGTTCAAGTGGAGGAGGTGGACATGGCGATATAGGTGGAAGAGGCGGAGGAGAGGTAGCCAACACAATATTTTGTGTTTTTTATTTGTGAAGGAGACTCCCAAATGAAACAGATGGCAAATAGAGTTTAAGATTGGCTGGGTGCAGCTATTATAATTGTCTAAGCATCCAAAGTTATGTACAAGTAATTTGGCATCCACACCGGGTTCATTTTAAGAAATGTTAGGTTAGCCACGTTGGATGTGGACAGTCGGATATGCTAAACACAGGTTCCAACAGTACTCTTGCTGAAGGGTTGGCCAGCACCTCCAAAGCATAAAGGGTAAGCTCAAGCCATGTCTCCAATTTGGAGAACAAGAAGATAAATGTGGCAGACCCATCTGTTAGTGCGTGGAGACATGTGGATAAGTAGTTTTCCACCATGTTGTTATAACTCTGCCTCCTGCTAATATGGACCATATCAGATGGTAGTGCCAGATGCTCTGGCATGCTCATAAAGTTTTTCCACATTTCGGCCATACTCATCTTGCTTTCTGAGGTACTGGTGGCACCTCAGCTGCGTTGGGGTGTATTCCTCCACCTTGTTGTTCCACTGAGCCCCCGCCGTCAGGTGGGAAACCCATAAGCAGTTTTTCTACCAACATGTGTTTGTATTCACACATTTTGTGATCCTTTTCCAGTGACAGAAGTAATGATGGTACTTTTCCTTGTAGCAGAGATCCATCAGGGTGGCCACCCAGTAATCTGCTCTGGCAACAGTACGGGCAACTCAGCGATCATTCCGCAAGCACTGAGCATGTATTGGCTCATGTGTGCCAGGCTGCCCAAAGACAACGATAAGCTGTCCTTAGTGAGAGGTATATCATCTAAGTATTCTATATCCACCCACCCACGCTCCAGTGATGCTCGTGAGCTGATTTGAGTGAGAATGTTTTTCCTCCTCACCTGCCTCCTCCTCTTCCTCATCTTCATCCTCCCAAACTGTTCCCTGCCTGCACAGTTGGGTATCTGGCTGATGTTGGGAGAGTAACCCATCCTCTGAGCCATGTTTGGACTACAGGCCTAATAATGGTGTGGTGGGCTCTACTCCACCTCCTGCTCCTCTTCCTCCTGTGTCACTACCTCATTCATCATGGCCTGAATTGTTTTTTCCAGCAGGCATATAAGTGGTATATTAACGCTGATGATGGCGTCTTCAGCGTTAGCCATACTGGTGGAATATTCAAAGCAGCGCAACATGACATACATATCCTGCATGGAGACCCATATCAGCTGGTGAGCGGGAAGGCAGAAGTGACGCTACAGCACAGACAAGTGAGCAGCAGCAAGGCGAGAACACCGAACGTACACACACACTGACGGACTTTCAGCAGCAGAGTCGACATGGGTGGTTAGTTTTTTAGGAAGCTTTGCACCACCAAGTTTAGCACATGTCCCAGGCAAACCAGCTAGGCCCAGAGCTGCTATGAGATTCCACCCATTATCGTACACCACCAGGCCAGGCAAGAGGTTCACCAGCAGCAACCACTCATCTATCTGCTGTTTGATCCCAGTCCACAACTGCTGCACATTGTGGGATTTGTCCCCCAAACAAAGGAGCTTAAGAACAGCCTGCTGTCATTTCCCCCTGGCTGTGCTCAAGTTGGTGGTGCCGGTTTTCCTATGACAGAATGTGGAGGTGGTGGAGGAAGAAGAGTAGGAGGAGAAGGAGGGAAACTGGACAGATAAACGTCCAGCAATACTAGCTGGTGGTATGACATGAGGAGAACGCCTTCATGCTCTGCTCCTGTGACCTTGCCATTGCTGGCGTTGCATAGTGCACACTTGATTTGGTCCACAACGTGTTTGTGTAGGGCAGGGATTGTCTGCCTGGAAAATTAGTGGCGGCTGGGAACAACGTACTGTGGGACAGCCACCGACATCATTTTTTTTATAACATTACAACTACAAAAGCCAGAATGGCAGCATTTCAAAGTCCTTTAATTTTGTAATGCTGTCATTCAGGCCAATGGCTCATGGGTGGCTAGGTTGGTGTCTTCTCTTTCTCTTGAGGATTTGGGTAATGGAAAGCTGAACACTTCAATGGGACGGTGTGGAGATGCTTAGTGACACTGGTGGTGGTGGTGGTGATGCTGTAACATCCTCTAAATGCGAGGGGCCAGGTGGCTCTGTTGATCGTGAGCAGGAGGAAGAGGCTGGGATTTCAGCAGAAGGAGGCTCAGATCTGTCATGGTTTTTCAGGTGTGTACTCTACTGTTCCTCATGCTTGGAATTTAGATGCCTCATCATACTGGTGATGCTCAGGTTCAGAATATTTATTCCTCGCTTCAGGGTCTGACAGCACAGAGTGCAAACCACCTGTCGCTTGTCGGCAGCACATTTCTAGAAGAAATGCCATGCCAGGGAGCTCTTTTGAGCTGTCTTTGGTGTGCTTATAGCAGCGGTGCGATGGGCAGTAGCAGCCGATGTACTGGCTAGGGTCTGCCCCCTGTGCCTTTGTAGCCTGCTCCCTCTTTTACTGTGCTGTTGTGGCAGTTTGGCTACCTCCTCTTCCTCTGAACTGCGCACATCACTAAAATGGACTTGGTTCCATGTGAGGTATAGGACCTCATCAGCCCCAGCATTATCTTCCACCGACTCCTTAACCCTGCCCTCATTGGCAGTCTGCACATTGCATAAAGATGCTGCAGTTGGCAACTGTGTTTCGTCATCATCTGAAATGTGCTGCGGTGGTCCACTGACCATCTGCACTAGCTCTCCTGCCTACTCATCATCCAGCCTAACAAGTGGTTGGGCACCAGTGCACTCATTCTCTTCTACTTCTGGGTGTGAGGTGGAAGCCGGATGAGCATGGTGCTTAGGTGACAACTGTGCTCTTTCTGCACTAAACTTGGTGGAAGATAATGTGAAGGAACTGGAGCCAGTCTCAGTCATCCAATCTTAACACCTTTTCAACATCCTGTGGCCTCACCATTCGTGCAGCGGTATTGGGGGCTACAAAAGGATGCATAGCGTCTTGTCACCTGCGTGCACCAGAGGAAGGTGTTGGAATTGTGCACATAGCAGGTACACAATGATCACATCCTTTTCCTGCATCAGCTCCACTACCACCACCATCAGCAGCTACACTAGCATCACTATGGCCACGTTCACGTCCCTTATTTCATGTTCTCTTCATTTTTGGAAGTTGATTTTTCAAACAATACTCACAAAGAGATGGTGGAAGACTAGATTTATTTATTTGCAACAGTACTAAAAGAAAACAAAGCGGTCCTAAAAACTTATGTCTTTAGCCTAAATATGGCAAGTAGATGGCTGATGTCAATTACTTTTTTTTCCCAGACTCACAAAAACCACACAATAGCCCTGAAAAATTAGTTTTGGGTCCTAGAAATGGAAACTAGACAGCTGATGCGATTAGTGATGAGCGAATAGTGAAATATTCGGATTTGGGAAAATTGGCACAAATAATTTCTAATATCTGTGTATTCTGACCGAATAACGAATCCAATGCAAGTCAATGGAAAGGCTGAATATTTTTCTGCTGGACTCAACAAACAGGTCTGGGGGCCTGAGAAAAAAGCTGAAATGGATGGGTAAAGTGCTAAACCTAAATGGGAATAGCATGAAGAAGATGCCAGCATGCCTTTCTGACTCACAAATGGTATCTGGGAATAATGTTGTCAGACTATTGCGTCGGTTTACGGATTTATAAGAAGACCTACCAAACCAAACCTAAATTTTTTTTAAAGGGAAAAATGCTAAGAAACATTCTTTCCTTCATAGTTACATGTATACAATGCAAAACAAAAAAAAATAAAAAGTATATCTCCTCTTCAGCACACGGAGAGTTTTGGCTATAGTTTTTCCTTTTACATTTGTGAGGGCCCTCGCTCCTACATTTGGGCGGTCCCTCCCTCATTCAAAATTGTTTGCTAGATACTGTAATATATATTCTCCATCACTTTACAATGCCAGCTAAAACATGCCCATTTGAATTTTGTGCTTTGCTGGCCACCACCTCGTCCATCGCCATGTCATTATGTGGCGCTCACTTGACATTTTCAGAGTGCCAGCATGTGCCATGAAACCTGAGTTTGGGAAAGGCCTTCAGGTGGCACTGTATCATACATTTGGGAGCCACCACAACCATGTCCACAGCCATGTTATTATGCGGCCCCTTCTTCATATTTTCAGAGGGCCAGCAGGTGCTGTGAAACCTGGGTTTTGTGAGCTCCACATTTTGGCCACCGAAACCTAATGGAGCCACTGTCATATCAAATGAAGCCGCTGTAACGTGAATACAAAGCAGGAGTTGGGGGAACTGTATGCTCAGTGTCAGTAAATTGGATTCTACCAGACACCAAAAGCTTTAGAATTAAATTCTGAATACAGTGTATGCAAGCGAGAGCCTGTATTGTGGTCAGTCTAAAACCCATGTCAGGAACATGTACAAGCCTCATTTTACTTGGAAGCAACCTCCTCAAGGGAAAGAGACAGGAGTGTAATTGACCAATCTGCACAAGCCTATGCACTTCTTCTGAAAACTGCCCAACCAGGCAGAATTTATCTTTTCAAAACAGCTGACATATGCAGGGAAACTGTGGGATCAGCGCCGAAGCCCACATCAAAGGGAGGGACATGACATGCGCCGTACATGTACGGCGCATGTCGTGAAGGGATTAAGCCACTTTGTTACCATTTTGACAGTATGCTTCGGGTCATTGTCCATTTGGAAGACCCATTTCTGCCCAAGATTTAACTTCCTAGCTGATGTCTTGAGATGTTGCTTCAGTAATGCTACATAATCTTCTTTTCTCATGATGCCATCTATTTTGTGAAGTGCAACAGTCCCTCCTGCAGCAAAACAACCTCACAACATGATACTGCCACCCATGTTTCACAATTGGGATGGTGTTCTTAGGCTTCCTTTTCAAATATTTTTATTGAGATTTATAAACTTAAAAGGGAAGGGAAGGGGAATAGGAAAAGAAAGATTAAAAAATAGAGAACTCCACTTTGCATTTAGACAATTACCATTTTACAATAACAATTACATTACTATAAACATGTAAATCTTATAATAACTTTAAACTATGGGTATAACAGTCTCATTTAAATTTAGAGTTCCACACTTCCCATTTCAAGTAATACTTATTTAAAGAACCATTGTTAAAAGCAATCTTTTCTTCCATTATGCTATGTGTGCGTAAAGTATCAACAATGTCCGTGAAATTAGGTGCATCTGTTTTTTTCCCACCATTGAGCAATACAATTTTTAACTGTCAGAAAATATGTGTTATCACAAATTTAATTGTGGGGCTGATATTTTCTAGGTCCAGGGACAAAAGCGCCATTCGGGGAGTAACATCAATAAAGGTCTTGGATAATAAGTTTACATGAAATCTAACCTGCAACCATAAAGTCTGCAACTTAGGGCAACTACAAAAAATAGATATAGGTTCCCAGGTGATTGGCAACCTCTCCAGCATAATGGGGAAATATCTGTATTTATATGTGACAATCCCGTAGGCGTATAATACCACCTAAGAGCAAGCTTCAAGTAAGTTTCATGCAAATTCATAGATACTGTAGATCTGTTGGAAAGTTTAATAGCATATTCCCATTGTTCTGATGTGACAGGTGACCTGAAGTCTACCTCCCATCTCTCCATATAATTGTTCTTTAAAAATACAGTATCCCTGTTGAAATGAAGATACATGTTCCTAAGAGTCCATTTAATTTTAAGATTGGGGTTACCCACTAATGAGGAAATGATGTCTAAATTTAGAGCCCTACTGCGTAATAGTTTTTGAAGGTTATCTTTCAACATTAGATAAGACATGAATTCTCTCGAAGGTATGTGAAATCTATCCCTAAGCCTAGAAAAAGAACTAATGTGAATTCCATCCCACATATCCCCAACCTTTTTAATGTTAGAGGTAGACCTATTGCTAGGTATTGGACATTTATATATTAGAGCAACAAGTTTAAGGGGAAGATTCTTTAAAATAGAGGTTCTATCATCTGTTTTCTTAAATTTAGCAAATTTTCTCCAGGCATCAAAAATGGCTTCAAAAATTGGATGTTTATGATCTTTTAACGAGGGATCTAGTATACACTTAAAAAATAAATCCTGCAAGGGACAATAATTAGTATGATGAGCCAATTCTAAATCTATCCATGTTGGATAATCCCCTTCTCTAAACCATGGGTGGCTGTGTTTGATTAATGTCGCCTGGTAGTAGGCCCAAATATTCGGAAGAGCCAAGCCACCATTATTTTTTGACGATATAAAGTGTTATTTGCTATTCTTGATTTTTTATTTTGCCAAATAAATGAATTAATCAAGTTTTGTAATTTATTTATTAAGTTTATGTGAATTTTTAATTAAATAGTTCTGAAAAGATAAAAGATCTTAGGTAAAATAAAAGATTTGACAGCTAATACCCTACCTAACAGTGTAAGATCTAGGGAGCCAAAGTGGACAAAATCTTTAGCTATGGTATTATTAGTGAGGATTTTAATGTTGGTTGGTATGATGGATTGGAATGTACGAGTGATACTAATACCTAAATATGTCAAACTCCTCTCCTACAACTGGAATTCAGTCCGTTCCAGGATTTGTTCAATGTCTGTACGGTGCATATTGAAGGGTTTAACCTTAGATTAAGAAATGTTGATTTTGAAAAAAAAAATTTTGGTGAAATCTTCTAAAATTATCTTCAAGGCCTCCACGGATTCAACAGGTTCTGGTTTCTATTCCTGAAATTGAAGAGGATGCCCTAATAGATTCAGCAAGAGGTTCAATAGCCAATGCAAATAGCAGGGGGGATAAGGGGTACCCTTGCCTAGGGATGTTCTTAATAACAAAGGGTTTAGACAAATGATTATTCGAATATATTCTGGTATTGGGTTCTGCATATAGGGAAAAGATACTAGTGATAAATTTGTCATCAAAGTCAAACCTAGACAAACCTTTTTTAAGAAACAGCCAATTTATTCTATCAAATGCCTTTCGGTGTCAAAGGATAAAAACAAAGAGGGGATATTCGAAGTCCGAATTAAATTAAGGATATTCAATATTCTTCGTGTGCCGTCGGATGTCTGCCTACCTGCTATGAATCCTACTTGATCGTTTTTGATTAGTTTCAGAAGAATGGCTTTAAGGCGATCCACCAAGATTTTAGAGTATATTTTTATATCTCCATTTATCAAAGAGATAGGCCTAAAATTTTGAACCTTATCAAGCTCCTCCTTTCCCTTAGGTAGCATTATAATTGTGGCTTCTAACATATTTTTGGGAAAGGAGCCAAGATCTGATGCATGTTGAAATAAAGATTGTAGTTGAGGGGATAAAAGCTTAGAAAATAGTTGAAAGTATTCGTTAATGAAGCCATCTGGTCCTGGAGATTTTAGTGGTTTAAGTTTACTAATCGTGTTAGCTATTTCCTCAGTGCCGATAGGCCGATTGAGGATCTCAAAATCCAATTTATCTATTTGTGGAAGGTTCAGACCAGAGAGAACTGAATCTATAATCTTTTGGTTGGGAGTAGGAGTTGAAGAATCCATGTTTAAATTATACAAGCTTTCAAAAATATTCAGAGAAGACATTTGTAATATCCTGAGGATGTGATTTAACAACTCCCGATGAGGATTGAATTTTATTTATTCTTTTATTAATACGTTCTAGTTTTAATTTGTTCATCATTTGTTATGAGCTCGGTTGCAACAACTTTATTAAATAATAGATTGCAACCGAACCCGGGATCTGCGATGCAGTTAGAGTCACTGCTGCCGAACACCCCAACTGACAACTAGAGATGAGCGGTGTTCGACTAGAACTGTTCGCCAATCTCAAATTCGAGTTGTTTTGGGCTGTGTTCGAGCCGTTCGACGAACCCGAACGATTTGGAAAAAATCCGGCTGTTCGAGGTTATGTTTGATACTGTTCGTGCACCTAAATCGTCACTGGATTTATTCATAAAATCATTTTTGATCACTGGTCTCCCGCTGGCCAGCACGCATCGCTGCGTGTGGCAGGCAGGAGACCAGCGATCAGCTGGTAACCAAGGTACACGTCGGGTTTCCAGGCGCGGGGCTGTGCTTGGAAACCCGATGTGTACGTTGGATACCAGCGCGCTGCTGCAAGGGAGCTGGTAACCAAGGTACATAGCGGGTTTCCAGGCACCGCGCAGCACCTGGAAACCCGACGTGTACCTTGGTTACCAGCTCCCTGCATCAGCGCGCTGGTATCTAAGGTACACTGCCGGTAACTAAGTGACGTGTGTCGCTTGTTACCGGCGTTCTCCCTGTTCTGATCGCTGCTGAGATCTGCCTGTTTGGCAGCTCAGCAGCGATCACATAGCGACGTAGCATCGATCCTTATCTTGTCGCATCGCCAGCGGGATCGCTGCAGCGTCGTTATGTGAGATTGTGTGCCGGTGTCTGCGTGATCGGTGTATGTGCGGGATCGGTGTATGTGCGATGGTGTACGGGGCTGTGTGCGTGATCTGTGTATGTGTGGCGGTGTGCGGGGCTGTGTGTATGTCTCCGCGTATGCAGGCATCGTCGGATGGGACTACAAGTCCCATCCGGCTATGCCTGCTACAGTAACAGTGACTGACACATTAGCCAATGATGGGGCAGTAGTAGTCCCATCATCCGGCTAATGTGCTGAATGTAAAAAAAAAAAAAACATACATGACATACACATGACATAGAGAACATACACATGACATACAGAACATACAATGACATACAACACATAGCATTGAGCACATACTCACCCATTCCCCAAGGCCATCCATCTGTGTACCGCTCTGCGGCCGGGAGAGAATGAGGTCACTTCTGTTCATTCTCTCACGGCAATGCTGGGTGAGAAAATTCCCACGCAGCATTGCCAAAAAGTGAGACAATGAACTCAGGTAACCTCAGTAATGCACTGCAGGAGCCATTGTCTCCTGTCAGTGCATCACTGGGAGGCCCTACAGAACAGTGGCATCACCTGATGTCACTGTTCCATAGGGGAGACCGTCGTGGGACACTCGTTATTAATTGGACTGAGTCGGACACGGAGTATACGGTTGTTTTATTTTTTTACGTTTTTTTACAGGAGATAGAGGGCGTTGCTTGGATCTGAGCGTATAATAAAGATATGAAAACCGTCTTTTTTATTATTATTATTATTTATTTCTATAGCACCATTGATTCCATGGTGCTTTACATGAGAAGGGGTTACATACAGATTACAGGTATCACTTACAGTAAACTAACAATGACAGACTGATACAGAGGGGAGAGGACCCTGCCCTTTCGGGCTTACATTCTACAGGATTGTGAGGCAGGAGACAGTAGGTTGGGAGATTGCAGCAGTTCCGGTGTTGGTTGAGGCGATATCTCCGGTAGTGGTGAGGAGGCAGCGGGGGTCATTGCAGGCTGTAGGCTTTCCTGAAGAGGTGGGTTTTCAGGTTCCGTCTGAAGGATCCGAATGTGTTTGATAGTCGGACGTGTTGGGGTAAAGAATTCCAGAGGATGGGGGATATTCGGGAGAAGTCTTGGAGGCGGTTGGGTGAGGAGCGAATAAGTGTGGAGGAGAGAAGGAGGTCTTGGGAGGATCGGAGATTACGTGAGGGAAGATATCGGGAGATTAGTTCAGAGATATAAGGAGGAGACAGATTATAGATGGCCTTGTAGGTCAGTATTAGTAATTTGAACTGGATACGCTGAGGGAATGGGAGCCAGTGAAGAGATTTGCAGAGGGGAGAAGCGGTATAGTAGCGAGGAGAGAGGTGAATTAGTCGTGCAGCAGAGTTAAGGATGGACTGGATAGGTGCGAGGGTGTTAGCAGGGAGGCCAGAGAAAAGGGTGTTGCAGTAGTCGAGGCGGGAGATGATGAGGGCATGCACAATCATTTTAGTAGATTGAGGGTTGAGGAAAGGTCGGATTCTTGAAATATTTTTGAGCTGAAGGCGACAGGAGGTAGAAAGAGCTTGGATGTGCGGTTTGAAGGACAGGGCAGAGTCAAGGGTTACTCCGAGGCAGCGGACTTCTGGTACGGGGGAAAGCGTGATGTCGTTAATTGTGATAGATAGGTCAGGTAAGGAAGATCTGTGGGATGGGGGAAAGATTATGAGTTCAGATTTGTCCACATTGAGTTTGAGGAAGCGGGAGGAGAAGAAGGAGGAGTCTTGTGTTTTATTTCATTAAAATAATTTATTCTTGTGTGTGTGTTTTTTTTTAACCCTTTATTAATATAAGATTAATAATGGATAGGCGTCTTATTGACGCCTGTCTATTATTAACCGGGCTTAATATCACCTTACAATAGCAAGGTGATATTAACCCCTTATTACCCCATATCCCACCGCTACAGGGGAGTGGGAAGAGAGGGGCTAAGTGCCGGAATTGGCGCATCGTACAGATGCGCCAATTCTGTGGCGGCTGGGTGCTGGTATTTTTAGCCAGGGGGGACTCCAATATCCATGGGCCCTTCCTAGGCTATGAATATCAGCCCGCAGCTGTCTGCCTAGCCTTTCTGGCTATAAATTATAGGGGGACCCCACGTCATTTTTTTGGGGGGTCCCCCTATTTTAATAGCCAGTGAAGGCTAGCTGCGGGCTGATATTCATAGCCTGGGAAGATCCATGGGTATTAACCCCTTCGCAGGCTAGAAATATTGGCCCCGGCTGTCGGCTTTCCCCCTCTGGCGCAGAAAATTGCGTGGGAGCCCACGCCATTTTTTTTACTATTTTTTTGTTTATTAACTATATTGGGTTAAGATTTTGTGTGTGTGTGCTCGTGTGTCTTTATTTATGTACCATTTTATCTATCTACCTATATATCTTTCTGTCTATCAATATATCTATCTTTCTATATATATTTCTAACTATTATCTATCTATCTATGTATTTTCTATCTATGTATTTTCTATCTGTCTATCTATCTATCTATCTATCTATCTATCTATCTATCTATCTATCTATCTATCTATCTATCTATCTATCTTCTGGTATCTATTATCTATCTTTCTATCTCTATCTGTGTGTGTAATGTAGTGTGGGTTGGACAAATGTAAAAGAGGAGGTTGGACAAGAAATTACATCACAAATCTTTTTTTTGTTAAATCACATATCTTTATTTAGCTGTCAAAAACGCATACAAAAACGCATGAGAAAAAAAGCATGAAAAACCGCATCAAAACCGTGTCAAAACTGTGTCAAAAGAGGACATTCGTTTTCTGCCAAGAGGTGCGGATTCGGCGAGGAAAAATCCCGAGGCAAAACCGCAACGTGTGCACAGGCCCTACGCACCGGTGTCCTTTGAAAAGCCGGCAATTCATCCCCGGCTACTGTAAAATCACACTGACAGCTCACAAAACACTACATATATACACATAGAATACATATATATATATATATATATTATATATATTATATATATTTATTGTGAGACAGTGAGGATATGTGGTGAATGGGGTGTACATTTCACCTAGGTTCTTTGCTAACTATAAGGGAAATGGGTGGCTTTGTAGACCGGTGGTAGAGAAAGGTCACTACACCTTGCATTCATTGCACACTTGCAGCTCAAACCTGAAGCCAATCAGCTGTTAATTAGGAAGCCAGAAATAGGTGTCTGCGGACACAGTCAGAGAACTCATTCAGTCTGGACAAGGGGTCCAGGCACAGAAGGTGTCTCCAAGAGTGTTAGAGCTGTCTTCAGCCTGGACACAGAGAGGTGTCCTGGCACAAGGAAGCAGTCTCTGTGAGAATGCTCCAAGAGTGTTAGAGCTGTCTTCAGCCTGGACACAGAGAGGTGTCCTGGCACAAGGAAGCAGTCTCTGTGAGCATGCATGCTGATGATTACTGAAGAGGAGGGGAGCCGTCTCAGTCTGGGTGCAGGAAGGACCCCGGACACAGGAGTGTCTCTGTGAACCTCCATGCTGATGATTACTGAAGAGGAGGGGAGCCGTCTCAGTCTGGGTGCAGGAAGGACCCCGGACACAGGAGTGTCTCTGTGAACCTCCAGCATAATGACTACTGAATAGGAGTGGATCTTTCTCAAGTCTGGAAGTCGAGTGGACCTTCAGACATAAGGAGGAGTATCTGGGAGACTCCATACTGGTAACATATATCATATGTGTTGTTTTGGGCACAGACTGATAGAGTCTGGGTTCCTGATAGAAAGGGACATTATATAAGTGTAATTAGTGGCTAGACAAGCCCAGGTCTTTTGTTTATGCTTTGTTTTTATCTGTTTGCTGTGGACTTTAATAAAACTGGTTGCGGCCAGTTTTCACCAAACTGCTGTCTGAATGAACTGTTTCCGTGCCATTCTGTCTACCCAGACAGCGATCCTAGAGCTAAACCCCCCGGAAGGCTACAATTGGTGGAGAATGCTGGGGCAGGGCAGGGCCTGGTACAGTTAGTGCTGGAGTGTGCATGCAGCACAGTGGCAAGAGACAGCATTAAAGGTGAAGTCTATTGAAATAGCAACAGAGGAAAAAAAAAAAAAGGTGTGTGTCAGCAGAAACGTCTGTTTGGAGCAGTCTTGGAGAGACAGTGGCCCTGATAGGGTCTGCAGAGAGAAAATGTATGCACAGCAAAGCTGAACTTGTTGTGAAAATGACTGTGGAATGTGCAGCAGCAAAAGAAAAGTTTGTGGAGCAGTCTTAAAGAGACAGTAGCCCTAATAGACTTTGCAAAGAAAAAAAAAAAAAGTGGTTGCACAGCAAGGCTGAATTTTCTGTGGAAAAAAGCTGTGTAGTGTGTATGTCTTGAGTGAAGACTGCCGTTGTTAAGACAGAGAAGTCTGACAGCATGGATGACAGCATGGAGGCGCTGTTTGAACAAATGGCGCAAGTTAATGTGCAACATAAAACTGCCGTGGTTGAGACAGATAAGTCCGGCCGTGTGAAGGAGCTCATTGAATACCTGGTACAGGCCCAGCGAAGCATGCAGCAGAGCATGGAGCAGCAGCGCCTGCAGTACCAGCGGCAAATGCAGCAGTACCAGCAGCAAATCCTGCAGCAGCAGCAGGAGAATAACCGGTTGTTTTTTGAACAGGTTGCAGCACTGCAGGGGACTTGTGGTGCATCGTCACAAAGTAATGTTGCAAAGTCACCTGACTTGTCCGCTGTGAAGAGGGCGGTAAGACGGTCCTTGGAAAAGATGACACCTCGTGATGATGTGGAGGTATATCTCACTAGGTTTGAGAGACTGGCAGAGAAGGAGAATCTGCCCCTATCTGAATGGGCCATGATGGTCGCACCATATCTGATTGGAGAGCCCCAAAGGGCATATGCTGACCTGAGCGAGCAGGACAGCCAAGACTATGCTAAGATGAAAGTGGAGATTCTTACCCGGCTGGGTGTTACGGTGACAGCCCATGCCAGAGGAGTTCATGACTGGAGATACAGTTGGGAGTCTGCAGTCAGCAGGCCTGATTATGGAGTTGAAAAGGTGGTAGTGAACCACTACACCCGAGCATGTCCTACAGTGAACCGCTACACCCGAGCATGTTCTCCTGAGGTACAGCCGTCTGAGAGGACGTCACTTCAGAATTCCCGGACGTCGAACTCTCCCGGTAAGAGCGTTCCATCTGTTGGGGACATGGGGTATGCTGATAAGCGGGTTCAGGCCCGAGGGGACATGTGGGTGGAAGAGTGTGATGGACAGTGTTGGAGATGTCGTGATATTGCAGCCAACTGTCCACTAGAGGGGGAGCCTATGTGCCGTGATGTTGGCAGATCCCTCTCTCTCTGCGCAGAACCTGTGTGTGTGACCACCGCAACCGAAGAGACTGGACCACAGGTGTCCCCGGTGGTTACAAATGGTTGCTCAGCGCAGGCCCTCTTGGACTCAGAGAGTCCAGTGACTTCCGTATGTGACAGCCTGATTGATAGGGACTTCATCCCTGATAAGCACTTGAGTATGGTGTGCATCCATGGAGACACCAAAGTCTACCCAGAGACTGCCGTGGACTTGGTCCCCCAACTCGGGGAGATTTCATGTGAAGTGGGGGTAGTGAAAACCCTGGTGCAACCCGTTATATTGGGTAATGACTTTCCCCGGTCTAAGGATCTCTGGGGGAAGGGTGATTCTGATGGACAGTGTGATGAAGCCCTACTGAGGGTACGCAGTCCCGAGGGGCGGAACACGATGCTAGTGGGATGTTAAAATTATGTGATAATGATGATGATAATGCTAATGATGATGATGAACCTGATAATGATGATGACCATGAAAATGGTGCTGATGCTGGTAATGATAGTGATGATAATACTGATCATAGTCATGATAATGATGTTGATAATAATGATGACTGTGACAGTGATGAAATTCCTTTGCAGGTGATGTTGGGAGACGAGGATGGTGGTTCTCGGGAACCGAGTGTCCCTGACTTGCCTGTGTCCTGTGACGGTTTTGAGAGTGAGCAGTGGCGAGAACCCTCTCTTAAAACAGCACAGGAAAATATGATTGTTCTAAATGAGGTTTCCCAGGAGCCTGACTCTGAGGAGAGGTTCTCTCATGTTGCCATAAACACTGAAGTCCAGGGAGAGGTTGTGAGTCAGCTCCTAGTACCTGAACTATATAGAAGTGTAGTGCTGGGGTTGTCACATAGTCACATACTTGAGGGACCAGATGATGAAGTTAATGTTGTGGATGACATGTTAACTAAGGTTCCAGATCAGGATGTGAATGAGAATGAATTCTATACTCCTGAAAGTGAGCAGGATGAGAATGAGAGTGAAGTGTCTAGCCCTGAAAGTGAGCCGGATGTGGCTGAGAAAAAGGGGTCCGACAGGGATAGTGGGAGTGATAATGAATCATCTGATGACAATGGAGCAACCAGTGCAAGTGAGGAAGGCATGGTGGCAGAGGAGGTTGAGAGTCCTGAGAAGAGGACTGATGCTGACCTTACAGCCAGACAGAAGATGCCATCTGTAGATGTTTTACAGTTGGGACAAAGAGAGCGACTACTTCCAGCCCAAGAAAGGGAGAGACGAGAGGCTTCCCTGGGGATTGGCAGTAGACGTGCTAAAACAACGAGGGGTAGAGATGACGCTTCTGTTAGCTCACGGCTGAGTGTGAGACCCGGTGGCGGACGAAAAGACAGAGAGTCAGACTCAGAACTACCAGTAAATTTGACTGGACGATGGACTCGTGACCGCAACGACGGTAGGAGTCAGTTCGGGAAAGAAAGGTCGGGTGAGGTGACACCGACACAAGGACAAGGCCAACATTCTGACCGCTGGGGGCGGGAGAGGCCTAACAAAGAGGTGATATTGCATAGTGCCCAAAATCAACTGAGACGGAGTGACTGGCAGAGGCGACCGAGGGGGATCTCTGGTCGGGTGGCAGGTGTTCGACCCACAAATTTGAACAGAGGGGGCACTGGGGTATGGCCCTCAGGATATGCATGGAGGCCTGTGATGGAAGCCTGGATATATTTTGGTTCAGCAGATCTACTGCTGAGACTTGTGCTATACATTGGGAGGCTTCCAGGTGACTTGGAGAGCTGGGCGGGTCCAGTCACCTACAAACCCATCCAAGGGGTATGTGTCTAAATACCTAGGATAAAGTTGTATGCAGAGGGGACGGATGGGTAATGCAGCGCTGGCTGGCATTCATTTAATGGATCAGTATGTATGTTTTGACTGTCCATGTTCCTTCTCCTCAGTTGACTGGTCACATGACTGTGACATCACACAGTGTGTGTGTGTGTGTGTGTGTGTGTAAGGGTATAGAAACCCTGCTTAATGGAAGATAAAGATGAAGCTGATGTTGGCTATGACTTGAGCTGTGTTCACTGTCTCTTTAGGTTTGTTGACCAGTCCTCCGGTCTGGATGACCAGCCCTCCGGTCTGGAGAAGAGGGGGGGGATATGTGAGACAGTGAGGATATGTGGTGAATGGGGTGTACATTTCACCTAGGTTCTTTGCTAACTATAAGGGAAATGGGTGGCTTTGTAGACCTGGTGGTAGAGAAAGGTCACTACACCTTGCATTCATTGCACACTTGCAGCTCAAACCTGAAGCCAATCAGCTGTTAATTAGGAAGCCAGAAATAGGTGTCTGCGGACACAGTCAGAGAGCTCATTCAGTCTGGACAAGGGGTCCAGGCACAGAAGGTGTCTCCAAGAGTGTTAGAGCTGTCTTCAGCCTGGACACAGAGAGGTGTCCTGGCACAAGGAAGCAGTCTCTGTGAGAATGCTCCAAGAGTGTTAGAGCTGTCTTCAGCCTGGACACAGAGAGGTGTCCTGGCACAAGGAAGCAGTCTCTGTGAGCATGCATGCTGATGATTACTGAAGAGGAGGGGAGCCGTCTCAGTCTGGGTGCAGGAAGGACCCCGGACACAGGAGTGTCTCTGTGAACCTCCATGCTGATGATTACTGAAGAGGAGGGGAGCCGTCTCAGTCTGGGTGCAGGAAGGACCCCGGACACAGGAGTGTCTCTGTGAACCTCCAGCATAATGACTACTGAATAGGAGTGGATCTTTCTCAAGTCTGGAAGTCGAGTGGACCTTCAGACATAAGGAGGAGTATCTGGGAGACTCCATACTGGTAACATATATCATATGTGTTGTTTTGGGCACAGACTGATAGAGTCTGGGTTCCTGATAGAAAGGGACATTATATAAGTGTAATTAGTGGCTAGACAAGCCCAGGTCTTTTGTTTATGCTTTGTTTTTATCTGTTTGCTGTGGACTTTAATAAAACTGGTTGCGGCCAGTTTTCACCAAACTGCTGTCTGAATGAACTGTTTCCGTGCCATTCTGTCTACCCAGACAGCGATCCTAGAGCTAAACCCCCCGGAAGGCTACAATATATATATATATATACACATGTCATTGTGACATATATATATATTTTTTTATATTTCATACACTTCTACATAGTTTAATAGCCGCTAATTCAGTTGCCGGCTTTTGTGAAATTACAGAACCACCTGACATGAAATGACACATGGTTTACATACAGTTAACCATGTAATTTCATGTAGTTTGATATATGGTTTTCACTAACAATTACATGAGTGTATGTGTGCAAAACTTCACACATGTAGGGGTTAATTAAAGGTGTAAATTCGTTGTAAAAAAAACACATATTTTTTATACGAATTTACACCTTTAATTAACCCCTACATGTGTGAAATTTTGCACACATACACTCATGTAATTGTTAGTGAAAACCATATATCAAACTACATGAAATGACATGGTTAACTCTATGTAAACCATGTGTCATTTCATGTCGGGTCTGGAATTTCACAAAAGCCGGCAATTGAATTAGCGGCTATTATACTATGTAGAAGTGTATGTAATATAAATATATATATATATATATATATATATATATATATATATATGTGTCACAAATTCATTGACATGTACAATACAGACCAAAAGTTTGGACACACCTTCTCATTCAAAGATTTTTATGTATTTTCATGAGTATGAAAATTGTAGAATCACACTGAAGGCATCAAAACTATGAAGTAACACATGTGGAATTATTCAATACACTTTACAAAAAAGTGTGAAACAACTGAAAATATGTCTTATATTCTAGGTTCTTCAAAGTAGCCACCTTTTGCTTTGATTACTGCTTTGCGCGCAGAAAAGGTGAATGGATGGACACTACATGCCTGGTTCCCACCGTGAAGCATGGAGGAGGTGGTGTGATGTGTAGTGGTTAGTGTTGAGCATTCCGATACTGCAAGTATCGGGTATCGGCCGATATTAGCTGTATCGGAATTCCGATACTTAGTTCCGATATTTTTCATATATCGTATACCGGAATCGGAAGTTCCCATAATTCTTTGAGAGGCAATGTGATTATAGTCAGCCAATGAGGAATCCTAAGAAGTGTGGGCACATCCTGTACTGCTGCGGTCATTTTAAGTAATGGCATGGCTGTGATTGGCTGCTGAAATGATGTCAGAATGCACTATAAAAGGCGCCGCCGCCATTTTAGCGTCACTGTGCTGTGAACTCAGTTAGGGACAGAACGCTGCTCTGCTGACTCTGAGGGACAGTTAGAGATTGCGATTTTGTGTACTGTGCTTTAGGCAGGCTATTTTACCAACTGCTGTGTAAAGCTTCCTTTTGCCTTGCAGTGTTGTTTTAACAGCGCTGTGCAAGGTGTGTGTGTGAGAGTGCAGGTGACGCTGCAGTTTGCTCTGCATCCACCGCTGTTTGTAGGCATCTGCATGTGTCACTCACTGACTCTTTTTTTTTTTTTATTTTGTGGAATTGGTGCAGCTCCATTCAATTGAAATTAACAGTGATCTATTAGTGTGACGCCCTTCCATCCGTATACAATACATTGGTTGCAAACACTATAGAAGTACAGAAAGGAGCCTTTCACAGCTAGTGAACAGTTGTGTTTCAGTGTTCACTGTAGTCTGTGAGCTTTTCATTTTTTGAGTGCAGATTACGCTCCAGTTAGTTCTTCAACCACTGCTGGTTGTAGTCTGCTGAGCGTGTGTCACTGCCTCATCCTTCAAATTTTTCTCTAATTGGTGCTGCTCCATTATATTTTAAAAAAATCTAATCTATTAGTGTGACGCGCTTCCATCCGTATACAATACATTGGTTGCAAATACTATAGAAGTACACAAAGGGGCCTTTTACAGCTAGTGAACAGTTGTGTTTCAGTGTTCACTGTAGTCTGTGAGCTTTTCATTTTTTGAGTGCAGATTACGCTCCAGTTAGTTTTCAACCACTGCTGGTTGTAGTCTGCTGAGCGTGTGTCACTGCCTCATCCTTCAAATTTTTCTCTAATTGGTGCTGCTACATTATATTTTAAAAAAATGTAATCTATTAGTGTGACGCGCTTCCATCTGTATACAATACATTGGTTGCAAACACTATAGAAGTACACAAAGGGGCCTTTTACAGCTAGTGAACAGTTGTGTTTCAGTGTTCACTGTAGTCTGTGAGCTTTTCATTTTTTGAGTGCAGATTACGCTCCAGTAAGTTCTTCAACCACTGCTGGTTGTAGTCTGCTGAGCGTGTGTCACTGCCTCATCCTTCAAATTTTTCTCTAATTGGTGCTGCTACATTATATTTTAAAAAAATCTAATCTATTAGTGTGACGCGCTTCCATCCGTATACAATACATTGGTTGCAAACACTATAGAAGTACACAAAGGGGCCTTTCACAGCTACTGAACAGTTGTCTGCAGTGTTCACTGCAGTCTCTGAGGAATAACCACACTTAGGCCTTATAACTTTTCTGACTTTCTTTATCAATCTACCAAGATGAAGAAGGCAGGGAGTAAGGCACGTGGTCGTGGCCGTGGAGTTTCAGCAGGGAGAGGACGTGGGGATTCTGTGCCTGCTGCTGCCGCACCCAGTGACACAGCATCCACCAGTTTACCCCGTGAGCGTTCCTTTATGCGTAGTTTTTTAGGAGCTCGGCGTAACCCCCTGCTGCGGGAAGAACAAATTGAAGCCGTTGTTGGTTGGATGGCAGCCAATGCATCGACTTCAATTGCTTCCACCTCCTCTCAGGACCACAGCACTGTTGAACAACCATCTGTCTCTTCAACGCCTGCCAAATTGCCCAGGCAGTCAGAGAGCTCTGTAAAGGAGCCAGCTGAGTCTCTGCTTCTGTTCTCAGAATCTGTTGGCTTGCAAACAGGGGCCCAGGCAAGCAGCATTCTGGAATGTGAAGAAGAGGCAGTATGCAGTGATGCGCAACAGCTGTGTCTCTCTGAATCTGAAGAGGCGGGTGAGCCAGTGCCGATGGTCAGCACACCGCAGAACGCATCTGATGATGATGAGACTCAGGTGCCAGTTTCTGTTGAGCATGGTGCTGGCCAGACCACCCAACAGCAGCAGGTGTTGGAAGAGGGTAGTGGAGATGATGAGGTCCAAGACCCAACATGGCGTGAGGAACAGGAAGGTGGTGGTAGCAGCTCTGAGGAAGAGATTGCCCCAACGGTCCAAACAGTAGGGAGAGGTAGGCTGCAGACTCGGTTGCCTGTAGCCTCCAGTTTGGCACCCGTTCGTAGCAGTTCTCTTCCAACAGCCAAAACGGGCGCTCCCAGGACTTGCACTGTGTGGTCCTTTTTTGACACACTTGCAGATGATATTTGCTATGTCAAATGCAAGCTGTGTAATCAAAAAGTAAAAAGAGGTAAAAGTGTCAGTAACCTTAATACCACAAATATGTGGAAACATGTGCGGTCAAAGCACGTGGTTGAGTTACAAAGACACACTGGAGATGTAGGCCAACCTACAGCAGCACCTACATCTTCAGCTCGTGTTGGAGCCTCTTCCTCCAGCTCACACACAGCTGGTTCGGCTTCCTCACAGGATCGCCATGGAAGAACCTCTGTCACTGTTGTCCAGAGACCCAGTGTTATTCCACCCACAGCTGCAAGTTCCCTGTCATCCTCACACTCCCAGGCCACAAAACAGCCATCGGTAGCACAGGCATGGGATAAAAGACGGCCATACTCGGCAAACCATCCACGAGCACAGGCTCTGAATGCTGGCATTGCAAAACTCCTGTCCCTTGAAATGCTGTCATTCAGGCTGGTGGAGACTGACAGTTTCAGTAACTTAATGGCATTGGCAGTCCCACAATACAATGTGCCCAGCCGATTTTATTTCAGCAGGCAAGCCGTCCCTGGTCTGCAAAAGCATGTTGAGGGAAAAATTAAACATGCGCTACTAAACGCCGTCAGTAGCAAGGTCCACCTGACCACCGATGCGTGGACCAGTACCCATGGCCAGGGACGATACCTTTCCCTCACTGCCCATTGGGTCAATGTTGTGGAGCCGGGTACAGATCTTGCGAGTGGCGCTGTACGTGTTCTGCCAACTCCAAGGATTGCAGGAATCAAGTCTGTCCACATTTACTCCTCCTCCTACTCCAGTTCCTCAGAATCATCGCTGCAGGAGCCGTCACGGTCTACCTCCACATGGACCGTGAACGCTTACCTGTTGCGACCGATATGAGCACAGCCGTGGCCAAACGTCAACAGGCCGTCCTGAAATTAATTTCCATGGGGAATCGAAGCCACACAGCGCAGGAGCTCTGGAATGCCATCAAGCAGGAGAGCGACGTGTGGTTTTTGCCAGCGAATCTCCAGCCAGGCTTGGTAGTGTGTGACAATGGCCGAAATCTGGTGGCAGCTCTGGGGCTTGGCAACCTCACTCACATACCATGTCTGGCACATGTGCTCAACTTGGTCGTGCAGAGTTTTTTGAGGGACTATCCGGATCTTGATGCACTGCTGCACAAGGTCCGCCTAGAGTGTGCTCACTTGCGACGTTCCAGCATGGCCAGATCGCGCATTGCAGCTCTGCAACGCAGATTTCGCCTTCCTGAACATCGCATCATATGTGACGTACCCACCAGGTGGAATTCCACGTTACATATGTTGGAGCGGTTGTGTGAGCAGCAGCCAGCAGTAATGGAGTATCAGCTGCATCAGGCGCAATCAACTCGCAATTTGCGCCGTTCACACTTCACCACTACTGAGTGGGCCTCTATGAAGGACATCTGCCACGTTTTGCGTGCGTTTGATGAGTCAACGCGGATGGCGAGTGCAGATGATGCACTAGTCAGCCTGACTGTCCCCCTTATCTGCCTGCTTCAAAAAACACTGCAAGCACTAAGGGATGAGGTTTTGGAAGAGGTGGAGGATGAGGAGTCACAAATTCCATCACCTTCTGGACAGTCAGCGCAACGTGGTTCCTCACAAAGGGCTGGGCAAGGCTCACTTAGTGAGGAGGATGAGGAGGAGTCAATGGAGGAGGAAGACATCGCTCCAGAGGGAGGTACACAACGCTCTAGTCAGTATGTAGAGCGAGGGTGGGGTGATGCAGAGCAGGCAGAGATGACGTCTCTTGCAGGGGACAGCGTTTCTTGGCCAGTTGGGAGTCTGCAGCACATGTTTGATTTCATGCTGCAGTGCCTGAGAAACGACCGCCGCATCGCCCACATTCTCACCACGTCTGATGTACACCCTCCTAGACCCTCGCTACCGGGACAACTTACAAAGCCTCATCACACCGTTGAACCGGGAGCGTAAAATGCGGGAGTACAAAGAGACACTGGTGCAATCCATAATGTTCTCCATTCCAGCCGAGAGCACTGCTGCTGCTACTGCTTTACAAAGCAGCTCTGTGCGTCGAGGCAGTGGAGACAGCTCTGCAACAAGAGGGAGCACAAGCAGCGCCTCTGCACAGGGCAAGACCAGTATGTTCCAAATGTGGCAAAGTTTTGTGGCAGCGCCACAAATGTCTACACCATCCGAGACGGCTCCAGTCAGCAGGAGGCAACGTTTCCATAAGATGGTGACAGACTACTTGTCCTTCCCTCTCAGTGTACTCCCAGATGGCTCTTCCCCATTCAAGTTTTGGGTCTCTAAGCTGGATACATGGCCAGAGCTTAGCCAGTATGCATTGGAGGTGCTGGCTTGCCCCGCTGCCAGTGTATTATCGGAGCGCGTCTTTAGTGCTGCAGGTGGTGTACTAACAGACCGTCGCATGCGACTATCCTCCGATAATGTAGACCGGCTTACTTTTCTGAAAATGAACAAGGCATGGATCTCGCCAGAATTTGTCTGTCCGTTTTCAGATTAAATAACTGGTTCGCAATGTTATCCATGTCTCCTGTTATGTTCATCTTTCTACCACCTGAACTCTACTCCCTGGGCTACAACACTGCCAGTTGCTGCTCAGAAGTGTCGTGTCCACAGACCAATACACAAGCTATAGTGTTAGTGGGGTTCAGTAACGCCAGCTGTTCCCCTGCTGTGTGTCCGGCAAGAAGACTCCTGTTTCCTACACATACACAGAAAAACCCATGTGGAACATGCTCCAAATGGGGAAGAGCCGTCACCCTGATTGTTATGCTTAAAACAGGAAATTGTGAAGTTTTCCAGGCCTACAATGATAAATTTTTATAACAAATATGGACAAATAATAATTTGTCATCACAGCGCATATCTGCACATGTCTATTAGAAATGGTAACAAAAACTAAAACATAGTGTTCACTTTTTGAAATTAATGCATTAAAAGTACATTTCTTAATTATCAATTAATGCTTTTTAAGGAACTTTATCTGTACCTGTAAGATAATGCAGTCAATGGATGTACGAATCATAAAATCATCATCATCATCATCACGAGTTTTATTTATGACAGACATTATAAAATACACATACTGATGCCAACTGTAACTTCACACACCATATATGAAATGGCCAGCATCTAAACATGGTAATAATGTGCAATAATAAATTATTACATCTAGAAAGTGCATCATGCATACTGACAATAGATAGTTATACCTGCAAGTGCTGTTGAAACAACCACAACAGATATAAATTAATAATGGTATATAGGTATCACAGTGCATAGTTACTCATGGACAATGTCGATGTAATACTGTACCTCAATAAAGTCAGCGTCAACCATTATGCTTGTTAGTCTTGTAGATTGTTAAAGAGGGAACGTGCTTTTTTTGTTGGTCATAGGTGGAGTATTAGACAGTAAATGATTACTGCTGTCGTATTTTTGGCGTCCCTAGGGCACAATAACGCTGCGTAACGTCACAATTTATAGAGAGTCATCTAATAGACACACGCTACCCTACCCTACGAGTGACAGTAGGAAGGTAGTGTTGTTGACGGATAAAGCCTTGCGCAACCAGACATGCAAAATGCATGATTGCAGCCGCAGACTTTATTGACGTACAGTATAACATCGCCATTACCCATCAGAGGCTGTCCACTGTCTGATACAGACATAGAATATACCTTTGCTATCCGTAGCCTTTGTTTCACCTACACTTGACAATGCATAATGTTTTTTTAAATGGTTATTTTTTATCGTACATTATTGCGTCATCACATTGATGAGTCCATGCTGGACATGTCATACATGCTGTACAAAGTAACGATTTTATTAACTTAAATAATTGAAATGTCTGTGACTGTCACATATAAATTGCAATGATGATGATGAGTGACTATTCCAAAATCCATTGTCTTCACTATGTTATGGTTTAACATAGCGTTCCTTAAGCATTATTCATAAATACAAAAATGGACTTTTATTCTTAAATTTACAACACTATATTTTGTAACCAATTTTTTGGGTGGTGTGTTGTTCCATTTCTTGTTGGCATGTGCATATTTCCAGGGTCTTTATTTTTATTCTTGAAGTTAGGAAACATGTGTATCTTCGTACCGTGTTAGCCAGTAGATAGAAAAATATTTAGACTTGAGAGTACGCAGTGGTTGATACCTTTTAATGGATAACTGAAAAGATGGTAACAAATTGCAAGCTTTCGAGGCTACTCACGTCTCTTCATCAGGCAAATACTAAAACAAAAAATGAAGCATCACATATTTCTATACACAACAGGACACAGGAATAGTTCAATAGGTAAGAGAAGTGACGTGTAGCAGAACTGTCATTATGACAGAGGGATGAACATAAATATTGGAACAGTTCCTAGATAAGGATAGAAAGTTTTATTGCCCTCTGATTGGGGTCTGGTTTTGTGTTTTCATGCCCTGGAAGGGCAGAGACGCAGATTCCTTAATTGATATAGAATGACATAAATCCGTGTGATCTATTCATTCCATCACTAAGAGTGTCAAAGGTCATGATGAGCTTATATTCTGAAACCTTTGTATCTTTCTCAGATTTGAAGTTATATTTTAATAGCAGTAATTCCATATCCATCATGCTATGACATACAAAAGTGTTTTGCTACAGGTAAATCCATTATTTTTTCTCTTATTGTGTGGCGCTGATAATTCATCCTTGTTCTCATTTTTTGGCCGGTCTCCCTTCACTTGTCCCTCCCTCACTTGTCTTACCTATTCCTGTGTCCTGTTGTGTGTAGAAATATGTGATTCTTCATTTTTTGTTTTAGTCTTAGCCTGATGAAGAGACCTGAGTAGTCTCGAAAGCTTTGAATTTGTTACCATCTTTTCAGCTAGCCATTAAATGGCATCAACCACTGAGGAATCTCAAGTATAAATATTTTTCTATTCTTGGAATTGAAATTCATCATTTTATTGTCCTAGTAAAACTTCATTTATTCTTGTTTGAAGTACATACATTTGCAATGGCCACGTAACAAGGCAATAATTGAATATTTTATGCCTACACCCTCCTTGACCCTGGGCTTCAACACCGCCAGTTGCTGCTCAGAAGTGTTAGATGCACAGATGAAAACAATCGCTGATGTGTTTGTGGGGTTCAGTAACGCCTGCTGTTCCCCTGCTGTGTGTCTGGCAAAAATTACTGCTGCTAACTACAACTTCAACTTCAAACATCTCATACTAGGCCTCTGCCTACACCCTCCTTGACCCTGGGCTTCAACACCGCCAGTTGCTGCTCAGAAGTGTTAGATGCACAGATGAAAACAATCGCTGATGTGTTTGTGGGGTTCAGTAACGCCTGCTGTTCCCCTGCTGTGTGTCTGGCAAAAAATTACTGCTGCTAACTACAACTTCAACTTCAAACATCTCATACTAGGCCTCTGCCTACACCCTCCTTGACCCTGGGCTTCAACACCGCCAGTTGCTGCTCAGAAGTGTTAGATGCACAGATGAAAACAATCGCTGATGTGTTTGTGGGGTTCAGTAACGCCTGCTGTTCCCCTGCTGTGTGTCTGGAAAAAATTACTGCTGCTAACTACAACTTCAACTTCAAACATCTCATACTAGGCCTCTGCCTACACCCTCCTTGACCCTGGGCTTCAATACCGCCAGTTGCTGCTCAGAAGTGTTAGATGCACAGATGAAAACAATTGCTGATGTGTTTGTGGGGTTCAGTAACGCCTGCTGTTCCCCTGCTGTGTGTCTGGCAAAAATTACTGCTGCTAACTACAACTTCAACTTCAAACATCTCATACTAGGCCTCTGCCTACACCCTCCTTGACCCTGGGCTTCAACACCGCCAGTTGCTGCTCAGAAGTGTTAGATGCACAGATGAAAACAATCGCTGATGTGTTTGTGGGGTTCAGTAACGCCTGCTGTTCCCCTGCTGTGTGTCTGGCAAAAATTACTGTTGCTAACTACAACTTCAACTTCAAACATCTCATACTAGGCCTCTGCCTACACCCTCCTTGACCCTGGGCTTCAACACCGCCAGTTGCTGCTCAGAAGTGTTAGATGCACAGATGAAAACAATCGCTGATGTGTTTGTGGGGTTCAGTAACGCCTGCTGTTCCCCTGCTGTGTGTCTGGCAAAAATTACTGTTGCTAACTACAACTTCAACTTCAAACATCTCATACTAGGCCTCTGCCTACACCCTCCTTGACCCTGGGCTTCAACACCGCCAGTTGCTGCTCAGAAGTGTTAGATGCACAGATGAAAACAATTGCTGATGTGTTTGTGGGGTTCAGTAACGCCTGCTGTTCCCCTGCTGTGTGTCCGGGAAAAATTACTGCTAGCTACCTACACCTGTTGAAAAAAACATGACATGTCAAAGTGTGTAGTGCTACACATAGATATGAGGCTACACCTGATTTCTAAGCTGTAAACAATTGAAACGTCAGCTTTAAAACCATAAAATGATTAGTCTTTGTCACAAATCTGTAACAAAATAATTGTGACATATAATTTCAGATATGCATATGTCGAAAACAAATGATAACACAAAAGCCTACTTATGCTATAGGATACTGATGTTCAACCTTGTCACTCCATAGCTTACACAAATCCAACTCACATCATGACTCAAATGCTGCAATGTTGGAAGTGCATAATGTGGGTTGAACTTTGACAACAGCTGCAGTGCGAAGGTTAGACTTCAGTGTTCTTGGCTTTTAAATAAAAGCATACAAGTAAATATAAGAATCCAATGTTGATTAAGGGATGTGATGTACACCTGTAATATTGTGCAAACAATGCATGTAGGAATAGTCCTCTTCAACATTACTTATATTTGTGTCATTTTACAAAAACATATTTAATTAGAAAGTTAACAGCCCATATCATAAAGGTCCTTCATCTAAACATGATAATCGGTAACAAAAATCATGCATTACCTTGTTAAAGTCAATAGTGCATAGTCACAATAGCAAAATATATACCTGTAAGTGGTGCTGAAAGAAGGAAAACTGATAGAATAGGTGAATGATATCTATTTATTTGACTGAATAGCGACACCTGTACAATGTCGATATAATACTGTACCTTAACAAAACCGCTGTGTCACACCTCACACGCGTTTTTCTTGTAGCTTTTTATGTAATAGGGCACATGCGTGTATGTTTCATCATAGGTGCATGTTTACTGAGTAAAGCAGTCATGACGCCTTTGTGTTGTCGGTACGCTTGCGATGATGAACGATGCGCACCGTGAATGTTAGTCTGCGTCATAAGACGCACAGACGCTCCAATACCCAACGCGTCACAGCAGGAAGCCAGTCTGTGCGTCCAAACAAAGGCGCAAGCATACATGCACGTACCCTTTTATAAAGCTATATAAAATAAAGGATGTAGTAGTAACGCACACTTTATTGAGGTACAGTATTACATCGCCATTCACCATCTGTGGCTATGCAGTCTCATCTATATATACCTTATCTATCCGTTGTCATGCTTGCAAGTCCACAATCAGGCATAAATAGCTGTTTTCACTATGCACTAAGCACTTTTTAAAGGTTTTGTTGGTTAATATAAATGATTGGCACATATTATCAGTATTACATGATTGAAATTTTAGATATTTTTAAATACTTTTTAGTGATATTAGTCAGCAAATGTAAAGTTTTATGAATGGCACAGATAAGTTGTAATGCTGATTATGTTTTTAAGTCAGCCATTCATTGTCTATACAATAAAAATGGTGTACATACTGTTACTTATCCATCATTAATGGATTCTGATATGTACTTGTATGCTTTTATTTAAAACCGTATAGCAGATTATTTAACCTATTTTTATTGTGGTTTGCATTGCTTTTCAACATGTTAATGTATGCGTTTATGTTTGTCAATTATTAATTTACATATATTTTTTAAAGTAAAATCATCATCTTATGGTAATAAAGTTTATATTTCTCTTGTTTGGAGTATAGACATTTTTAATTGACACGTAACAAGGAAAATACTTGATCTACTATTTAAACATCCTCCTTGCCCCTGGGCTCCAACAACGCCAGTTGTTGCTCGGAAGTGCTGTTAGCACAGTCAACACTTGCTCCTGTGTTACTGGGGTTCAGTAATGTCAGCTGTTCCCCTGCTGTGTTAACGGCAAAAAGTCCTGCTGCCTCCACCCTGTTCTCTTCTCATCCCTGGGCTTCAACAACGCCAGTTGTTGCTCGGAAGTGCTGTTAGCACAGTCAACACTTGCTCCTGTGTTACTGGGGTTCAGTAATGTCAGCTGTTCCCCTGCTGTGTGAACGGCAAAAAGTCCTGCTGCCTCCACCCTGTTCTCTTCTCATCCCTGGGCTTTGCTCGGAAGTGCTGTTAGCACAGTCAACACTTGCTCCTGTGTTACTGGGGTTCAGTAATGTCAGCTGTTCCCTGCTGTGTTAACGGCAAAAAGTCCTGCTGCCTCCACCCTGTTCTCTTCTCATCCCTGGGCTTCAACAACGCCAGTTGTTGCTTGGAAGTGCTGTTAGCACAGGCAACACTTGCTCCTGTGTTACTGGGGTTCAGTAATGTCAGCTGTTCCCCTGCTGTGTTAACGGCAAAAAGTCCTGCTGCCTCCACCCTGTTCTCTTCTCATCCCTGGGCTTCAACAACGCCAGTTGTTGCTCGGAAGTGCTGTTAGCACAGTCAACACTTGCTCCTGTGTTACTGGGGTTCAGTAATGTCAGCTGTTCCCCTGCTGTGTGAACGGCAAAAAGTCCTGCTGCCTCCACCCTGTTCTCTTCTCATCCCTGGGCTTCAACAACGCCAGTTGTTGCTCGGAAGTGCTGTTAGCACAGTCAACACTTGCTCCTGTGTTACTGGGGTTCAGTAATGTCAGCTGTTCCCCTGCTGTGTGAACGGCAAAAAGTCCTGCTGCCTCCACCCTGTTCTCTTCTCATCCCTGGGCTCCAACAACGCCAGTTGTTGCTCGGAAGTGCTGTTAGCACAGTCAACACTTGCTCCTGTGTTACTGGGGTTCAGTAATGTCAGCTGTTCCCCTGCTGTGTGAACGGCAAAAAGTCCTGCTGCCTCCACCCTGTTCTCTTCTCATCCCTGGGCTTCAACAACGCCAGTTGTTGCTCGGAAGTGCTGTTAGCACAGTCAACACTTGCTCCTGTGTTACTGGGGTTCAGTAATGTCAGCTGTTCCCCTGCTGTGTGAACGGCAAAAAGTCCTGCTGCCTCCACCCTGTTCTCTTCTCATCCCTGGGCTTCAACAACGCCAGTTGTTGCTTGGAAGTGCTGTTAGCACAGTCAACACTTGCTCCTGTGTTACTGGGTTCAGTAATGTCAGCTGTTCCCCTGCTGTGTGAACGGCAAAAAGTCCTGCTGCCTCCACCCTGTTCTCTTCTCATCCCTGGGCTCCAACAATGCCAGTTGTTGCTCGGAAGTGCTGTTAGCACAGTCAACACTTGCTCCTGTGTTACTGGGGTTCAGTAATGTTAGCTGTTCCCCTGCTGTGTGAACGGCAAAAAGTCCTGCTGCCTCCACCCTGTTCTCTTCTCATCCCTGGGCTTCAACAACGCCAGTTGTTGCTCGGAAGTGCTGTTAGCACAGTCAACACTTGCTCCTGTGTTACTGGGGTTCAGTAATGTCAGCTGTTCCCCTGCTGTGTGAACGGCAAAAAGTCCTGCTGCCTCCACCCTGTTCTCTTCTCATCCCTGGGCTCCAACAACGCCAGTTGTTGCTCGGAAGTGCTGTTAGCACAGTCAACACTTGCTCCTGTGTTACTGGGGTTCAGTAATGTCAGCTGTTCCCCTGCTGTGTGAACGGCAAAAAGTCCTGCTGCCTCCACCCTGTTCTCTTCTCATCCCTGGGCTCCAACACCAACAGTTGTTGCTCGGAAGTGTCATTGGCACGGGTACTCACTCCTGCCCAGACTGGTTACAGCACGCCATCTGTTTCCTGTCAGTGTAAACGTCACTTAGCCTGCAATAAGTTGTCCTGTCGTGTTGCGGTCGGGTTAGCCGACTCTATGGTGCCTGGAGTTTAGGTGCTTCCTATGTGTGCTGCGGGATATGCAAATAAAGGCTGTTTCCGTTGTGACAATAGGACAATCACCCACTGTATTACTGTGGGATTCGGTAACTGCGGCCGGCTTGCGGCCTGTCAACTGAAATTTCCATGGGTACCTTCTGCTACCCGTCCGGGTTCCAGTACCGTCAACTGGTTCTCTGCAGTGCCTTTGGCGTAGGTGCCTCCATCTCGGTATCCGAGTTTCAGCAACGTCTGCTGGTCCTTGGTAGTGCTTTGGAGCACAGGTACCTCCTGCTTAGTAACCGTGTCCCAGTAACGTCAGCTGGTCCTCGGTTGTGCCATTGGCTCTTTCCTTCTGCTGCCCCTCCGGGTTCCAGCACAGTCAGCTGGTCCTTGTTACTTGCATTGGCTCTTGTACCTTCTGCTACCTTTCCGGGTTCCAGTACCGTCAACTGGTTCTCCGCAGTGCCTTTGGCCTAGGTGCCTCCATCTCGGTATCCGAGTTCCAGCAACATCTGCTGGTCCTTGGTAGTGCTTTGGAGCACAGGTACCTCCTGCTTAGTAACCGTGTCCCAGTAACGTCAGCTGGTCCTCGGTTGTGCCATTGGCTCTTTTCCTTCTGCTGCCCCTCCGGGTAACAGCACAGTCAGCTGGTCCTCGTTACTTGCATTGGCTCTTGTACCTTCTGCTACCCGTCCGGGTTCCAGTAATGTCAACTGGTTCTCGGAAGTTAGACGACCCTAAAGACCACCCCGAAGAAGATGACGACCCCAAGGACGACGAGCATCAAGCCAACCAGCCTGAACACCATCACAAAGAAGAAATATAAGATTACCCAGAAGAAGATCACCAACAGGAAAAAGAAGGTTACGACAAACTACAAGATACAGAACAAGAGACAGAAGAACAATAAGCAGAAGATCAAAAAGCAGAAGAACATAAAGTATAAGATCAAAATGAAGAGCAAAATATATGCTCTAAATTATAAGCAGAAGAAGACTAAGCAGTGTATGGGGGTGAGTCCGTTCCTCCTCGTGGTGCCCCTGGAAAATGCCTGCTGCTGCAGGCTAAACTGAACACGGACAAATACTGTTGTAATTTAAATCTTTTGTGACAGCAAGAACGGAAGGATGAAATTCATACTTTGACAGATTACAAGTACAGGAATCTCTGTCACAAATAAGAATATGATGAAGAAGATGAAGAGGAAGAAGATGTAGAATATGAAGAAGAATAATAGTTTAATAAGAACAATATGAGTAATGTTAACAAAAAGATGAATAACAAGAAGTTTACGAAGAAGATAAAGAAGGTGAAGATGAAGAATAATTTGATGACAAAGATGATGCTGCTGAAGATTATGAAGGAGAAAGTGTGTCAAAAGTTAAAAAGGTGAAGAGCATGGAAGTTGTGAAACATACATATTTGCCAAAATAGAAAAAAGGTTAACAACATAGTCAATTTCTACGTCAATCCGAACGTATTTCCAAAAAAAAAATATTAATGCTATTCCATTGGATTGGGTTAAACATCTATGCCTTTAATGTCTCCTCAACCTCCCCCAATACATTCTACATTACTCTTTGTTGTTTTCCTTCATGTACAATTAACCAACAAGGCAAGAATGGGTTTTTTCTAATTCCGATATTTTGTTCCCATAGACTTACATTGGATTTCCGGTATCGGTATCGGGTATGGCCGATATTTTTTGGGTATCGGCGATTCCATTCCGATTCCGATACTTTTGGATATCGGAAAGTATCTCTCAACTCTAGTAGTGGTGCTTTGCTGGTGTCACTGTTGGGGATTTATTCAAAATTGAAGGCATACTGAACCAGCATGGCTTCCATAGCATCTTGCAGCGGCATACTATTCCATCCAGTTTGCGTTTAGTTGGACCATCATTTATTTTTCAACAGGACAATGACCACAAACACACCTCCAGACTGTGTAAGGACTATTTGACCAAGAAGGGGAGAGTGATGGGGTGCTACGCCAGATGACCTGGCCTCCACAGTCACCAGACCTGAACCCAATCGAGATGGTTTGAGGTGAGCTGGACCGCTCCCGTTTTCAATTTTGAATAAATCCCCAAACAGTGTCACCAGCAAGTACCCCACACCATTACACCACCTCCTCCATGATTCACAGTGGGAACCAGGCATGTAGAGTCCATCCATTCACTTTTCTGTGTGCAAAACAGAAAATCAAAGCAAAAGGTGGCTACTTTGAAGAGCCTAAAAATAAGACATATTTTCAGTTGTTTCCCACTTTTTGTAAAGTGTAATGTTTAATTCCACATGTGTTAATTTCATAGTTTTGATGCCTTCAATGTAATTCTACAATTTTTCATAGTCATGAAAATACAGAAAAATCTTTGAATGAAAAGGGTGTGTCCAAACTTTTGGTCTGTACTGTATATATAATTATATATATATATATAATATATATAATTATATATATATATATATGAGGTGTAAAATTGTTGAAAAAAAAAATGCTTCGGCTCTCGCCCTATTTTCTAAAACCGACAGACAAAGCCAGCAAAGTGGGGGCAGATAATGATAGCCCAGAGAGGGACCATTATTTTTGGCCCCCCCAGCTACTAACATCTCCCCCAGACACCCCAGAAAAGGCAAATCTATAATTAGATTCGCCCTTTCTGGCACTTTGCCCGTCTATTCCCATTGCCCTGTAGGGGTGGCGAGTGGGTTTATAAGGGTTAAAGCCACCATGCTATTGAAAAGGTGACTTTAAGCCAGGTTAATAATTGAGAGCTGTCAATTAGACAACTATCAATTATTAATCCTATTGTATGAAATAAAAATAAAACACACACACTTTAATTAAAAAATCTTTCAATGATATAAACACACAGTTTTTGACCATAATTTTATTTTACTGCATTCCTTGTTCACCTGTAATAAAAATAAAATATATAATTCTTACCTATCCGATGTTCAGTCAGGTCCCCCGATGTAAATCCTTCTGAAAAGGTTTAATGTTTACTGCGGGACCGCAGCTAATGCTGACAGCCTTGCAGTAAAACCCCCGACTGAATCAACTCCTCTCCTGGCTGTCAGCAGAGGAAGTGGTTAGCATTATTGATTGCTTCCCACTTTCACTTCAGGTCAGCCAGGGACACCGCACTGCATCAGTGACGTCAGAGGGAATCCCGGCTGACCTGAAGTGAACTGATTAACAAAAATAGGGGATCCCCTCGAAAAAAAAATGGTGTGGGGCCCCCCCTATTTTTGTTAACCAGCCTGATGAAGCAGGCTACTGAGGCCGGGTTTGTTTTCAGGCTGTTAAGGAGCCAATATCCATGGACCTTACCCAGCCTGATAATACCAGGCCACAGCAGTCTGCTTATCTTGGTGGTTAACAAAAATAGGGGATCCCCTCAAAAAAAAAATGGATTGGGGTCCCATATTTTTTTGTTAACCGCCAATTGAACAGACTGCTGAGGCCTGGTTTTTCAGGCTGGTAAGGATCCAAGACTCATGAACCTTGCAAGCCTGATGTTAGGGTTTGAGTTCCCACTGCTGCACAGGGGAGTCTCAAACCAGTCCTGCGCGGTCTCCCATTCATCTCCGGGCCCGCAGTGGAGCCTGCTCAGCAGAGACGTCAGTCCCGCGTCTTGCCCATTCCAGTACTGTGCAGAGACTTGCTGCTGCCTCTCCTGGATCTGCTATTATAGCCAGTGCTGGAGCAGACGTCTTTGGGACGAAGTCCTGCCCTTTACCCTTCTGAGCATGCCCAGGGAAGATCTCTCATTGGAGAATCAGGGGTCACATGTTCAGGTACTGTAGCAGCTCCTATTGGTCCACCAGGGAAGGTCCTGAAACTACATGTGTTTGGAAAAAGTTTCTCATTGGTCCTTTTTTTTCTGGCAGGTCCTGTAGCTGTTGCTATAAAATGGTGGGATGGGTGGGCCGCCATGCGCTAATATCAATCGTTATATGCTTAAACGCCAGTGTGGTCATGCGTTGTGTGTGGTTAGGGCCCGGCTGAAATAAGCCCCTAGAATACCGACTTAATCGGTGAGGATGTTTTGGTATGCTAGTGGTCATGGTCGGTGTCCTAGATGCCCCAGATTACCGGATAACCGGTGAGGTTTTGATTGCCGTATTCAGGGCCTGGCGTTCAGACGCCATAGATTGCGAGTGACTCCCCCGAGGACATTAGCGCTTGATCACGTTCTATGTTCGCTTATGCTGTTCACTGTGTACCTGGTGCCTGACAGGACACAGAAGTTTGTCTCCAGCGGCTCTGTGACGTAACAGGGTTCGCTTTCAACCTAGACAGCGCCCTAGCGTGTTTTTTTTTGCGACTCAGTTGTGTTAAGTGAGTTCGCACACATTGCATATAGCGCTGCGGCACTCTTTCTAGCGGCTCTGTGGATTAACAGAGTTCGACATATTGCCACAGCGCGTTACGGCGTTTATTTTGCGGACTCTGCGGGATAACAGAGTTTGCTTCTTGCGCCATTTTACTAGCAGCAGCTCCGCCTGCACGGTGGACCCCGGCTGCGAACGCACCTCTCCACATCTTAATTTGGTGCGTTCCGCAGACACTAACACCTGATAATACCAGTACATCTCGGCCAGCTGTACTCTACGCGACAGCTGGCCGTGAGAAACACAGGATGACTCGCGAGAGAATACAGTGGCCGAGCCTTAACCAGTACATCTCGGCCAGCTGTACTCTCGGGACGCTGGCCATGAGAAACACAGATGACGTCACGCCGGGGAATCTAACACCGGTAAGCAGCTCTGCTGCGTCGGGATGTCAGGCTCAGCCTGGTCATCCCTGATGTAGCAGAGCTGGACTCGTCGTGGGACACTCGTGATTTTGGACTGTGTCGGACAGGGGAGTATTTGTGTTGGTTTGTTATTTTTGTTTTTTCACAGGAGATCGATGGCGTCGCAGGATGAGCGTGGAATAAAAAATAATGAAAACTGTGTGGTGTTTTATTTCATTAAAAGATTTTATTCTGGCTGTGTTCTTTTTTTAAATTTATTGATTAATAATGGATCGGTGTCTTATGACGCTCTCCATTATTAACCGGGCTTATTGTCACTGTTCAATCAACGGGGGACATTAACCCCTTATTACCCCCTTTGCCACCGCTACAGGGCAAGTGGGAAGAGGCGGGTAAAGTGCCACAATTGGCGCATCTTTTGGATGCACCAATTGTGGGCTGCTGCAGGCTGGTATTTTAGGCTGTTGAGGGCCAAAATCCAATCGGCCTTGACAGTCTTTTAATACCAGGCTTCGCAGTCTGCTTTTTACTTGGCTGGTTAACAAAAAACGGGGGGACCCCCAACCATTTTTTTTTTTCAAGGGGATCCCCTATTTTTGTTAACCCCAAACCCAAGAAAGCAGACTGCTGTAGCCTGGTATTTCAGGCTTGCAAGGTTTCAGGAAATTGGATCCTTACCACCTGAAAACCATGCCTCATTAGACTGCTTTATCTGGCTGGTTAACAAAAAAGGGGGACCCCACGCCATTTTTTTTCGATGGGACCCCATTTTTGCTAATCAGTTCACTTCAGGTGAAGGAACGATTTCGTGGGAAGCTTAATTAAGCTTCACACAGAAATCACTTTCTCCTCCTGTCGCGGGGAGAGAAAGGTCATTCATTCGAAGCTTTTACTCAGCGGGGCAACATACTGTGCGCTTGGTAAAGCAGTTAACCCTTTCTGAGGATTACAGCGGGGACCTGACTGTCCATCGGAAGGTAAGAATAAGTTGCTTATAATTTATTTTTATTTGGAGAACAAGGGAATCAGGATAGCAGTAAATAAAAGAAGGTCAAAAAAATGTGTTTTTATTTCATTAAAATTACTTTTTTCTTAATGTGGTGTTTTTTTTTTTTTATTTATTCAATAATTAATAATGATAGTTTCTAAATTGAACAAATCTCAATTATTAAACCTGGCTTAAATCACCTTTCAATAGCAAGGTGGCTTTAACCCCATTATTAACCCACTCGCCACCCGCACAGGGCAATGGGAATAGACGGGCAAAGGCCGAAAGGGGGAATCTAATTATAGATTTGCCTTTCTGGAGTGGCTAGGGCAGTGTTAGTAGCCAAGGGGGGCCCTAAATAAAGTCCCTCCCCGGCTATTTATCTGCCCCCAACGCTGGCTTTGTTGTGGTTAAAAATACGTGGACCAGCACTTTTTCAACAAATTTACACCTTTAATTAACCCCTAGCTGATAAAATTTTTCACCATACAATGTAATTGTTAGTGAAAACCATATACAAACACAAATGACATGGTTAACGTATTAAGCCATTGTCTTTCACGGGTCTGAATTTCACAAAGCCGGCAATTGAATAGCGGCTTTACACTATCGAAGTGTAAACTTAAATATTTTATATATATAATGTGCACAATGAAAGTATAAAATATATATATATAAATGAGGTTAAATTCATTTAAAAAAAATGGTGGGCTCCCGCCTATTTTTCTCAACCAGCAGACAAAGCCACGAGTGGGGGAGATAATTATGCCTAGGGAGGGTGCATTTATTTTGTGCCCCCCCCTGGTTACTAACATCTCCCCGCCACCCAAAAAGGCAAATCTATAATTAGATCGCCCTTTCGGCACTTTTCCCGTCTTTCCCATTGCCCCTGTACGGTGGCGAATGGGTTAATAATCGGTTTAAAGCCACCTTGCTATTGAAAGGTGACTTTAAGCCAGGTTAATAATTGAGGTTGTAAGTTAGACAACAATTTTAATTATTAACCTATAAGTAAATAAAAAAACACACACACATTAAGAAAAATAATTTTAATGAAATAAAAACACATTTTTGCCCATCTTTTATTTAACTCTTAACCTTGCGAAGCCCTTGATCTCCTATAATAAAGAAAAAAATAAAAAACAAATTATTCTTACCAATCCCCGCTCTGCACTCCACCTGTAACCTTCACAAAGGGTTAATTGCTTTCAGCCAACAGTGCAGCTAATCTGCCTGCTCGGAAAGCTCCGAAGGGCTCAACCCATTTGTGGAAAAAAAACGGTTCGTTTTCTAGGAAAAAACGCCGAAATATGCAAAGTCATGCGATTGTCATGCGTTTGTTTCGATTTTTTTAAACGCCCATCCGTTTTCCTTCAGATGCAATGCGATTTTTTAAAAATGACGTTTTACATGACAGTTATCAAAAAAGTGGGAAACAACGAAAATAGTCTTATATTTTTGGTTCTTTAAAGTAGCCACCTTTTGCTTTGTTATGCTTTACACCGAAAAGGTGAACGGAGGACTCCTACATGTGATTCACAATTTTCATAGCATGAAAATACAGAAAAAACTTTGATGAAAGGTGTGTCCCCAAAATTTTGGTCTGTCTGTAAAAAAAGGTCATACACTTCTACAAGTAAATACCGCAAACATCCCCGGTTAACTGTAAAAACACACTGGAAGCTTTAATAAAGAAAAGGAAAGAAACATAACACACAGAAATACAAAAATTTTCAGGTCCTTCCAAAAAATTAAGCATATAGTGCTAAATTTCATTTTTTCCATAAGTAAAGATTACAATAAAACTTCATATATTTTAGATTCTTTACACACCAACGAAATTTGTCAGGTCTTTTATTGTTTTAATACTGATGATTTTGGCATACAATTCCTAAACCAAAAAACCTGTCTCAAAAAATTAGCATATCAAAAAAGGTTCCAAACGACCATTACCCTAACTTCTGAATCAACTAAATTAACTCTAAACACAGCAAAAATTCCTGAGCTTTTAAAAACCCCTGCCTGGTCATTACTCAAAACCCCCTCATGGGTAAAACTACGGCCGACTGAGCAAGAAGGCCATCATTACACCCCCAAGCAAGAGGGTAAGAACCCAAAGAAAAATTCTCAACAAATAGGCTGTTCCCAGAGTGCGTACAAGGCACCTCAAGGGAAGTCTGTTGGAAGGAAACAATGTGGGAAAACGCTGTACAACGAGAAGAGGTGACCGGACCCTAGGAAGATTGTGGAGAAGGACCATTCCAAACCCCTTGGGGGACCTGAGGAAATGGACGGTCTGTTAAAAACATCCAGGCCACGTGCACGGGGGGTGCAGGAAAGGGCTACGGGGCATTCCCAGGAAAACCCCACTTTAACCCCATAAACGCCAAAACCGCCGAACTGGGCTAAGAGAAGCAGCACTGGACTGTTGCAAAGGGGGTCCCAAGTTTTTTTTTGATGAAAGCAAATTTTGCATGTCATTTAAAAAAAAGGTGCCAGTTTTGGAGGAAAACTGGGGAGAAGGAATCCAAAAAATGCCTGAACCCATGTCAACCCCCACAGTCATAAGGGTGTGGGGTAAAGTCAGCGTGGTTTGGGGTCCACTGTGTTTCATAAGGGCAGGGTCAATGCACAGCTACAGGAGATTTTGGAGCACTTCATGTTCCCCATCGGCTGAA
Source organism: Oophaga sylvatica (assembly GCA_033576555.1). NCBI lineage: Eukaryota > Metazoa > Chordata > Amphibia > Anura > Dendrobatidae > Oophaga > Oophaga sylvatica. The sequence continues at coordinate 835,069,165 of JARQOD010000001.1, read as the reverse complement.
ATGCTTTTTGGGGTGAAGATTTTTTTTTTCCCAGCACCCCTGGCCCGCTACAGTGCCAAAAACCACTGGAAATGGTTTCTGACCAGGGTTTTTACGTGCTCAATTGGCCTGCCAATCTCCTGACCTGAACCCCATAAAAAATCTGTGGGATTTTGGGAAAAAGAAAGTTAGAGACACAAACCCAACCCCCTGGATGATTAAAGGGGCCCCTACCCCAAAACATCCTGGGCCTCCAAACACCTCACGTGTAAAGGGGGTGATTCCTCCATGCCACACCGCATTGAAGCATCATTTCTGAAAAAATTTCCCCCACCAAAATTTAGGCATAATGAATTTTATTATTAGGTTTTTTTGTTTTTTTTTTAAAAAACATTTTTTTTTTTGGAGGTTAAATTTGAAAATTTTTTTAAAGGGTTTTTTTGGGTTATCGGAGTTGTTTTTAAAAAACACAAAAATTAAAAAAAAAAAAGACCTACAAATTTCATTTGGGTGTAATGAATTAAAAAAATGAAAGTTTAATTAAAAACTTACATTAGGAAAATAATGTTTTGCACTATATGCTAATTTTTTGAGAAGGACCTGTATACGTGCTACAAGTAGTTTCAACCCCCTGCAGTTTTTTTTCTGGTTTAAAAAGATCAAAAAGTTAGACCCTTTTCAAATGCAAACGGAGAAGATTTATTAAAAAAAAGCATAAATCTTACAAAACAAAAATTAGTTGCTCAGTTGAATTTTAAAAAATTTTAAACATAAAAGTGTGGGCAATATTATCAACCCCTATTTTTAAATTTCGTGGAATAACCTTTTTTGCAATTACAGCTAATAATCGCTTTTAAAACCCCGATCGCCGGCCAGGTTTGGGGGGGTTTCTGGCCCACCCTCTGCAGACTTTTCCAAGTTATCTAGGTTCTTGGGGGTCTCATGTGGATTTTTTTCTTGAGCCCCTTCCCAAAAATTTTAATTTGGGTTAAAGGCAGGAGCGAAGGCCAAAACCAACACCTTACTTTTTTTCCCCTTAACCAGGCATTTTGGTTTTTTTTGGGTGTCTTTGGGTCGTTGTCTTGTTGGAAAAATTAAAAAAAGACCCACTTTTTAAAAATTAGGAGGAGCTGAGGGGTTTTTGGCCAAAACTCCGGAGGCCGTCTATCCCCCCTCCCCCGGATGCGGACCAATGGCCCCGGCCCCCCTTTGGGTGAGAACAGCCCCAAGCAAATTCTGCCACCACCATGCTTACTGTAGGGGGGGTATTCTTGGGGGGTATGCAGTGCCATCCACCTCCAAAAATCACTTTGGGGGGGTTTGGGACCAAAAAACTCGTTTGGCCATAGCCATAGAACCTTAAAAACCCGTCGTCTCAGGTCCCCCCAAATGACTGAGCCGTAGACGAGCCTTTTTCATGCGTTTGAAAGTAAAGTCCTTACGGTCGTCGGAACGGAGACCTTGCGGTGGAGTCATTCTTAGGTATTACTGAAACAAGTCCCCACTGCCATAGATCTTCCTGGAGCTCCTCCTTTTTTCCGGGGGGAGCCTTGACTCTTGGGGGAACCGGCCCGGGGACGGGGAAACTTTAAAGGGGGTCCGGCCGGGAAAAGGGTAACAGTAGTTCCCTAACCCCCCCTTATGGTTGAGCCCCAACGTGGGACAGGGGGCCAACCCTTGAAAGGGTTTTGTACCCTTGCCAGCCTTGTGACCCCACGATCTTTTTCTTGATCCGGGAATCCCCTTTTTTTTTCCCATTTTCCCATGTAAAAAGCGCAAAGTTTGGGGGGCTTAAATACCCGAAAGGGCTGGCAAAGGGGTCTTAAAACCACCATGTAACTCTTAAAACTTGGGGCCTGCACTTCTAATTTTTTGGGGGGGACCAAAAAAATTCTTGTGTTTGAGGGGTTGAATAATAAATGAAACTCGATTTAAATTTAACGTTTTTAAAAAAAAAAAAAAATAAAAAATTTTTTTTCTGCCGCATTTCCACTTCCAGCTGTCTACAGTACAAATGTCACAATCCCAAAATTAAATTTCCGCAGGGGTTAAAACCGCAAATCGCGGGGGGTTTTAAAACCCTTGGCATGTAAAAAATAAAATTTTTTAAAGTCCTTGGACTTTTAAAAAAATATTAAATATAATTAAAAAATACAAATTTTGTGAGACGGGAAAAGGGTTTGTATTGGATGGGGGTACATCTCCCCCGGTTTTTAGCACTGGATTGGGAAAAATTATGTTTTTAAACCTATTTGGGGAGAAAATTACTACCCCCCCATTAGTACGGGGCAGCTCAAACCGAGGCCACCAGGTTAATTAGGTCCCAAAAGTGGGGGGGTTAGAACACAGACATTGACTCTCAGTCTGAGGCCGACCCCAGACACTGGGATTCCCCGGGAAACCCCACCTAAAAAAAGAATATATGGTTTTTTTTTGGGCCGGCTTTTTAAGCGGGGCCCCAAGGGGAACTATCTGTGTTTAGTTAGTCCACGGGGTTAGGTTTTGGTTTTGGGTTTTCTTATATTGCTTCTGTGGATTTTTAAAAAAATTTTCAGCCTTTTTCCAGGACTCTGTCTGTGATTAACTTTTCTATCCCCCCGTCACCCGAGATGGCGATCCCAGAGTATATCCCCTGAAAAGCTTCAATTTTGCTCGAAGCGGGCGCACAGTGCTAAAACAGCCAAAAAAAAAAAAATCTGTCAAAGCAGCCTTAAAAGACAGTAGCCCCAAAAATTCTGCACATAAAAAACTGAACTGGTGTGGAAACCCCGGGATTGTATGTCCGGGGGAAAGGCTGCCTTGCCGGCGAAAATCTGACAGCATGAGGCGCTGCTTAAACATATGGCGCAATTTGTGGCAACAGCAGGAGCAACCTTGTTAAGGAGCAGGTTGCAACAAACCAGGGGGTTTGCGCCGTCCCCCAGTTGGTCGCAAGGTCACCCGCTTGTCTGCAGTAAAGAAGTGGGGAGCCGACGCAGCAACCCTGCCCAAAAAGGGCAAGAGGGAAGTGGACCGCTAAAAACCCCCCACAAAAAGGGATGGAGCATGACCGCAACCTGCCCCCAAAGGCGAAAAGGTATGTGGACCGCTACACCCGACACTTTCCCCCAGGACCACGGGGTCGGAAAAAAGGAGACCACAAGACGCCATCACTGGTCGCCGAAAAGAGGTTTCTTCGCCACCAAAGACTACCCCTGCCACTGCTAGGTCTCGCTAGATTCCCCCCCCCGAACTCCCGGTAAGGCTCCCCCTGTTGGGGGCAGGGGTATGCGAAGACGGGTTAAGGGCCCAGAGGAATATGGGAGGGGAAAAGGGTGATACTTTTCCCCCCGGGGGAAAACCCCGGCCTAGAAAGGGGACCCCATCTAACTCCCAGACCAAGACGTGTTTTAGATGCCGTGAAAGGGGGGATATTTCAACCAACTGCCATAGTGGGGAACCTAGGGGGTGGGGAGCTGGCAGGCCCTCTTTTTTCCAAAAACCCTTGTGTGGGACCCCCCCTGAAAACTGGCCCCCGGTGTCCCCGGGTTAAATGGTGCCCGCACAAGCCCTCCTAGACTCAGGGATCGGGGGCTCCTGTACATGACACCGATTGATAGGGACTTTCCCCCCCATAAACACCTAGTGGGTGTCATCCATGGAGACACCAAATTTACCCCGAACTACGGGACTTGGCCCCAAAAATCGGGGAGGCCCCCATAAGTAGGGGGGAAGAACCGATGCAACCCCCCCCATATTGGGGAGTACTTTCCCCTGTTTAGGGTCTCGGGGAAAAAAAATTTTTTCTGGACAGTGTGATGAAGCTCCCCCTGAGGTTGGATCCCCAGGGGGGGGGAAAACAAGCAGTTGGCCGTTAAAAATTATTGAGATACTGAAAGATAATGATGATGACCATGATAATGAAATGAGAGACCATGATAATATAATGATGTGCCAGATAATGATGAATTTTTCCCTTTTCGGTTTTTGGAGACGAGGTAGTGGTTTCAGAACCCCAAAGTCCCCCTTCCCCCCCTGTCTGCAAAAATTTTTGGGGGGGGGGGCAGTTTTTAAGACCCCCCATTAAAAAAGGCCCCGGGGAAAAAAAACTGTTTTTTTTAAAAGAGGTTCCCCAAGGCCTGGCCCCGGGAGGGTTTCCTCATGTTGAGAACAATAACCTGCGGGTTGGTCCCAAAAAAACCCGGGAAAGGCGTGAGTCAGCTTTGGACCTAAGCCATAAGAAGCAGGTGCTGGGGGTTTCCATGCCACGTGCTTGGGGGGGACCTGGGATGTACAAGACCCGGATAGAATTCGCAGGGTATGCCATTGGTTAAAAGGTCACCTGCAGAGAGCCCAAGAACTCAAAGCAAAATATTTTAACGGTCAGGAAAAATTAGGGGTTTCACCCCGGGATCGGGTTTGTTTTGGTCCCCCCCGGGGAAAAAAAGTCTGGCCCCGTCATATCCCCCTGAATAGTACAAAAAGTAGGAGGTCACCTACAAAAAACACCAAAAACAGGAAGTACAGAGTTTCGCCCCAAAAAAAAGCAGAGGTTTTTTATTCCTGGTCGACTT
>JARQOD010000001.1:834834794-835064533 GCA_033576555.1 Oophaga sylvatica | reverse complement strand
AGCAGAAGAACATTAAGCATAAGACCAAAAATCAGAGCAAAATATATGCTCTAAATTATAAGCAGAAGAATACTAAGCAGTGTATGGGGGTGAGTCCATTCCTCCTCGTGGTGACCCTGGAAAATGCCTGCTGCTGCAGGCAAAACTGAAAGCGGACAAATACTGTTGTAAATCTTTTGTGACAGCAAGAACAGAAGGTATAATCTTCAAACTTTTACAGATTACAACTACAGGAATGCCTGTCACAAATAAGAATATGATGAAGAAGATGAATAGGAACAAGATGAAGTAGAATATGAAGAAGAATAGTTGAAGAAGAATATGAAGAATGTAAAAAAAATAATAATAGGAAGAAGTTGAAGAAGAAGATAAATAAGGTGAAGAAGTTAATGAAAAAGATGCTGCTGCTGAGGATCATGAAGGAGAAAGTGTGGGAGAAGTAAAAAAGAAGGTGAAGAGCATGGAAGTAGTGAAACATACATATGTGCCAAAATAGAAAAAAGGTTAACAGCATAGTCAATTTCTTCGTAACTCCGAACGTCTTAAAATAAAATATATTCCTGATATTCCATTTGATAGGGTTAAAAACTCTATGCCTTTAATGTCTCCTACACCTCCCCCAATACATTCTACATTATTCTTTGTTGTTTTCCTTCATGTACAATTAACCTACAAGGAAAGAAAGGGGTTATTTTAATTCCGATATTTTTGTCCCATTGATTTGCATTGATTTCTGGTATCGGAATCGGCGATATTTGATACTTTTTGAGTATCGGACCGATCCAATCCGATCCGATATTTTGCAATATCGGAAAGTATCGCTCAACACTAGTTGTTAGGTTAGTTTGCTTGCCCTGGATGAGTTACAGATTTCTGTGGATGTCTGTCTTTGTGCATCTTGGAAGAATCAGCTCAGTGCATACTATTAACTGCTTACTGTGTTGTGGTGGTAAATATGCTCTTATTTAAAAACATCCCCAGTCAGAAGACAGAACAGATGGGAAAGGCTTAGATTAAAGCTTTGCCATGGTAAGAAATAAAACCCTGGTGGATTTGGTGTGTAGTTCTTTTCAACAGGAATATAACCCTTTAATCGCTACATTGAATTCTGGAGCATTGCACTTCAAGACATAATCTCGTTCACAATTAAAAAGGTCAGGTCCATGAATATTGAGGAATTATGTAGCTGTGCCACAAGGGGAGAAATAAACTCTATACAAATTTTAAGTTCAAAATTGAAATATGACTTGTATTCCGCTTTTATTTTACAGAAATGAGAAGTATTAGACCACCCAGGTACAAATCTTCCTCTTTATGTGAATTACTGTAGAGAGAATAGTAGATGCCATGAGCCTGGGTTCACACATGGTAAAGGACAATTCTCACTCTCTTTGACCCATTTGGGTAGACCTTACATGTGTGACCACCAGCATAGGACATATTGGGTCATAATTCTGAAGGAATTCCGATGATCATCAGAATCTCTAAATTGTTCCAATTAAAATGTGTTATATTGTACAATGGTATAGCAGAGACAAGTTAAAATTTCTCCATGGGCAACCACTTTAAAGGTCTATTTCTATTTCTTGAAGTGTTGGCATATAACTATGATATGTCATATTTTTATGATCTTGGGTGTAAGATCTCTAGGACCCCTACAGGTCCTTAAAGGGTTAGTACAGAAAAAGCTAAAAGGGGACTCAACACTCAATCACCTATTCATACTTAGGAGTGGTGAAAGTCCAAGATGGTGTACCCCCACTATTTATATTCATTCAGTGATTATGTAGTCCAGCAAAATCCCATCATTTTATAAAATGGAAAAAATCCATTAAAAAGAATATGCCATAAGATTTATGATGATTGAAATGGGAAACAAGAATCAGAGTCTGGCTGTGTTAATGCAGCTGTGTATATTTTACTTACAGACTTTGATAAACTGGCCGGGAATTTTTCGTCTTGGATGACTAGTCCAAGGTAGGTCCCTTCCGGATTCTATCCACCCTACTCCCCTAGACTGAGAGGTTTCACCCGATACATATGTAACTTTACTGGTGGAAATGATGAAACATTTATACAGTAGGGAGCAGGTATAAAGCTTGTACAGTGGGCACGGAAAGTATTCAGACCCCTTAAAATTTTCATTCTTTGCTTCATTGCAGCCATTTGGTAAATTCAAAAAAGTTCATTTTTTTTTCTCATTAACCCTTTTCTGTTATTGGACGTACAATCCCGTCCATGTGCTCTGGAACTCAATTCCCAAGGACGGGATAGTACGTCATACGCGATCAGCTGCGCTCACTATGTGCCAGGAGCGCTCCTGGAACTTTAACCCACGGCACACTGCAATCAAACATGATCGCAATGTTCCGGCGGTATAGGGAAGCATTGCGCAGGGAGGGGGCTCCCTGTGTGCTTCCCTGAGACCCTCAGAGCAGCAAGATGTGAGAGCAGGCGCTGAGAAAGTCTCCAGAAGTGCCTGTCAGATCGATGGTCTGACAGAGTGCTGTGCAAACTGTCAGAGCAGCGATCTGACACTTTAAAGTGATGTCCCATCCTGGGACAAAGTAAAAAAGTTAAAAAAAAATTTACATGTGTAAAAAAGAAATTCCCAAATAAAGAAAAAAAATATTCCCCAATAAATTCATTTCTTTGTAAATATAAAAAAGAAAAAACAACAAAAGAACACATATTTAGTATCGCCGTGTCCGTAATGACAAATAGTGTCCGTCCCACTAGTTAACCCCTTTAGTGAACCCCTTTAAAAAAAAAGAAGGCAAAAAACAATGCTTTATCATCATACCGCTGAACAAAAAGTGGAATAACATGCGATCAAAAAGACGTATGTAAATAAGCATGGTGTCACTGAAGACATCATCTTTTCCTGCAAAAAAACAAGCTGCCATACAGCATCATTAGCGAAAAAATGAAAAAGTTATAGCTCGCAGAATAAAGCGATGCAAAAATAATTATTTTTTATATATAATTGTTTTTATTGTATAAAAGCGCCAAAACATAAAAAAATGATACAAGTGAGGTATCGCTGTAATCGTATTAACCTGAAGAATAAAACTGCTTTCTTAATTTTACAGTATAAAAGCCCCCAAAAGAAATTAATGAATTGCTGGTTTTTGTTCATTCTGCCTTCCAAAAATCATAATAAAAAGTGATCAAAAAATGTCATGTGCCCAAAATTAGTACCAATAAAAACGTCAACTTGTCCCGCAAAAAATAACATGACTCTGTGGGCCAAAATATGGAAAAATTATAGCTCTCAAAATGTGGTGATGCAAAAACTACTTTTTGCAATAAAAAGCGTCTTTTAGTGTCTGACAGCTGCCAAACATAAAAACCCGCTATAAATAGTAAATCAAACACCCATTTATCACCACCTTAGTTAGGGAAATATAATAAAATTTAAAAAATGTATTTATTTCCAATTTCCCATTAGGGTTAGGGTTAGGGTTGGGGCTAAAGTTAGGGTTAGGGTTGGGGTTAAAGTTAGGATTAGGGTTGGGATTAGGGTTAGGGGTGTGTTAGGGTTTGGTTTGTGGTTGGGGTTATGGTTAGGGTTGGGACTAGGGTTAGGGGTGTGTTGGGGTTAGGGTTAGTGTTAGAATTGGGGGAGTTCCACTGTTTAGGCACATCAGGGGCTCTCCAAACGTGACATGGCGTCTGATCTCAATTCCAGCCAATTCTGCGTTGAAAAAGTCAAACGGTTCTCCTTCCCTTCTGAGCTCTGCCATGCGCCCAAACAGTAGTTTACCCCCACATATGGAATATCAGCATACTCAGGACAAATTGCACAACAACTCATGGGGTCCAATTTCTCCTGTTACCATGTGGAAAATAAAAAAATTGGGGCAAAAATATAATTTTTGTGGAAAAAAAATCTGACTATTTACTTTTATGGCTCTACGTTATAAACTTCTGTGAAGCACTTGGGGGTTCAAAGTTCTCACCACACATCTAGATAAGTTCCTTGGGGGTTCTAGTTTCCAAAATGGGGTCACTTGTGGGGGTTTCCACTGTTTAGGCACATCAATGGCTCTCCAAATGCGACAATACCACCCGCAGACTATTCCATCAAAGTCTGCAATGCAAAACATCACTACTTTGCTTCCGAGCTCCGACGTGCGCCTATACAGTAGTTTTCTCCCACATATAGGGTATCAGCGTACTCAGGATAAATTGAACAACAACTTTTGGTGTCCAATTTCTCCTGTTACCCTTCGGAAAATAAAAAATTGGGGCAAAAATATAATTTTTGTGGAAAAAAATATGATTTTTTACTTTTATGGCTCTACGTTATAAACTTCTGTGAAGCACTTGGGGGTTAAAAGTTCTCACCACACATCTAGATAAGTTCCTTGGGGGGTCTAGTTTCCAAAATGGGGTCACTTGTGGGGGTTTGAACTGTTTAGGCACATCAGGGGCTCTCCAAACGCGACATGACGCCCGCAGACTATTCCATCAAAGTCTGCAATGCAAAACGACACTACTTCGCTTCCAAGCTCCGACGTGTGCCCATACAGTAGTTTTCTCCCACATATAGTGTATCAGCGTACTCAGGATAAATTGAGCAGCAACTTTTGGTGTCCAATTTCTCCTGATACCCTTGGGAAAATAAAAATCTGGGGACTAAAAGATCATGTTTGTGGAAAAAATATGATTTTTTTTATTTTCACTCTCTGGCGAGATAAACTTTTGTGAAGCACTTGGGGGTTCAAAGTGCTCACCACACATCTAGATAAGTTCCTTTTGGAGTCTAGTTTCCAAAATGGGGTCACTTGTGGGGTGTTTCCACTGTTTAGGCACATCAGGGGCTCTACAAACGCGACATGACAGCGGCAGACCTTTCCATCAAAGTCTGCATTACAAAACGTCACTACTTCTATTTCAAGCCCCTACATGTGCCCACACAGTAGTTTTCTCCCACATATGGGGTATTAGCCTACTCAGTACAAATTGGACAACAATTTTTGGGGTCCAATTTCTCCTGTTACCCTTGGGAAAATAAAAAATTGGTGACTAAAATATCATTTTTGTGGGAAAAAATAGGATTTTTTATTTTCATGTCCTGGCATTATAAACTTGTGTGAAGCACTTGGGGGTTCAAAGTGCTCACCACAGATCTAGATAAGTTCCTAAGGGGGTCTAGTTTCCAAAGTGGGGTCAATTCGGGGTTTCCATTGCTTAGGCACATCAGGGGCTCTGCAAACTGAACATGACACCCATCAAAGTCTGCATTCCAAAATGTCATTACTTCCTTTCCAAGCCCTGCCGTGCACCCAAACAGTCCCCCCCCCAACATATGGGGAATCAGCGTACTCGGGACAAATTGGACAAACTTTTATGGTCCAATTTCCTTGGGAAAAATCAGAAATTGGGGACTAAAAAATAATTTTTGTGGAATTTTTTTTTTTCACACCCAGGCATTATAAACTTTATCCTTGCCTTGGCCTGGAAAGTTTTTTTTCTTCACTAACACTCCCAAGTCCAGCCTCTTCCACTCTTCTTCTCCAGCTGCCTAGAGTCTCTACAAATCCACAGCTCCACATTGAGAGCTCCCATCTGTACCCACCATCAGCTGAGCTCTCCTTCTGGCTGCTTCTCTCAGTAAGCATTTAGGATGTTTTCTTTATATTAAGATCCAGAATGCCACTTATCCAGTTACTGTATCAGGCTTGCTACCTCAGAAATCTTCTTTCCTGCACACACGCAGCAATTAAAATTCTCATGCTTCTTTGCTCACTTCAAACTGCTGACAAACTCTAATTAGGAAGTAACTGTCTTGTTACCCCAAAAACTCCTACCACCAAATTGGCTGGTCAACTGTAACTCTTTCTCGCTGAGCTGTCTACTCTTCAACAGCCTTGAATTACAGGAAAGCATATCAAACAGTATGCCTCATTTCTATGCTGACAATACATCAGAACATATAAAAATATCAGTATAGCATATCAGCTTCTCAAAATTACCATAGTAATGTCCTCAGGGGTTATCAGCTATCTTTTTACTAAATTACACACACACTTTTAAATAAGGGGTCAAAATAAATGTTTTCTGCTTTGTGTTGTCTATAATGCAGGGGTGAACAATATGCGGCCCGTGATGCCATCCTTTACAGCACCCAGTCATATTGATAGAAAAATGATTGTCCGGCAGGTTAACTATATGTGGACAGCCACACACATGAGTAATAGCAATCAGCTCAGGAGCTGGGACTTGGCAAGTACTATTGGAATCTTGTATGCAGTGGTATACCAACAGTGGACACTATAGTGCCCGTGAGTCTCGGGGCATGGTGCAAGTGCCAGCACCTGGCCCCCCTGCCCAGCAGCACACTAAACTGTATCGGCATCCAGGAATCCAAGCAATGAAGGAAAAAAAGAGACTGACGCTCCATCTTTCCATCATCCCCCTATTTGTCTGGCGTCTCTGCTCAGTGCAGAGCTACAGAAGTCATGCTGAGAAAACCAGAACAGTGGAGAACAAGTAGAGGTGAGTATTTTATTTATTTTAATCAATGTGAACATTGTGGGGACCAATCCATTATATGGAAGATTATGTGGGGCACATTATATCATATGGAAGGCAATGTGACGCTATTATATTATATGTAAGCCTAAGTGGGACCATTATATTATATGAAGGGCTATGCTGGACCCATTTTATTATATAGTAGGCAATGTGGGAATATTATATTATATTGAAAGCTATTAGGGGCCACTAAATTATATGGAGAGCTATGTTGAGCCCATTACATTATATGGAAGACAATGTGGGGTCATTACATTATATAGAAGTCTATATAGAGCCATTATATTATATGGAAGGCAATGTGGGGTCTTTATATTATATGGAAAGAAATGTGGGGTCATTACATTATATGGAGGGCTATGTCCAGGCCATTACATTATATGAAAAATAGTGTGAGGCTATTAAATTATATGCAAGATAATGTGGGGCTATTATAATACATGGAAAGAAATATGGGACCATTACATTATATGATGGATAATGTGGGGCCAATATATTAAATAGAAGGCTGTGGGGGTCATTATATAATATGGAGGGCAATTGTGGGTCATTATATTATATGGAAGTCAATGTGGGGGCCATTACATTATATGGAAGGCCAAGTTGGGCCATTACATTATATGGAAGGCTATATATGGCCCATTATATTGGTATATGGAAGGCTATGTGGGGCCATTATATTATATGGAAGGCTATATGGGGCCCATTATTCCATATGGATGGCTATGTGGGGCTCATTATACTATATGGAAGGCAAAGTGTGGCCATTTCATGTTCAGAGACTTATGTGGGGGCCATTATGCCATTTGGAGGAATATGTGGGGGCTATTACATTGTTTGGAAAGCTATGTGGGGGCTATTATACTATTTGGAGAGACAAGTCATGAGGCAGAGTAGTCAAACATTCCGGGGTCAGATATCAAGAGAGCACATAATAAACTAAAAGGGAAAGACAAAGATGTAGTCGGGTCACAATCCGAAGTCAAAATATCAGGATGATAACAGATCAGAACAAAGGAGCTAGGTAAACAGATGGTTCAAATGAGGTCCAAGGTCACGCAGCAAAAGATCAACAAACTAATTCTGCTGCAATGCAGGTAGGTGCAGGTTCCACAAGATGGCAGTAGAATGGAAGAAGGACTGCACCTAAATAGAGCTGGCCTGCAGTGCAGCAGTAAGGCTACACAGCTGGCAGCAGAATAGTCATACAAGCCAGGTCAAATACTAGACTGTAGCACAGTACCAAAGGAAAAAGCAAACTCACGGTCAAAGACAAGCCAGGGAATCAGCAACGGTCAGAAGCGGATAAGACAAAAGACACAAGACAGAAGCAGGTCAGGATACGAGCCAAGTCAAAACCAGGGAGTCAGCACACTAAAGGGAAACACTGAGTCAGGATGGGAATAGGGGAAAAAAGAGACAAGGGATCAGATAGCAAATGTAGCTGGACCAATCAGAGCAATCAGAGTCAGCTACTGCAGCCCTAGGCAAAACTATAACTGACATTGTCTGCAGTAAGCAGCGGCGATAAATAGCCAGCCTGAATCCAGAAAGAGGCTGAGGTTAACCCCTGACATGACCAGACCAAGAAAAAGGGAAAACAGGACTGAAAACCCGGTCTGGATCATGACAGTACCCTCCTCTCAAGGGGGCCACCGAACCCCCAGGTTTCCCAGGATACCGCATAAAACGCCCGAACCAAATGATCGCATGAACTGATCGCGCCAGGATCCAGGATCGATCCTCAGGACCGTAACCCCTCCAATGGACCAAATACTGCAGGGAACTGCTGACCATGCGCAAATACACAATCTGTTCTACCTCATACTCCATCTGCCCATCCACAGAAACCGGAGGCGGAGGGGATGGAGACCCATCAGAGGAAGGTACAAATGACTTCAGGAGAGACTTATGGAATGCATTGGGGATCCGCAGCGACGGAGGTATATGTAGGCGAAAGGCAACTGGATTGACAACCTCAATAACCTCATAAGGACCCATAAACCTGGGACCTAGCTTAGCAGAAGGAACTTTCAGCCGAATGTTCTTGGTTGACAACCATACTTTATCTCCCATCAGGAATATGGGTCCTGTAGATCGTCGCTTATCCGCAAACTGTTTATGTTTTCCCTGAACTTCCGCAATGTTCCTCCGTACCTCCCTCCATACCTCCCTCAGCCACTGAATGGCCAAATCAGCCCCAGGACACCCTGAGCCCATGATGGAAAACTCTCCAAAATGGGGGTGAAAGCCATAATTACAAAAGAACGGAGAGGTGCCCGTGGACTGATTAATATGATTATTAAAGGCAAACTTAGCCACTGGTAACACAGAACACTAATCATCCTGCTGGGACGTGGCAAGACACTGCAAAATTTGTTCAAGAGACTGATTGGTCCTCTCCGTCTGACCATTGGTTTCGGGATGATAAGCAGAGGAGAAGGCCAAAGTAATACCTAACCTTTTGCAAAAAGCCCTCAAGAATTTGGACACAAATTGCACCCCCTATCTGAAACCACATTCAAAGACACACCATGCAATCGCACCACATGCTCAACAACCTAGAAAGAGTTTCAGCATTAGTCTGTCCAAAGGTACAAAATGCGCCTGTTTACTGAATCTATCCGCCACCCAGACCACAGTTTGCCATTGGAAGGAGGGAGATCAGTGATAAAGTCCATGGACAAATGAGTTAAAGGTCTATCTGGAATTGGCAATGGTACCAATTCCCCAGCCAGACGGTTATGAGAGGTTTTAGGACAGGCACAAGTATCACAGGAAGATACAAACACGGCGACATTAGAAGCCATAGAGGACCACCAAAACAGCCTAGCAATAGCTCTACGAGTGGCCGAGATTCCAGGATGCCAACTAAGAGCAGAATCGTGGAACTTCTGGAGCACCCTCAACCGGTACTGAATCGGGACAAAGAGCTTGTTGTCAGGCAATAATGGAGGAGCAAGAGACTGGGCCTCACGAATCTCCCGCTCCAACTCTGAGGACACAACTGCCATGACCACCCCATGCAGAAGAATGGACGAAGGAGGCTCAGGAGGCGATATCGGATCCAAGCTGTGAGATAAGGCTTCCGTCTTGACATTCTTGGACTTGTGAACTTGTTATGTTTCGGTAACTGAGGAGAAATAGCAAAAATAGCCAAAGTAGCAATACACCAGAGAGGCTGGAAACTATTGGGTTGCAGGACCCTAAACTAACCGCAACACTAGAAGTAGCCGTGGAGCGTACCTACGGTGATCCTAGACGCCTCGTCACAGCCGGAGAGATAGCTACACCTAAAGGCAGAAAGATGAAAGCTAACTGCCCCGTAGCAGAACCCCCAAAGAAATAGGAAGCCCCCAAACATGTGATGGCGGTTAGAAAAGAAGAAAATACGAACACAGACAGAAAATAGAATGCGCAAACGCTGGGGCCCAATACTGTCTAGATAGAAAAGTATAGGAAAGAATTCTGACTGCTACCCAAAAAACCCTGACAAAAATACCAACACTTCTGATTAACATAAAACCTGAGATCACATGACCTCTACCACCTAAATCAGATCTCTGGTGTAACACACAGCAATTCAGCAAATAAAAAGTGACACAGGAACAGAGCAAAAGTGCAAACACAACTGAGCACAAATGCAGTGTCAGGCCCCAAAAGGGGACCAGGCTGAAGTCTACTGCAAGGCAGCAAACCAGCAAGAAAATCCATCCAGAGGAAAAAAAAACAGCAAATCACTTATTTGAATGAAAGCAGGAATGCAAGCTGAGCTCCAAGCAAGACCTGAAGAACAATTGCTTACCGGCAAGGCTGCTGGGAGATCAGGTCACTTATATCAGACCATTCGGACCCAGCTGAAAGCCATTCAGCAATTGGTTCATTACCCTCAGCAACCACCGGAGGGAGCCCCAGCTCCGAAGTCGCCTCCAACGCATTCACAACAGTACCCCCCCCTTGAGGAGGGGTCACCGAACACTCACCTGCGCAACCAGGCCGATCAGGATGAGCTTGATGATAGGCATGGATCAGTCTCCTAGCATGGATGTCCAAAGCAAACACCCAAGAATTGTCCTCCTGACCATAACCTCTCCACTTAACCAAATACTGGAGTTTCCGTCTAGCAAAACGAGAATCCAATATTTTCCAACCACATACTCCAAATTGCCCTCAACCAAAACAGGGTCGGGAGGCACAGCCATAGGAACCACTGGCTCAACAAACCTCTTCAATAAGGACTTGTGGAACACGTTATGGATCTTAAATGTCCCTGGAAGAAGCAAACGGAAGGAAACCGGATTAAGAATTTTCATGATCTTATAAGGTCCAATGAACCTTGGCTTAAATTTTGGAGACACAACCTTCATAGGGATATTTCTCGAGGACAACCAAACCAAGTCTCCCACTTTAAAACGAGGACCATCAGTCCTATGCCGGTTGGCAAACCACTGGGCCTTCTTTTGAGAGAGGGACAACCTCTCCACAACCTGGTCCCAAATCTGCTGCATTCGCTCCACAATAGAGTCAACCCCAGGACAGACAGAAGCCTCCATCTGTCCTGAAGAAAATCAAGGGTGAAACCCAGAATTGCAGAAAAATGGAGTCATCAAGGTGGCAGAGCTAGCCCTATTATTAAGAGCAAACTCAGCCAAAGGCAAAAAAGAGACCCAGTCATCTTGATCAGCAGACACAAAACATCTCAGAAAAGTCTCCAAGGTCTGGTTTGTTCTCTCAGTTTGTCCATTGGTCTGAGGGTGAAATGCAGAGGAGACAGATAACTGAACACCAAGTTTAGAACAAAATGTCCTCCAAAATCTGGAAAAAAACAGGACTCCTCTGTCAGACACAATGTTCTCAGGAATGCCATGTAACCAAACCACGTGCTGAAAGAACAAAGGCACCAATTCGGAGGAGGAAGGCCACTTAGGTAATGGCACAAGATGTATCTTCTTGGAAAACCTATCACAGATTACCCAGATAACGGTCATTCTCTGAGAGACAGGGAGGTCGGAAATAAAATCCATAGAAATATGGGTCCATGGCCTCTTGGGCACAGGTAATGGCTTAAACAAACCACTAGAGCGAGAGCAAGGCTTGGAACGAGAGCAAGTCCCACAGGACTGCACAAAGTCCCTGACATCACGAGACAAAGTAGGCCACCAAAATGACCGACTCACCAAGTCTCTGGTACCAAAAATACCGGGATGACCAGCCAACGCGGAACAATGAATTTCAGACATCACACTCTTCTTCCACTGGTCTGGGACAAACAATTTCCCAACAGGGCAGCGTTCAGGTTTATCCTCCTGACACCCCTCCAGAGCCAGTCTCAAATTGGGCGAGATGGCAGAAAGAACTACACCCTCTTTCAGAATAACAGCAGGATCAGTTAACTCAGGAGAATCCGCAAAGAAACTCCTCAAGAGGGCATCTGCCTTAACATTCTTAGTGCCCGGAAGAAAAGAAACCACAAAATTAAAACGTGTGAAAACAAGGCCCATCTGGCCTGTCTAGGATTAAGTCGCTTGGCTGATTTGAGATAAACCAGGTTCTTATGGTCCGTGAGGACCACCACCTGATGTTTGGCTCCTTCCAGCCAATGTCTCCACTCTTCAAAGGCCCACTTCATGGCCAATAACTCCCGATTACCCACGTCATAATTACGTTCAGTTGGAGAAAATTTTCGAGAGAAGAAGGCACAAGGGTTACTCTCAGAGGTCTCTGGATCCCTTTGGGACAAAACGGCACCTGCCACAATCTCAGAAGCATCAACCTCCACCTGAAACGGCAGAGAAACATCAGGCTGCCGTAGAACAGGAGCAGAAATGAATCTCTGCTTAAGTTCCTGAAACGCAGAAACTGCCTCAGGAGGCCAATTCACCACATCGGAACCCTTTTTGGTCAAATCAGTCAATGGTTTAACAATACCGGAGAAATTACCAATAAATTTACGATAAAAATTGGCAAAACCCAAAAATCTCTGAAGATCCTTCAATGTAGTAGGTTGAACCCAATCGCAGATGGTCTGAACCTTGACCTGAAGAACAATTGCTTATCGGCAAGGCTGCTAGGAGATCAGGTCACTTATATCAGACCATTCGGACCCAGCTGAAAGCCATTCAGCAATTTGTTCATAACCCTCAGCAACCACAGGAGGGAGCCCCAGCTCCAAAGTTCCCTCCAACGTATTCACAACAGGAACCAGGCCGAAAGGTGATAGAAAATTTAAAGCGTAAAAAAAAAGTGACCACCTCACCCGTCTAGGAGTCAAACGTTTGGCCGACTCCATATAAGACAGATTATTGTAGTCCATAATTAACGTGATCCGATGAACAGCCCCCTCCAAAAAGTGTCTCCATTCTTCAAAGGCCAACTTGATAGCTAAAAGCTCATTTCTCTCAGCTTTTCAAGAAGATGGCACAGGGCCTCAGGTTAGTCAAAGTGGTGGGTCCTTGGGACAACACCACCCCCACCTCCCATGCGTGATGTGTCCACCTCAATGATGAACGGTTTAGACGGATCAGGCTGGACCAAAATAGGGGCAGACATAAAGCATTTCTTTAATAAAGCAAACGCCTCCACAGACGGAGCTGACCAGTTTTAGAGATCAGCCCCCTTATGATTCAGATTAGTGAGGGGCTTGACCACCTGTGAAAACCCCTTAATTAATTTCCTATAATAGTTTGCAAACCCCAAAAAATGTTGAAGACCCTTTAAGTCTCTGGGTTGCACCCAATCCACAATGGACCGTACCTTTCCAGGGTCCATACGAAACCCTTTGTCAGACAGAATGAACCTCAGAAAGGACAATTCTTGGACAAAAAATGTGCATTTTTCAGTTTCACAAAAAGTGAGTTCTCCCGTAATCTCTGGAGAAACGCACGCAGATGATCCATGTGGACTTGTTTGTTAGATGAGAACACGAGGATATCATCTAAATACACCACCATCAAGTGCCCAATAAAATCAGAAAATACATGATTAATAAAATCCTGAAAAACAGCTGACGCATTGGTGAGACCAAAGGGCATAACCAAATTCTCAAATAACCCTTCAGAAGTGAGAAATGCCGTTTTCCACTCATCCCCCTCCCGAATACGAATTTGATCATATGCTCCCCTGAGGTCCAATTTAAAAAACCATTTGGCCCCCATCAATTGGTTGTATAAATCATGGATGAGTGGGAGGGGGTAGGTATTTCTCACTGTGATCTTATTTAATTCCCGAAAATCGAGGCACGGGCGCAAACCACTATTTTTTTTTTTACAAAAAAGAATACAGCCACCGCAGGAGAGACAGAGCGACAGATGTGGCCTTTACGTAGGCTTTCAGAAATATGCTCTTTCATAGCAGTTTTCTCCGGGCCAGAGAGGTTGTACAGACAGGCCTTGGGCAATTTAGCACCCAGAATCAGAATGATAGTACAATCAAAAGGGCGGTGTGGTGGTAAGACCTTGGCCTCCTTTTTAGGAAAAAACATCCTCAAACTCCTTCAGGTACTCCGGAATACCTTCCAGATTAACAGATGACACAAGTACAGTAGTAAGTCAACGTCTACTACAATTAGGACCCCATTTAACAATGTCCCGAGATTCCTAGTCTATCACAGAATTATGTAACTGTAACCAGCGGAACCCCAACACAGTCCCGCAAGCAGATTATCGAGAACAAAACATGAAATACGTTCCTGGTGCAAGGAATCCACTTTAAGGGGAAACTCCTCTGAGACAAATTTGATGACATTCTTAGCCAGTGGTGTTTTGTCAATGGCAACAACATGAATGGTAGTCTCCAGCCTAACTGTCCCTAATTTACACTTGGTCACCAAGTTAGAGTCAATAAAGTTCATGGACGACCCGTAGTCCACAAAAGCAGAAGTGGGCGTGAAGCAACTCCCACAACTAAGGTCCACTTCCAACAAAAATACTTTTAAAATGAGAAAAAAGGTACCGGGGAGTCTGGGTGACCTCCACGACAATCACCCAGACTCAGCCACTTGTTAGTCGGTGGGCAGGAGGGGCAGTCCTTTTTCCAATGTCTGAGATCTCCGCAGTAAAAACACAGCTTTCCTTCATGTCGCCGTCTCCTCTCCTTCTCCTTGAGGTTGGTGGCCCCCACCTCCATTGATTCAAACGGTGGCAAAACAACAGGATTAGCAGGGAGTAACGGAACCTTTCGCTGTGTAACACCTCTCCCCCATAGCCTACGGATAGCCTGAGTCAAAGCCTCCTCCAATGAGCTGGGTGGTAGATAGAGAGCCAGGCAATCCTTCAGGTGAAACAACAGTCCTCTCCTGATCTGACATCTCAGAGCAGAGTCATCCCAGGATACCTCAGTGGACCATTGACGGAACTCGGACCAATACCATTCCCCTGAAAGAGACTCATGATTGTGTTCTCTGCCACTCTGACCCAGTCAGACTCATCAAAAATAAGTCATAAGTCCTCAAAGAACCTATCCACAGACACCCGTTCAGGGGCAGAAGCAGATAAAGAGAAAGCCCACGATTGAGGCCCCTCCCGAAGTAAGGAAATGATTATCCTCACCTGCTGACTCTCATCTCCAGAAGATCTGGGTCTAAGAGAAAACAATAGGTTGCAACTCTCCTTGAACGTACAGAAACTCTCCTTTTTCCTGGAGCAGGTATCTGGGAGCCTGACCGTTATGTTCAGGAGAGTCCAATGAGACATCAACAGTTTAACAGACAGACTGGGAAGGAAATCACTGCAAAGATTTTACTGTGTGAGAAAGTTCCCTTTGCAGGTGGTTATGAGACGAGGCCAAGGCCCTCTATTCCATAGACAGATCCTGTGTCTTTTGTGTCAAACTATTCATTTGATCCACCAAGGTATGGAGCGGATCCATAGAAAGCAGAGCAGAGAAAAAAAAAACTAGCTGTTTCTGATCAGTTATAATATTATGCTGCTGCAATGCAGGTAGGTGCAGGTTCCACAAGATGGCAGTAGAATGGAAGCAGGACTGCACCTAAACAGAGCTGGCCAGCAGTGCAGCAGTAAGGCTACTACAGGTGGCAGCAGAATAGTCATACAAGCCGGGTCAAATACTAGACTGTAGCACAGTACCAAAGGAATAAGCAAACTCACGGTCAAAGACAAGCCAGGGAGTCAGCAACGGTCGGAAGCGGATAAGACAAAAGACAGAAGCAGGTCAGGATATGAGCCAATTCAAAATTAGGGAGTCAGCACACTAAAGGGAAACACTGAGTCAGGACAGGAATAGGGCAAAACAGAGACACGGGATCAGATAGCAAACGTAGCAGGACCAATCAGAGCAATCAGAGTCAGCTACAGCAGCCCTAGGCAAAACTATAACTGATTTTGCCTGCAGTAAGCAGCAGCGATAAATAGCCAACTTGAACCCAGAAAGAGGCTGAGAAAGGATAACCCCTGAAATAACCAGGTAGAGAAAAATGGAAAACAGGACTCAAAAACCGGTCTGGTTCATGACACAAACAGAGCATAGGAATACAAGGCAAACATGCTCCACTGCGCAAATGCTACGTCTGACAGGGATCTGAGACTGAAAACTTAGCTAAGCAGTTGGGTAATCACTTATAACAGGAAACACCTGAAAGAAGCACAGCACCTCCCAGTCTGAGATTGGACGGCTGAGCTGTCAATCAAAATACCGACAGCTCAGCACGCCCCTGCACTACATTGGATGACTGAGCTGCCAGTCAAAATGCTAACAGCTCAGCATACCCCTGCACTAGATTCGATGACTGAGATGCCAGTCAAAATGCTAACAGCTCAGCATACCCCTGCACTAGATTGGATGACTGAGCTGTTAGTCACTGTGTCTAAGAGACTCTGAGTGGAGGAATCATGACAGTACCCTCTTTTCAAGAGGGGCCAGAGGACCCCCTTCTTTCCCAGAAAACCTAAAAGCCCTGACCAAATGATCGGCATTCACAGAACAAGTCAGATCCCAGAATCTCTCCATGATCCTCTGCACCTTGTACTTTAAACCTACATCAACAGAAACTTGAAGAGGCAGTGACAAGATACACAACATTGAAGGGAGAAACTCTTTAAACAGGGATCTGTGGAACACATTTGGGACACAAAAAGACTGAGGAAGTTTTAATTTGAAGGCACAGGACACAGTACCTCCAAAGAAGCTGAGAAAATTTTCTGTGGGGTACTCTGACCCATGATCTGTAGGTGAAATTTGTATGCTGCCTTGCTGGAGTACTGTGCCCCATGCTCTATGTGTGGAATATGTAAGCTTCTTCTGTTGGGGTACTCTACCCCATGGTTTGTAGGTGAAATTTTTTTTATCAGATTCTGTGGGGTTGCTGTGCCCCATGCTCTGACGGTGTAAATTGTAAACTGCTTCTGAAGGGGTACTGTGCCCCATGCTGTGTGGGCAGAATTTGTGAGCAGCTTCTGTGGGGGTACTCTGCCCCCTGCTCTGTGAGTAAAAATTGTAAGCTGCTTCTGTGAGGGGACTCTGCCTCATGCTATGTGGGTGAAATCCGTAAGCTGCTTTTGGAACGATACTATGTCACATGCTCTGTGGGTGAAATGTGCAAGCCGGTTCTATGGGAGTACTCTGTCCCATGCTCTGTGGCTGAAATTTGACTACCTCCAGTATCTCGTATGGGCCAATAAATTTAGGACCCAACTTCGCCAATGGTAATTTCAGCTTATTAATTTTAGAAAATAACCAAACCTTATCCTCTACTTTGAAGTTTGGACTCACCAAATTTTTCCTAGTGGCTTTCCATTTTTTGTTGACGTTAAGCCACTAAACAGCAATAGCATAAAAAGAGGACTTAAAAATCCTCCAAAAATTCAAAAAACACAGCAAAAGGGCAGAGATGCTCACCTGCCCAGGCCTTCAAACAAATGCACTATCAGGGTGCAGTGGACCCATATAGTTAAGATAGCGGCAACACAGGTGCAAGAATACCGATGAGACAACCGCTCACAACCTACCAATCCATGGAGGGGGCGGCTGCTTGGTATATTAATGCACAATGAAGACTTGTGTGCAGCGCTGTTCACACTATGGCAATGCACAGCATCCAGTTAAACAGCCTAGTAGTTACACCCTTCTATTAGATCAGGCGGGCTGCCCAGCGCCATCAAAATGCATCCCATGTGAACAGACACCACAGTTTACAAGACCAAATGGGCCCAAATACAGCATGAAAAAATGCAAAAAACACATTAAAAAATGTGAGGTATTTGTTGATATTTTGGCCAAAATACGTAAGCTCGTAATCCACTTCACGGATCCCCACGCTTACGAGTCCCTACACTAAACAGCAATAGCACAAAAAGAGGACTTAAAAATCCTCCAAAAATTCAAAAAACACAGCAAAAAGGCAGAGAGGCTCACCTGCCCAGGCCTTCAAACAAATGCACTATCAGGGTGCAGTGGACCCATATAGCTAAGATGGCGGCAACAGAGGTGCAAGAATACCGATGAGACAACCGCTCACAACCTACCAATCCATGGAGGGGGCAGCTGCTTGGTATATTAATGCACAATGAAGACTTGTATGCAGCTCTGTTCACACTATGGCAATGCACAACATCCAGTTAAACAGCCTAGTAGTTACACCCTTCTATTAGATCAGGCGGGCTGCCCAGCACTATCAAAATGAATTCCCTGTGAACAGACACCACAGTTTGTGGTCTTGTAAACTGGCGAGCTGGACCAACAGAGGAACAGGAGACCACTGGCAGGTGTGGACTGGGTGTTAGACAGTTGGGAAATGGCAGGTGCGAGCTGGACCAGGTGTTGAACAGATGAGCACTGGTAGGTGTGGGCTGGTCCAGCAGTTAGATGAGCAGGGGCAGGTGTGGGCTGGACCAGCTGAGGGACAGAAGAGCCCTTACAGGTGCGGGCTTGACAGGGTGTTGAAAAGATGGGCACTGGCAGGTGACAGACTGGACTGGGTGTTAGACAGAGGAGAACTGTCAGCTGCAGGCTGGACTGGCTGATGGACAGAAGAGCTCAGACAGGTGAGAGCAGATGGGTACAGGGTAGACGAGCAGATGGGCAAACCTGGGGAACCTGACAACTAGCAAGCATGCAAGACAAACTAACAACATTGCTCAGGCACATCCATTTGGAGGCGGAGCCTTAAATAGAAGGTGTTGCCCAGCTATTGGCTGGGGACACATTAGGGCGACGTACCCGGTCCCTTTAAGAGGGAGGAGGCACATGCGCACCCTTAGTATAGAGCCCGGGCCTATAACTGAACTTTGGGGGACACCTACACATAGGGTTCGAGATGATGAGGTGGTGTGTGAGTGGGAGACACTGAATGTCCTGTCTGTTAGGTACAAGGAGATCCAACAAAGGGCCAAGCCTGTAATGCCAAGAGATCAGAAAGTCTGTAGTAAGAGGGAATGGTCCATTGTTTCAAGGACAAACTAGCGTCTCTTGGATTTTGCAGTTAATAGGTCGTTGGTGACTTTAGTCAGGGCAGTTTCAATGGAACGGTACAATCAGAAGCCAGATCATAAGCTGTGAAAGAGGGAGCAAGAGAAGTTAGAGGATAGTTCAAAATGGACGTGTTATTCCAGTAGTTTGGAGGCATAGGGGAGAAGTGAGATAGGGCGATAGCTAAACACAAAGATTGGGTCAAGGGCTTTTTGAGCATGGGTGTGATCGAGGTATGTTTGAATCATGAAGGGAAGACACCAGTTGTTGGTGATAGGTTGAAGAGGTGGGTTAGGCTTGGGATGAAGACTATGGTAAGGTTTGGAATGAGGTAGGACGGAATTGGACGGAATTTACAGATTGTGAGTAGGGATGAACGATATTGCCCGAAATCGTATCGGAATTCCGATTTCCGATATTGGAAAAATATCGGATATCGGAATTTCCGATATCAATGCAAGTCAATGGGAGAAAAAAATCGGAATTACAAAATGACCACTACAGTGCTATATAATGGATAAAATGAAGGGGAAACACCTCAGGATAATGGGGAAGGAGTATGCAGAGGCAGAGGAGCAAAAAAATCACTAGAAAAATGCACAGAGCGAAAACTGTAGCAGGAAAACTGGTCGTCATATTCTTAACAGCGGTGTTTTTTCTTTGGGTTAGGATTAGTTGGGGTAGGGTTAGGGTTTATGGTTAGTAGGATAAGGGTTAGGGTTAGAGCGAGCGTTGTCGAAACACGGTTTGGAGCAGGAGGTACCCGTGCCCTTGGGCACTCCGAGAACCAGCTGGCGATGCTGGAACTCGGTTTACCCTTTGGGGGAGGCACCTGTGTCCGCACTTCACTGCCACGAAACAGCCGGCGTGGCTGGATCCTGCCTCTTGTGCTTCTGCCTATAGGTGTTTGGCATCTGTCGTCCTTTTTTTCCACTTTGGTCTAACGAGGTACAGCTGGCGGTACTGTTGCCCAGAAACACAGCATGCTGTGAAAGTGGAAGTCACGGAAATGGGCACTAGCTGGCGGTACTAGAGCCCAGAAACACGGCATGCTGTGAAAGTGGCAGTCACAGAAATGGGCACTAGCTGGCGGTACTAGAGCCAATGGAAAACAGTATGAGGTGAAAGAGTCAGTCACAGAACCAGGTGCTACCAAGTAGAGGCCAGAGCACGGGCATAACAGATTATGCTGTGTGCAACATAGGCACATGACAGAGCATGCATACTGCTACCAACCATGCATGTAACCTGTGTACTGTGGCCCAGGGCAGCAAAAGTCACCAGAAATCCAGACCTGGTTCATTTTTAGGAATGTAAGCCGGTCCACATTTGCAGCGGATAGTCTGGTACGTTGGTCTGTTAGTACATTGCCAGCTGCACTAAAGACGCGTTCAGAAATCACACTGGCACCAGGACAAGCCAGGACCTCCAAGGCATACTGGCTAAGCTCGGGCCATGTATCCAACTTGGAGACCCAAAACTTGAAGGGGGCAGATCCATCCTGAAGCCCACTGACAGGGGTGAAGAGGTATTGTGCCACCATGTCACGGTAACGTTGCCTCCTAGTGCGTTGCACTGTCTGTGCTGATGGTGCCCGAACTTGTTGCGGGTTCAGAAACCGTTGGAACAGGTTGGGTATACTCAACCTGTCAGTAGCAGATGTACTGCTTCTGCTACCGGCTTCTGAATGGATTCCGCTGGGCCCAGGACGCACTGAGGTGCCTGCTAGTGCACGCGCATCACTGCTATGCGGTGGAAAAGAGTACATGAGTGAATTAACCAATGCTTCTTAGTACTCCTGCATTTTACGCACCCGGTTCAACGGTGTAATTAGGCTTTCAAAGCTGTCCCGGTAACGTGGATCTAAGAGGGTGGCCACCCAGTAGTCATTTGTGTGGAGAATACGAGCCACGCGTGGGTCTTTTCTCAGACACTGCAGCATGAAGTCACTCATGTGCTGAAGGCTGCCAACTGGCCATGAATCGCTGTCACCAGCTGGAGGAATGTGCTCTGGCTGATTTGCATTACCCCATCCACGCTCTATCTGGTGACTACTAGTAGAGCGCTGTGTACTTTCCTCCTCTAGCTCATCCTCATAGTCCTCCTCATCCTCCTCACTTGCTGTGTCCTGCCTGGACCTTTGTGAGGCACCCACAGAGCTTTGTACCAACCGGGCCGATGAAGATTGCCTGGTTGGTGCAAGTGTCTCATCATACTCCTCCTCCTTCTGAGAAACCTCATCCCTTAGTCATAGAATCATAGAATGGTGGAGTTGGAAGGGACCTCCTGGGCCATCTGGTCCAACCCCCTGCTCAAAGCAGGATTCTCTAAATCATCCCAGACAGATGTCTGTCCAGCCTCTGTTTGAAGACTTCCATTGAAGGAGAACTCACCACCTCTCGTGGCAGCCTGTTCCACTCATTGATCACCCTAACTGTCAAAGAGTCTTTTCTAATATCTAATCTGTGTCTCTTCCCATTCAGTTTCATCCCATTGCTTCTAGTCTTTCCTTGAGCAAATGAGAATAAAGATGATCCTTCTACAATGTGACAGCCCTTGAGATATTTGTAGACAGCTATTAAGTCTCCTCTCAGTCTTCTTTTTTGCAAGCTAAACATTCCCAAATCCTGCTAAGTTGACTTTTAAGTTCATATTTATTGTGACATATTGTGTTGTTATCCTGGATGACAGAGACGCATGGTAATTTAACAATAGATGTTTGTTAATATGTTGATTCATCATTGTGTGTTACCCTGTGGCTTGTTGACTTGCAAAACAGAGGAGTAAAAACTATGCAAAATGATTGAATGCCTAAACAATGTGACTTAATCTCATTACACCTTCCTCTGGATTATGGCTTGAAGGACAACAATTATAAACTATATAAGGTAGATATGCCTCTGTAAAAGATATCCAAAGAACCACTGACTCTATACAAAATGACAGCCAGGAACATTCTACAGGATGTCATGGTAGGGGACAACGGCCTCAGCTGGAAGAACACAGATCTGCTCTATTGACCATCACTGAACCCTCAGAGGGGTCTTCAAGTTGGGACACTCAGGTCACCTGGCCTCATACCTCACTGCTCTCGGTCAGCTTCCTAAGCTTGTCATTACCTCCTCTTTGTGCTTGCCACTGTTGGGGTAAGTCTGCCCTAGAAGTTTCGAAGTGGCAGCTGCTATAATCCTGGTGAGTCAGCGGAATGAAGAGACTCTGTAATTTTGCACCAATGCACCATATTGGTTATTTTGCTGGGACTGTTCTATGTGTTATTTTCTGTTTTGTGGTTCAATAAAATATTACTACTCTGTTTTGCCCTCACCCTGTGTTGTCTGAGTAGTATTATGCCCACTGTAAAAGGCAAGTGGGCGTTCAATGGGATGAGCCCTGGGCCATGCAGTCTTGAGCCAACGGACTAGAGCACACAGCTGTCTCCACAATCCCCAATGTCAATATGTTTTGTGAACTTTCATTAATGTAATGACTGATATTATTTAAAAAGAAATAGTAATAAAGATATGAAAGTAAATTGATTTTCCATTCATGGTTAGGTTATCATTGTTTTTAGCTGATTGTTCCACTTGATGTTGCTTCCACTCTGAGTTTGAAAACAGTCAGGGTTGCTATGGAAACATTAAAGAATTGGATAGCCCATATCCAATTTAATTATGGTTCATTGTTTATCTTATTTGATGTTGTTTTTAGTATATCGAACAGAAATAAAAAGCAAAGAGCCTGAAATTGGGCTTATAATGCTTGTTTGATTTGGCAGGACACTTTTAGCCCTGTATGCATTTTAGTGCATACAGTACCAATTTTACATTCAATAATTTAACTCAAAGCGGACCTGTCTGCAGATTAGACTTGCATACATTATTAAATAGATATCTTAGACCTGGTGATGCTGGTGTATATACTTTAAAAATTCAGGTCAGAATAGAACATGGAATATTTAAACACAATCTCTGCCCTCCTGTCTTGATTGACAGTTCCTCAGTGGCCCTCTTCCTTGCTGCTACTGAGATCCTACACTGCTCAGTGCAAGCTGCCACAGTCAATCAGGCTGAGTGCGCAAAGACTAAATACACTTGGACTCTAAACCTTTTTCACTCATTACTGAACTCATGAAATGCTCATCTGAATATCAGGAGTATGCACCCATTACCATTCTGACATATTTTTTAAGCAAAAGCAGCAGTATCATCAGATCTAAGAGATTTAATTATGAATTCAGTTTCTACTGTGAAATATGGTGACAGATCGCCTTTAAAAACTTATCATAAAAACACAATAAATTCTTCATTGAATCAGGACAAGGATGAGATGTGGCGCCAGCAGCTACCCATTGATGGCTTTAACAAATAAAATAAAACCTGTATTGTCATTTTTGCATGGCAACTTTAAATATTTGGGCTTCTTAGAATCTTGGCCAAAATAATTAAAATAAAATATAAATGTGTGGTTTTACAATAATAGATATAAAAATAAAGCATTAAAAATCTTTTTTAAATAAGGACTTGTACAAAGGGCAGACAAACCTAAAAAATGAGGCTTAAGACGGCCATACATATACAACATTGATTGAACAATCATTTGGCTGATAGCCGACTCTGGCAAGGCTTATCTTGAGAAGAAAGATGTGTCATTTGAATTCAAACTGCCCAACCCTTAGCTCCCCTGATGTCATCTGCCAAGGGAGAGTCTGAAGACCCTATAAACATTAGGTTGTTGGGTGGTGCCGATTAGGCGATGTGCCAAATTTATCACAATGGCGTTTAATTAATGATCACATTGATGTGTGTATTTAGACATTTTTGTGTGCAACTCAATACCATCTTTGGTTGGCTTGTTTAAGACCAACTTTTTTTAGACTGAATTTTGGCAGAAAGTGACACATTGAAATACCTTCCCATTTTCTGCTTAACACCTAGTAAAAGAGGAGCAAAACACAAATGAATCATCACTAGTGTTGAGCGATACGATACCGCAAGTATCGGGTATCGGCCGATATTAGCTCTATCGGCCTTTCGATACTTAGTTCCGATATTTTCCAATATCGTATACCGGAATCGGAAGTTCCCATAATTCTTTGAGAGGCAATGTGATTTTAGTCAGCCAATGAGGAATCCTAAGAAGTGTGGGCACATCCTGTAATGCTGCGGTCATGTTAACTAATGGCATGGCTGTGATTGGATGCTGAAATGATGTCAGAATGCACTATAAAAGGCGCAGCCGCCATTTTAGCGTCACTGTGCTGTGAATTCAGTTAGGGACAGAACGCTGCTGTGCTGACTCTGAGGGACAGTTAGAGATTGCGATTTAGTGTAGTGTGCTTTAGGCAGGCTAGCACCAAACGCTGTGTAAAGCTTCCTTTTGCCTGCAGTGTTGTTTTAACAGCTCTGCTCTGCAAGGTGTGTGTGAGTGCAGGTGACGCTGCAGTTTGCTCTGCATGCAACGCTGTCTGTAGGCATCTGCACGTGTTACTCACAGACTCTTTTTTTTTCTTCAGTGTAATTCTTGCTGCTCCATGCAATTTAACTATTAGTGTGATGCGCTTCCATCCGTATCCAATACATTGGTTGCAAACACTATAGAAGTAGACAAAGGAGTAGCCTTTCACAGATTGTGAACAGTTGTGTTTCAGTGTTCACTTCAGTCTGTGTTTTTTATTTTTTGAGTGCACATCACGCTCCAGTTACTTGTTCAAGCACTGCTGCTTGTACTCTGCTGAGCGTGTCTCAGTGCCTCATCCTTTTCATTTCTCTCCAATTGGTTCTGCTCCATTCCATTTAAAATAAATATAATCTATTAGTGTGACGCGCTTTCATCCGTATCCAATACATTAGTTGCAAACACTATAGAAGTAGACAAAGGAGTAGCCTTTCACAGATTGTGAACAGTTGTGTTTCAGTGTTCACTTCAGTCTGTGTTTTTTATTTTTTGAGTGCACATCACGCTCCAGTTACTTGTTCAAGCACTGCTGCTTGTACTCTGCTGAGCGTGTCTCAGTGCCTCATCCTTTTCATTTCTCTCCAATTGGTTCTGCTCCATTCCATTTAAAATAAATATAATCTATTAGTGTGACACGCTTCCATCCGTATCCAATACATTGGTTGCAAACACTATAGAAGTAGACAAGGGAGTAGCCTTTCACAGATTGTGAACAGTTGTGTTTCAGTGTTCACTTCAGTCTGTGTTTTTTATTTTTTGAGTGCACATCACGCTCCAGTTACTTGTTCAAGCACTGCTGCTTGTACTCTGCTGAGCGTGTCTCAGTGCCTCATCCTTGTCATTTCTCTCCAATTGGTTCTGCTCCATTCCATTTAAAATAAATATAATCTATTAGTGTGACGCGCTTCCATCCGTATCCAATACATTGGTTGCAAACACTATAGAAGTAGACAAAGGAGTAGCCTTTCACAGATTGTGAACAGTTGTGTTTCAGTGTTCACTTCAGTCTGTGTTTTTTATTTTTTGAGTGCACATCACGCTCCAGTTACTTGTTCAAGCACTGCTGCTTGTACTCTGCTGAGCGTGTCTCAGTGCCTCATCCTTTTCATTTCTCTCCAATTGTTTCTGCTCCATTCCATTTAAAATATAATCTATTAGTGTGACGCGCTTCCATCCGTATCCAATACATTGGTTGCAAACACTATAAAAGTAGACAAAGGAGTAGCCTTTCACAGATTGTGAACAGTTGTGTTTCAGTGTTCACTTCAGTCTCTGCGTAATAACCACACTTAGGCCTTATAACTTTTCTGACTTTCTTTATCAATCTACCAAGATGAAGAAGTCAGTGAGTAAGGCACGTGTCGTGGCCGTGGAATTTCAGCAGGGAGAGGACGTGGGGATTCTGTGGCTGCTGCCGCCCTCAGTGACACGGCATCCACCATTTATCCCCGTGAGCGTTCCTTTATGCGCACTTTGGTAGGAGCTCGGCGTGCCCCCCTGCTGCGGGAAGAACAAATTGAAGCCGTTGTTGGTTGGATGGCAGCCAATGCATCGACTTCAATTCCTTCCACCCCCTCTCAGGAACACAACACTGTTGAGCAACCATCTGTCTGTTCACCGCCTGTCAAATTGGCCAGGCAGTCAGAGAGTTCTGTACAGGAGCCAACTGAGTCTCTGCTTCTGTTCTCAGAATCTGTTGGCTCGCAAACACGGGCACAGGCAAGCAGCATTCTGCAATTTGAAGAAGAGGGAGTATGCAGTGATGCGCAACAGCTGTGTCTCTCTCAATCTGAAGAGGCGGGTGAGCCAGTGCCGATGGACAGCACACCGCAGAACGCATCTCATGATGATGATGAGACTCAGGTGCCAGGTTTTGTGGAGCATGGTGCTGCCCAGACCATCCAACAGCAGCAGGTGTTGGAAGAGGGTAGTGGAGATGATGAAGTCCGAGACCCAACATGGCGTGAGCAACAGGAAGGTGGTGGGAGCAGCTCTGAGGAAGAGATTGGCCCAACGGTACAAAGAGGAGGGAGAGGTAGGCTGCAGACTCGCTTGCCTGTAGCCTCCAGTTTGGCACGTGTTGGTTGGGAGCAGTTCTCTTACAAATGTCAAAATTGGCGCTCCCATGACTTGCACTGCGTGGTCCTTTTTTGACAGACTTGTAGATGATATTTGCTATGTTCAATGCAAGCTGTGTAAGCAAAA
Source organism: Oophaga sylvatica (assembly GCA_033576555.1). Taxonomy (NCBI): domain Eukaryota; kingdom Metazoa; phylum Chordata; class Amphibia; order Anura; family Dendrobatidae; genus Oophaga; species Oophaga sylvatica. Next base: position 835,037,911 of record JARQOD010000001.1, on the reverse strand, counting down.
AGTTAAAAGAGGTAAAAATATCAGTAACCTGAATACCACAAATATGTGGAAACATGTACGGACAAAGCACATAGCTGAGTTACAAAGACACACTGGAGATGTAGGCCAACCTACAGCAGCACCTACATCTTCAGGTCGTGTTGGAGCCTCTACCTCCAGCTCACACACACCTGGTTCGGCTTCCTCACAGGATCTCCATGGAAGAACCTCGGTCACTGTTGTCCATAGTCAAACTGTTATTCCACCCACAGCAGCAAGTTCACAGTCATCGTCACACTCCCAGACCACAAAACAGCCATCGGTACCACAGGCATGGGATAAAAGACGGCCATACTCGGCAAACCATCCACGAGCACAGGCTCTGAATGCTGGCATTGCAAAACTCCTGTCCCTTGAAATGCTGTCATTCAGGCTGGTGGAGACTGACAGTTTCAGGAACTTAATGGCATTGGCAGTCCCACAATATAATGTGCCAAGCCGATTTTATTTCAGCAGGCAAGCCGTCCCTGCTCTGCAAAAACATGTCGAGGGAAACATTAAACATGCGCTACTAAACGCCGTCAGTAGCAGGGTCCACCTGACCACCGATGCGTGGACTAGTACCCATGGCCAGGGACGATACGTTTCCCTCACTGCCCATTGGGTCAATGTTGTGGAGCCGGGTACAGATCTTGCCAGTGGCGCTGTACGTGTTCTGCCAACTCCAAGGATTGCAGGAATCCAGTCTGTACACATTGATTCCTCCTCCTACTCCAGTTCCTCAGAATCATCGCTGCACGAGCCGTCACGGTATACCTCCACATGGACCCGTGAACGCTTACCTGTTGCGACCGATATGAGCACAGCCGTGGCCAAACGTCAACAGGCCGTCCTGAAATTAATTTCCATGGGGAATCGAAGCCACACAGCGCAGGAGCTCTGGGATGCCATCAAGCAGGAGAGCGACGTGTGGTTTTTGTCAGCTAATCTCCAGCCAGGCTTGGTAGTGTGTGACAATGGCCGAAATCTGGTGGCAGCTCTGGGCCTTGGCAACCTCACTCACATACCATGTCTGGCACATGTGCTCAACTTGGTCGTGCAGAGTTTTTTGAGGGACTATCCGGATCTTGATGCACTGCTGCACAAGGTCCGCCTAGAGTGTGCTCACTTGCGACGTTCCAGCATGGCCAGATCACGCATTGCAGCTCTGCAAGTCAGATTTCGCCTTCCTGAACATCGCATCATATGTGACGTACCCACCAGGTGGAATTCCACGTTACATATGTTGGAGCGGTTGTGTGAGCAGCAGCCAGCAGTAATGGAGTATCAGCTGCAACAGGCGCAATCAACTCGCAATTTGCGCCGTTCACACTTCACCACTACTGAGTGGGCCTCTATGAAGGACATCTGCGACGTTTTGCGTGCGTTTGATGTCTCAACGCGGATGGCGAGTGCAGATGATGCACTAGTCACCATGACTGTCCCCCTCATCTGCCTGCTTCAGAAATCACTGAAAGCACTAAAGGAAGAGGTTTTGGAAGAGGTGGAGGATGAGGAGTCACAAATTCAATTACCTTCAGGACAGTCAGCGCAACGTGGTTCCTCACAAAGGGCTGGGCAGGGCTCACTTTGTGAGGAGGATGAGGAGGAGGAGGAGTCAATGGAGGAGGAAGAAATCCCTACAGAGGGAGGTACACAACGCTCTAGTCAGTATGTAGAGCGAGGGTGGGGTGATGCAGAGGAGGCAGAGATGACGCCTCTTCCAGAGGACAGCCTTTGTTGGCCAGTTGGGAGTCTGCAGCACATGGTTGATTTCATGCTTCAGTGCCTGAGAAACGACCGCCGCATCGCCCACATTCTCACCACGTCAGATTATTGGGTGTACATCCTCCTAGACCCTCGCTACCGGGACAACTTACAAACCCTCATCACACCGGTGAACCGGGACCGTAAAATGCAGGAGTACCAAGACACACTGGTGCAATCCATACTGTTGTACATTCCAGCCGAGAGAGCTGCTGCTGCTACTGCTTTACAAAGCAGCTCTGTGCGTCGAGGCAGTGTAGACACCTCTACAACAAGAGGGAGCACAAGCAGCGCCTCTGCACAGGGCAAGAGCTGTATGTTACAAATGTGGCGAAGTTTTGTGACAGCGCTAGCAAGGTCTACACCATCCGAGACGGCTCCAGTCACCAGGAAGAAACGTTTCAGTAAGATGGTGACAGACTACTTGGCTTTCCCTCTAAGTGTACTCCCAGATGCCTCTTCCCTTTCAAATTTTGGGTCTCTAAGTTGGATACATGGCCAGAGCTTAGCCAGTATGCATTGGAGGTGCTGGCTTGCCCTGCTGCCAGTGTATTATCTGAGCGCGTCTTTAGTGCTGCAGGTGGTGTAGTAACAGACCGTCGCATGGGATTATCCTCAGAGAATGTAGACTGGCTTACTTTTCTGAAAATGAACAAGGCACGGATCTCACCTGAATTTGCCTGTCCGTTTTCAGATTAAATAACTGTTTGGCAACGTTTTCCATGTCTCCTGTTATGTTCATCTTTCTACCACCTGAACTCTACTCCCTGGGCTACAACACCGCCATTTGTTGCTCTTAAGTAATTGGCAGGGGTACTGACTCCTGGCCAGCCTGGTTACAGCAGGACAGCTGTTTCCTGGCAGTGTGAACGTCAATTATCCTCCAATAAGTTGTGCTGTCGTGTTGCATTTGGGTTAGCCGACTCTATGGTGCCTGCAGTTTAGGTGATTCCTATGTGTGCTGTGGGATATGTAAATAAAGGCTGTTTCCATTGTGACAATAGGACAAGCACCCACTGTAGGACTGTGTGATTCGGTAACTGCGGACGGCTTGCGTCCTGTCAACTTACATTTTCATGGGTGCGTTCTTCTACCCGTCCGGGGTCCAGTGCCGTCAACTGGTTCTCCCCAGTGCCTTTGGCCTAGGTGCCTCCATCTCCGTATCCGAGTTCCACCAACGTCTGCTGGTCCTTGGTAGTGCTTTGGAGCACAGGTACCTCCTGCTTAGTAACCGTGTCACAGTAACGTCAGCTGGTACTCGGTTGTGACATTGCCTCTTTTCCTTCTGCTACCCGTCCGGGGTCCAGTACCGTCAACTGGTTCTCCCCAGTGCCTTTGGCCTAGGTGCCTCCATCTCCGTATCCGAGTTCCACCAACGTCTGCTGGTCCTTGGTAGTGCTTTGGAGCACAGGTACCTCCTGTTTAGTAACCGTGTCACAGTAATGTCAGCTGGTACTCGGTTGTGACATTGCCTCTTTTCCTTCTGCTACCCGTCCGGGGTCCAGTACCGTCAACTGGTTCTCCCCAGTGCCTTTGGCCTAGGTGCCTCCATCTCCGTATCCGAGTTCCACCAACGTCTGCTGGTCCTTGGTAGTGCTTTGGAGCACAGGTACCTCCTGTTTAGTAACCGTGTCACAGTAACGTCAGCTGGTACTCGGTTGTGACATTGCCTCTTTTCCTTCTGCTACCCGTCCGGGGTCCAGTACCGTCAACTGGTTCTCCCCAGTGCCTTTGGCCTAGGTGCCTCCATCTCCGTATCCGAGTTCCACCAACGTCTGCTGGTCCTTGGTAGTGCTTTGGAGCACAGGTACCTCCTGCTTAGTAACCGTGTCACAGTAACGTCAGCTGGTACTCGGTTGTGACATTGCCTCTTTTCCTTCTGCTACCCGTCCGGGGTCCAGTACCGTCAACTGGTTCTCCCCAGTGCCTTTGGCCTAGGTGCCTCCATCTCCGTATCCGAGTTCCACCAACGTCTGCTGGTCCTTGGTAGTGCTTTGGAGCACAGGTACCTCCTGCTTAGTAACCGTGTCACAGTAACGTCAGCTGGTACTCGGTTGTGACATTGCCTCTTTTCCTTCTGCTGCCCCTCCGGGTTCCAGCACAGTCAGCTGGTCCTCGTTACTTCCATTGTCTCTTGCTCCATCTGATACCCGTCCGGGTTCCAGTAACGTCAGCTGGTTCTCGGAAATTAGACGACCTTAAAGACCACCGAGAAGAAGATGACGACAACAAGGACGACGAGCATGAAGCCAACCAGCCTGAACACCATCACAAAGAAAAAATAAAAGATTACCCAGAAGAAGATCACCAACAGGACAAAGAAGGTTAAGACAAACTACAAGATACAGAACAAGAGACAGAAGAACAATAAGCAGAAGATCAAAAAGCAGAAGAACATGAAGTATAAGACCAAAATGAAGAGCAAAATATATGCTCTAAATTCTAAGCAGAAGAAGACTAAGCAGTGTATGGGGGTGAGTCCGTTCCTCCTCGTGGTGCCCCTGGAAAATGCCTGCTGCTGCAGGCTAAACTGAACACGGACAAATACTGTTGTAATTTAAATCTTTTGTGACAGCAAGAACGGAAGAATGAAAAATTCATACTTTTACAGATTACAAGTACAGGAATCTCTGTCACAAATAAGAATATGATGAAGAAGATGAAGAGGAAGAAGATGAAGAATTTGAATATGAAGAAGATTAATAGTTTAATAATAACAACATGAGTAATGTAAACAAAAACATGAATAGCAAGAAGTTTAAGAAGAAGATTAGGAAGGTGAAGATGAAGAATAATTTGATGAGAAAGATGATGCGGCTGAAGATTATGAAGGAGAAAGTGTGGCACTGGCAAAAGTTAAAAAGGTGAAGAGCATGGAAGTTGTGAAACATACATATTTGCCAAAATAGAAAAAAGGTTAACAACATTGTCAATTTGTTAGTCAATCCAAACGTATTTCCAAAAAAAATATATATTAATGCTATTCCAATGCATTGGGTTAAACATGTATGCCTTTATTGTCTCCTCAACCTCCCCCAATACATTCTACATTACTCTTTGTTGTTTTCCTTCATGTACAATTAACCAACAAGGCAAGAATGGGTTTTTTTTAATGTCGATATTTGGTTCCCATAGACTTACATGGGACTTCCGGTATCGGAATCGGATATCGCCGATATTTAGTGATATCGGCGATACCATTCCGATCCGATATTTTTAGATATCGAGCAGTATCGCTCAACACTACTCATCAGATGTTGGAAGGCCGAAAGTACAGAACTTCTTTAACCCCTTAGTGACAGAGCCATTTTGCAGCTTAATGACTGGGCCAATTTTTACAATTCTGACCACAGCCACTTTATGAGGTTTTAACTCTGGAACGCTTTAACAAATCCAGCTGATTCTGAGACTTGCTTTTATTTATGAAAAAAACGGAAATATGGAAATATTTCGCAATTTTCAAACTTTCAATTTTTATGCCCTTAAATCAGAGAGATATGTCACACAAATTTCTTAATAATAACATTTCCCACATGTCTACTTTACATCAGCACAATTTTGGGAACAAAATTTTCTTTTGTTACAAAGTTATAAGGGTTAAAAATTGACCAGCAATTTCTCATTTTTACAACACCATTTTTTTTAGGGACCACATCACATTTGAAGTCACTTTGAGGGGTCTATATGATAGAAAATACCCAAAAGTGACACCATTCTAAAAACTGCACCCCTCAAGGTGCTCAAAACCACATTCAAGAAGTTTATTAACCCTTCAGGTGCTTCACAGGAGCTGAAGCAATGTGGAAGGAAAAAATTGACATTTAACTTTTTTTGCAAAAGCTTTACTTCGGAATCAATTTTTTTTATTTTCACAAGTGTTAAAAGAAAAAATGAACCACAAAATTTGTTGTGCAATTTTTCCTGAATACACCGATACCCCATATGTGGGGGTAAACCACTTTTTGGGCGCACGGCAGAGGTCGCAAGGGAAGGAGCGCCGTTTGACTTTTTCAACGCAGAATTAGCTGGATGCCATGTCGCGTTTAGAGAGCCCCTGATGTGCCTAAACAGTGGAAACCCCCACAAAAATGATCTTTTCACCCCAATTTTTATTTTCCCAAGGGTAACAAGACCCCAAAAGTTTTTGTGCCATTTGTCCTGAGCATGCCGATACCCCATATGTAGGGGTAAACCACTTTTTGGGCGCACGGCAGAGGTCGCAAGGGAAGGACCGCCGTTTGACTTTTTCAACGCTAAAATTGGCTGGATGCCATGTCGCGTTTAGAGAGACCCTGATGTGCCTAAACAGTGGAAACCCCCAACAAGTGACCCCATTTTGTAAACTAGACCCCTTAAGGAACTTATCTAGATGTGTGGTGAGCACTTTGAACCTCCAAGTGCTTCACACAAGTTTATAACGTAGAGCAGTGAAAATAAAAAATCATATTTTTTCCACAAAAGTGATTTTTTCACCCCAATTTTTATTTTCGCAAGGGTAACAAGACCCCAAAAGTTTTTGTGCAATTTGTCCTGAGCATGTCGATACCCCATATGTGGGGGTAAACCACTTTTTGGGCGCACGGCAGAGGTCGCAAGGGAAGGAGCGCCATTTGACTTTTTCAAAGCAGAATTGGCTTGATGCCATGTCGTGTTTAGAGAGCCCCTGATGTGCCTAAACAGTGGAAACCCCTACATGTGACCCCATTTTGGAAACTAGACCCCTTAAGGAACTTATCTAGATGTGTGGTGAGCACTTTGAACCCCCAAGTGCTTCACAGAAGTTTATAACGCCCGGGCGTGAAAATAAAAAATCATATTTTTTCCAAAAATCTGATCGTTTAGTCCCCAATTTTTTATCTTCCCAAGGGTAACAGGAGAAATTAGACCACAAAAGTTGTTGTCCAATTTGTCCTGAGTACGCTGATACCCCATATGTGGGGGGGGACCACTGTGTGGGCGCACGACAGGGCTTGGAAGGGAAGCAGCGCCATTTGACTTTTTCAAACTAAAATTGGCTGAATTGAGATTGGACACCATGTCGCTTTTGGAGAGCCCCTGATGCACCTAAACAGTGGAAACCCCCCACAAGTTTCACCATTTTGGAAACTATACCCCCTATGGAACTTATCTAGATCTGTTGTGAGCACTTTGAACCCCCAAGTGTTTCACAAAAGTTTATAATGCCGGGTGTGAAAAAAAAAAAAATTTCACAAAAATTATTTTTTAGTCCCAAATTTTTGATTTTTCACAAGGAAATTGGACCCTAAAAGTTGTTGTCCAATTTATCCTGAGTACGCTGATACCAAATATGTGGGGGAGTGAAACTGGGTGCACGGCAGGGCTTGGAAAAGAAGTAATAACGTTTTGGAATGCAGATAATGAGGGCCATGTTCCCTTTTGCAGAGCCCTGATGCACTAAACAGTGGAAAACCCCCACAAGTTCACCATTTTGGAAACTAACCCCTAATGAACTTATCTAGATCTGTGGTGAGACTTTGAACCCCCAAGTGTTTCACAAAAGTTTATAATGCCTGGGTGTGAAAAAAAAAAAAAATTCCACAAAAATTATTTTTAAGTCCCAAAATTTTGATTTTTCACAAGGAAATTGGACCCTAAAAGTTGTTGTCAAATTTATGTCCGTGAGTATAGCAGCTTGAAGATATCAAATGTGTGGGGGGTCGATGAGTGCCCCATTTGTGAAAAACGTAAGGAACAACCCCCCCAAGTAACTTATCTAGATCTGTGGTGAGCACTTTGAACCCCCAAGTGTTTCACAAAAGTTTATAATGCCTGGGTGTGAAAAAAAAAAAACAATTTTCCACAAAAATGATTTTTTAGTCCCAAATTTTTGATTTTTCACAAGGAAATTGGACCCTAAAAGTTGTTGTCCAATTTGTCCTGAGTACGCTGATACCAAATATGTGGGGGGGGGGAAACAGTTTGGGAGCACAGCAGAACTTGGAAAGGAAGTAATAACGTTTTGGAATGCAGACGTTGATAGGGGTCATGTTCCATTTGCAGTACCCTAGATGTGCCTAAACAGTGGAAAACCCCCACAAGTGAACCCATTTTGGAAACTAGACCCCCTAAGGAACTTATCTAGATGTGTGGTGAGCACTTTGAACCCCAAAGTGCTCACAGAAATTTATAAACGCAGAGCCGTGAAAATAAAAAAATATTTTTTTCCTCAAAATGATTTTTTTAGCCAGCTATTTTTTATTTTCCCAAGGGTAACAAGAGAAATTAGAACCCCAAAATTGGTGTGCAATTTGTCCTGAGTACGCTGATACCCCATATGTTGGGGTAAACCACTGTTTGGGCGCACGGCAGGGCTCAGAAGGGAGGGAGCGCCATTTGACTTTTTGAACGCCACGTGTTTGGAGATCCCCTGATGTGCCTAAATAGTGGAAACCCCTCAATTCTAGCTCCAACCCTAACCCCAACACACCCCTAACCCTAATCCCAACCCTAATCCTAACCTAAATCCCAACCCTAATTCCAACCCTAATTGTAACCCTAACCCTAATTGTAACCCTAACCCTAATTATAACCCTAACCCTAAGGCTAGGTTAATTTTGCGTTTTACCAGCCCGTTCAACACATAGCGTTGACGGGCTGGTAACGGTATAGCATGAAAGCGATCGCGTTATGCTATACCCGCTAGCGCAGACGAATCAGCAGATGATTCATCTGCGCTAGCGGTGACGGAGCCCAGACGCTGCAGGCGCGTCTGAGGCTCCGTCGCTGAATGATGGCACGTCGCGAACGCATGCCGCTTTACAGCATGCTTCGCGATGCGCCCTCAAATGGGGTGAATGGCAGCGTTAACGGACTGTGATACACCGCGTTATACCGCGGTGTAATGCAGTCCATCTAACGGACTGCCATAACGCAGTATGAACCCAGTCTAACCCTAACCCTAATTATAACCCTAACCCTAACCCTAGCCCTAACCCTAACCCTAAACCTAATGGAAAAATGAAAATAAATATAATTTCTATATTTTATTATATGTCCTTAACTAATGGGGTGATAAATGGGGGGTTATGTACTGTTTTTTTTATTTTGATCACTGTGATAGTTTGTCACAGTGATCAAAATGTACTTTTATGAGAATGAATGAAACATTTTTTGAATCTGCGCCAGGCAGGCGCATGTGCCCGCCATTTTTTTTTCACAGGAAGAAGACCCGGGAGGATCGCAGGCCAGGGGAAGCTGCCGGAGGACACCGGGAGGTATGGGGGGGGGGTTCTGGGGTACTGGGGACCCCAATTCTCTCCCCTCTGATGTGCTATCACATCAGAGGGGAGAGAAATCATTTTTTTTTTGCGGTCGTTTCACAGTCCTTTGTGACAGAAAATACCCAAAAGTGACACTATATTAATAACTGCGACACTCAAAGTCCTTCAAGACATTCAAGAAGTTTGCCTATTTCATTATAGGGAAGTATATGTGGGGTTATTACATTATATGGAGGACAAGGTAGATTTATTATATTACAGTTGTGCTCAAAAGTTTTCATGACAAGTTTTCCGTTGTGCTCAAAAGTTTTCATTTCTTCATGACTAAGGGTGCTGTGACACCTGAAACACGTTGTTAGGGGTCGAGTTCCCACTCCTGCACAAGGGGAATCTCGAGCTATCCCCGCTGCGGTCTCCCATCCGTCTCCGGCCGCAGTGGAACCTGCTCAACAGAGACGTCAGGCCCAGCGTCTCGCTCAGTCTAGTGCTGTGCAGAGGATGACTGCTGCCTCTCCAGGTCCTGCCATTGTAACCAGTGCAGATCAGAGGCAAGCAGACTCAGTTGGGACTAAGTCCTGTGTTTTCCTTTCTGAACATGCCCAGGGTAAGATCTCTCATAGGAGATCAGGGGTCACAGCAGCAGCTCCTATTGGTCCGCCAGGAAGGTCCTGAAACTACATGTGTTCTAGAACACCTTCTCATTGGTCCTTTTCTGGTAGGTCCTGTAGTTGCTACTATAAAAGGGTGGCATGGCCGTGCCGGCATGTGCTAGTGTCAATTGTGTTATGTGCTTTGCGCCAGTATTATCATGCACGCATGTGGTTAAGCCCCTACAATACCGGCACCTCCGGTGAGGAGATTAGTATGCACGTGTTCAGGGCTTATGGTTAGTTATCACTTATGGTTAACTCATGGTTAGTAGTGTTGAGCGATAGTGCTCGATATCTAAAAATATCGTATCGAAATTGTATCGCCGATAGCACTAAATATCGTCGATATCCGATTTCGATACCGGAAGTCCAATGTAAGTCTATGGGAACAAAATATCGCAACTAAAAAAAACCTTTATTTCCTTGTAAACACTAAATATACACACATAGAATACATATATATATATATATATATATACATGTCATTGTGACATATATATATACATATATTTATAGTTTATACACTTCTACATAGTAAAATAGACTCTGATTCAATTGCCGGGTAAAGCCGTGACATACCCCATAGAAGTCGACGGGCTCGGTGCCGAGTACCCCAAAAACCTCTGGCTCTGTGCGACTCAACTTGGGCGTCACAAACAGGATTCTGTAGCTCGCTATAAGCGAGTCCTGTGTGCCTGAATTGAACTGGTTTTGTGCTTGAGAATTGCTAAAATCATCAGAGAATGTATTTGCCATTTTTCCGCCATATCTGCGTCACGACGAGGCACTGGTGAAGAAGAAGGGCGTGCTCTTCATGGGTGTACACACTCACTCAGTGACGCGAAAACGATGGCTCTAAATGGTACTGCAATGTAAGATCGTGCCCCACAGCTCTTGAGTTCCGCCTCCTCATCCTCCTCAGTGTGCGGAAACTAACACGAAGGTCCCGCCTCACTACAAAAGAGGGGCCCTCTCCAGATGCTAATGACACATGTGACTTGGCAGAGATGGCTAATGGACACGAGCAGAAGTGTGAAGGGATGGAGCAGTCAGAGCTCTCCCCCATGGAAGCGACCCGATCGCCACGGAACCACCGTTGGGCACCCGGCCTGGAAACCCTCCTACGCTGCAAGAAGCGGAGGATACCCTAAGAGGCCTGGCCCGGCACCGGGAGGAGGTCGCCAGGATGGAAGCCAGCTGGCGTGCCCTAAAACTAAACTTGGAGCGGCGCCAATCCCTCTTACCTGAAGTGTCTGTACCGGAAGGTGAGGCACCCGTTCTAGTAGAGGAGTCCGTGCGGGCATCCCAGCCCTTGCAATGTGATCCGGTTGACGTTGTCGCAGTGGAGGCACCCGTTCGTGCAAAAAACGCTGCACCGGCAGCACCCCAGATCCCGCTGTCTGCCCCCGTCGCTGAGACAGAAGAAGCGACACCCGTCCTCATGGAGGAGGCCGCGCAGGCACCAGAGGTCTACCTGCCTGTACCGGAGCCCCGACTGTCATCTGTTCCAGAGCCGGCTGCTTCCTCCGCAGGTGAGCGCCGCCAGGACTGGGGGGCGCCAGGAGAGCTTCAGCAAACCGGACACTGTAAGCTGCAGTTTGATGGTGGAGACATGGAGATGCTGGAGGAGAATTTCAACGGCGTCAGGAGGAAGAGTGGAGACGTTGGGAGAAGGAAGCAGAGCGACAAAGGGAGCAGCGAGAATCCCAAAAACTTCGCCAACGTCAGCTGGAGAAGGACCGGGCAGATAAGGACCGGATGAGAAAAGATAAAGGAACCCTGAGGGAGCCGCGGCGTAAGGGTGCAGTACGGAACTTTAAGTTAAAAGGTGGTTGGGGCTTCATCCAGGAGCCTGGACTTTATTTAGAAGTTTTTGTGAACCGGCGGGACGTGGAGGCTCACCTCCCAGAAGGACACCCGGGGGGGACCTGTTGCCAGGAGACTTGGTGACTTACACCCGACACTGGGGTTACAATGGATGGTACGCCCTAAATGTTACCAGGTGCGACCCCTACTCCCCAGAGTGTCAGGAACCTGTGAGACCCTCGGAGCCTTCAGCCTCCCACATCCAGGCCTCTGCAAAAGTGCCCACCCCACGCCGTAAATCTCCCCAGCCTCCCTCAGTGGTCTCCTCAGCAGCCCCAGCTATGGACATGATAATGATAGCTGGCCCGTACCCGGCGCCTGTTAGGCCCCCTGGGGTTCGTACAGTCCGTGACATAGGGCTCCAGACCCGGAGGGAGATGAAAGAGGTGGCCACACAGACCCAGATAGCGGGTCACGACTTGACTGTACAGGCCACACGACGTCATCAGGTCCTGGTGGTCCTTGGTGCCTCGGATGTTTGGCAAGCATCAGAAGAGTACCAGGTGGTACCTGGAACACCCCTGCCAAAGAATTATAAATAACCCGGAGAGGGTCACTGTATGTAAATAGTTAAATTGTTTATGTACCCGGACGGGTGAATGTTCATAAAAAAGTTTTTTAATTTAATAAAAAAAACAAAACACAGTTTTCATTACTTTTATTACAGTGTCATCCTGCGACGCCATCGATCTCCTGTAAAAAAATGAAAAAAAAAAAAAAAAAAAGTATACCACCTGTCCAACGCAGTCCATAGTAACGAGTGTCCCACGACGATCCAGCTCTGCTACATCAGAATGACAGGCAGAGCCTGTCATCCCGGCGCAGCACAGCTGATTACCTGCTTCCCCGGCGGTGACGTCATCGGACTGACTGCTTTACGGCCGGGATTACCCAGCAGTCACTGCAGTTATCGCGAGAAACTGCATGTGACCGCCGGGGAAAGATGATGGCGGCCATGAAGCAGTCCAGGCCGTGACCGCCGGAGATCTTCTGCCAGGTAAGTGCCGCTGACTCCTGACAGACCCGACCGACGGACACTCACAGTGACAGTGACAAATCCGATTCCGGTATTCGATAAGACGAAAATATTGAAACGAATTATCGAAAGGCCGATAGAGCTAATATCGGCCGATAGCCGATATTTACATTATCGTATCGCTCAACACTAATGGTTAGTGGTTGGGTGAAGCCATTTATTGTCAATCTACTGTGTTTTCTCTTTTTTAAATCATAATTACAACCCAAAACATTCAGAGGCCCCTGATCAAAAGTTCACATACCCCATTTCCAACCACTAACCATGAGTGGAGAAAAAGTTTTGATGTTATCATTCATATTCTCTGGAAAAAAGACCAAGAAAGCAAAAATTCTGCCTGGGTATATAAACTTTTGAGCACAACTGTATATGGAATGCTATGTGGGGGGGGCATTATATTATTTGGAGGGCATTGTGGGGCCCATTATATTATATGGCAGACTATGTGCGGCCCATTATATTATATGGAAATTTATGTGGGGCCAATTATACCATATGGATGGCTATGTGGGGCCCATTATATTATATGGCAAGCTATATGGGGCCCATTATATTATATGGGAGGCTACATGGGGCCCATTATATTATATGGAAAGTTATGTGGGGCCAATTATATTATATGGAAGGTTAAGTGGGGCCCATTATATTATATGGAAGGTTAAGTGGTGCCCATTATATTATATGGAATTCTATGTGGGGGCATTATATTATATGTTGGGCTTTGTGGGGGCCATTATATTATATGGAAGTCTATGTGGGGCCAATTATATATATGGAAGGCTATGTGGGGCCTATTATACCATATGTATGGCTAGGTGGCAGGCTACATAAGTGGTCATTTATTTAGAAGAAAGGGAGAAACAGTTGATCACAAATGAGTCTGTTCTAATAGTAGCACACCCCACTGATCAATTAAGTGTGGCTAGTGATATGTTACATGATTTCTAAATCAGATAATCTGTAATGTTAAATTGTTTTTTTTTTAAAAATCAATTTAAAGATTAGGGTTGAGCATTCCGATACTGCAAATATCGGGTATCGGCCGATATTGGCTGTATCGGAATTCCGATTCCGAGTACCGATATTTTCGTCATATCGGATACCGGAATCGGGATGTCACTGTCACTGTCAGTGTCCGTCTGTCGGGTCTGTCAGGAGTCAGCGGCACTTACCCGGCAGAAGATCTCTGGCGGTCACATCCCGGACTGCTTAATGGCCGCCATCCTCTTCTCCCCGGCGGTCACATGCAGTTTCTCGCGATAACTGCAGTGACTGCTGGGTAATCGCGGCCGTAAAGCAGTCCGATGACGTCACCGCCGGGGAAGCAGGTAATTAGCTGTGCTGCGTTGCAATGACAGGCTCTGCTGTCATTGCGATGTAGCAGAGCTGGATCGTCGTGGGACTGTCGTTATGGACTGCGTCGGACAGGTGGTATACTGTTGGTTTGTTTTTTTTATTTTTTTACAGGAGATCGATGGCGTCGCAGGAATGAGAGAGTATAAAAAAAAATGAAAACTGTGTTGTCTCTTTTATTTCATTAAAAGACTTTTTTCTTGCTGTGTCTTTTTTTTACACATTTAAAAACTTTGGGATTAATAATGGATCGGTGTCTTATTGACGCCTCTCCATTATTAACCGGGCTTATTGTCACCGTGCAATCAACGGTGACATTAACCCCTTATTACCCCACTTGCCACCCCTACAGGGCAGTGGGAAGAGCCGGGTAAAGTGCCACAATTGGCACATCTTTTGATGCGCCAAATGTGGGGCTGCTGTAGCCTGGTATTATCAGGCTGTTGAGGGCCAAAATCCATGGGCCTTGACAGTCTTTTAATACCAGGCCGCAGCAGTCTGCATTTTACTTGGCTGGTTAACAAAAATAGGGGGACCCCTACGCCGTTTTTTTTTTGAGGGGATCCCCTATTTTTGTTAACCAGCCAAGCTAAGCAGACTGCTGTGGCCTGGTATTATCAGGCTTGCAAGGTCCATGGATATTGGATCCTTACCAGCCTGAAAAACCAGGCCTCAGCGGTCTGCTTCATCTGGCTGGTTAACAAAAATAGGGGGGACCCCACGCCAATTTTTTCGAGGGGATCCCCTATTTTTGTTAATCAGCCAAGATATGCAGACTGCTGTGGCCTGGTATTATCAGGCTGGCAAGGTCCATGGATCTTGACTCCTTAACAGCCTGAAAATCCAGGCCTCAGCGGTCTGCTTCATCTGGCTGGTTAACAAAAATAGGGGGGACCCCACGCCAATTTTTTTCGAGGGGATCCCCTATTTTTGTTAATCAGCCAAGATATGCAGACTGCTGTGGCCTGGTATTATCAGGCTGGCAAGGTCCATGGATCTTGGCTCCTTAACAGCCTGAAAATCCAGGCCTCAGCGGTCTGCTTCATCTGGCTGGTTAACAAAAATAGGGGGGACCCCACGCCATTTTTTTTTCGAAGGGAACCCCTATTTTTGTTAATCAGTTCCCTCTGATGTCACTGATGGTGTCCCTGGCTGACCTGAAGTGAAAGTGGAAAGCAATCAATTAAGGTTTCCACTTCCTCTCCTGTCAGCCAGGAGAGGAGCTCATTCATTTGGGGGTTTACTGTGAGGCTGCAGCATTAGCTGCGGTCCCTGCAGTAAACATTAACCCTTTCTGAAGGATTACACCGTGGGACCTGACTGTGCATCGGATTGGTAAGAATAATTTTCTTTATTATTTTATTTTTATTACAGGAAATGGTTTTAGCAGGTAAATAAAATATGGTCAAAAACTGTGTGATTATTTCATTAAACTTCTTTTTTATTAAAGTGTGTGTGTTTGATTTTTCTTTCATACAATAGGATTAATAATTGATAGTTGTCTAATTGACAGCTCTCAATTATTAACCTGGCTTAAAGTGACCTTTCAATTGCAAGGTCATTTTAACCCCTTATTAACCCATTCGCCACCGCTACAGGGCAATGGGAATAGACAGGCAAAGTGCCAGAAAGGGCAAATCTAATTAGAGATTTGCCCTTTCTGGGGTGTCTGGGGGCAGATGTTAAGTAGCCGGGGGTGGCCAAAAAAAATGGTCCCTCTCTGGGCTATTATTATCTGCCCCCACTCACTGGCTTTGTCTGTCTGGTTGCGAAAATAGGGCGGGAGCCCACGCATTTTTTTTCAGCAATTTTACACCTCATATATATATATACATGTCATTGAATTTGTGACACATATATATATATTTATATTTATAGTTCATACACTTCTACATAGTATAATAGCCGCTAATTCAATTGCCGGCTTTTGTGAAAATGCAGAACCCACATGAAATGACACTTGGTGTACATAGGGTTAACCATGTCTTTTCATGTGTTTGATATCTGATTTGCACAAACAATTACATGAGTTAAGTGTGCAAAATTTCACACCTGTAGGGGTTAATTAAAGGTGTAAATTCGTAGCAAAAAAGTCCATTTTTTTTACAACGAATTTACACCTTTAATTAACCCCTACAGGTGTGAAATTTTGCACACATAGACTGATGTAATTGTTTGTGCAAATCAGATAGCAAAGGACATGAAAAGACATGGTTAACCCTATGTACACCAAGTGTCATTTGAAATGACCTTGTTTACATAGGGTTAACCATGTCTTTTCATGTCCTTTGCTATCTGATTTGCACAAACAATTACATCAGTCTATGTGTGCAAAATTCACATCACTGTAGGGTTAATTAAAGTGTATATTCGAAGCAAAAAAGTCCGTTTTTTTTACAACGAATTTAAACCTTTAATTAACCCTATCATGGATGATAATTTTGCACACATACACTGATGTAATTTTTGGCAAATCAGATAGCAAACACATGAAAAGACATGGTTAACCCTATGTACACCAAGTGTCATTTCATGTCGGGTGCTTCTGTCTTTTCACAGAAGCCGGCTTTACCCGGCAATTGAATCAGAGGATATTTTACTATGTAGAAGTGTATAAACTATACATATATGTATATATATATGTCACAATGACATGTATATATATATATATGTATTCTATGTGTGTATATTTAGTGTTTACAAGGAAAGAAAGAGGTTTTTTTTAGTTGCGATATTTTGTTCCCATAGACTTACATGGGACTTCCGGTATCGGTATCGGGTATCGCCGATATTTTAATGGTATCGGCGATACCATTCCGATTCCGATACTTTTGGATATCGGAAAGTATCGCTCAACTCTATTAAAGATATGCATTAATTTTACATAATGCAAGAAAAAAACATAAAATGTAAGAACTGCAGATTAAAATGCTGATAATTTACATGTTTTTTGGGGCCAAGTTGTCTAGCAGTTGCTAATAATATAAGAAAAGAAAAATAGGAACACAGTTCCAGCCAGCTCACCAACTAGGAGGATGCACGGAGGGAAATCCAGACCATGGACTTGAGACTTGGCAGACGAGGAAAAACGGGACTCCAGCTTCCATAAAATGAATGAAACTTTATTCGTGTAAATTACACATAAAACCTCCTGGTTCAAGATAGGAGTGCACTACATAGCACGGGCAATAGCAAATTTGCCCGTGCTATGTAGTGCACTCCTATCTTGAACCAGGAGGTTTTATGTGTAATTTACACGAATAAAGTTTCATTCATTTTATGGAAGCTGGAGTCTCGTTTTTCCTCGTCTGCCAAGTTGCTAATAATGCCTAGTCCAAGCACCAGCTTGTATTTTTTTCAGAAGTTATATCATAAATTGGAGACATTTTGCTTGGTCAAATATCCAATGTGACAGGTTCACATTCTTCATTGGAAAGAATATGCAAAATAATTAGTGGACAAGGTTATAAAACTCAAAGGAAATAGTTGGTAGCAATGCTCATAAAAGGCTTACAATGTCATAAACAAAATCACTTCAAATATCAATATACTAAACATTATTCCATATTTGCACAAGTAACAGTTATTCAGACTCCATCAGCATTTTCTATGTTGTTAAAAGAAATAATACAGACACATACCATAATGAGAGAGGCACAAAGAATGTTTTTTTGCAGTCTATCAGATGAATATTGGCTTATGGATATGACTGACCCATGCCACATGAGCTATCCAAATACATACTTAGAACATATACTGGAAACCCAGTGTGAATATAAACTTAGAATTGTTTAGTAGAGGGAGGTATGAGTTACCCATCAAGTTCCCTTTCTGTAAATCTTTCTGCTTGATACTTACTGAGGTTTTTGAAATACAAACACTTAAAGAATATAAGAAAAAGCTTAAACTATATTACACAAATTCCCTTTAAAATTGCTAGAAGGTAGTGAAATTGGAAAAACATAGACAAAATCCTCTTATTTTTTCCGACACTAATCTGAATCACAAAGTAATTGTTCAAAGCAAAAACAATACCTTTCAACATACAGTGAAAACATCTGATACATATGTATTTATGTATTATTTATGTTTTTTCAACAGAAATTATACTTTTAGATTTAGGTGGTAACATCACATTTATTTCCAGTTTTTATTTGCCTTAGGACGGGGTCACACTAGCATAGCACTTGGACCAGTATTCATCTATGGGGCAGATCACATCAGCATTTTTTTCTCGGCCGGTTTCAACGTGTGAGTGAAATCGCAGCATGCTGCGATTGTCACCGACACTCAACCGAGTCTCGGCGCACTCACACCCATATAAGTCTATGGGTGCGAGTGACACAGCGCACATCACTCGGATATCATCCGAATGCTGTGCGATATACGCTGACCCCGGCAATGGAGGAGATAGAGAAATTAATTTTTCTGTGCGGGAGGCTCGGAGCACAGTCGCATGACACTTGGCTCCTGCTCGCAGCAGAGCAGGAGCCGAGGGTCATTAGCATATCGCTTTTGATGCTCTCACATCGGATGCCATAAGCTAGTCTAACCCGGGCTTAAAGGGATTGTCTGGATTATTTTCTACCCAAGAATTCAGAGGTTAATGCAGTGGGGTTTCATATTAAGAACTCACACCTACTGAAATGGGCGCTCCAAACTAAGAGATACGATACAATACGATAAGGGATCAATAAAGTGTATCGTATCGTATCTCTTAGTTTGGAGCGCCCATTTCATTGAGGACAATACAAAGTTTAACCCTTTTCTGCAAGAAGACATTGTATTCATGTCCTGAAAAGAGATCTTCACGTGTGGAGGGGGCTCAGGAACTCTGCTCCCTCCAAATGATGCAGATACCGGTTATATTATATAGCACGCATCTTTCTCTAACACCAGCTGCTGTCATCAACTGCTGTCTGGAAATTAACCATTTATTTTCTTTGAACTGAGATATAGTTTGGTGTGTATGCAGCATGTAAGCACATGTTCACACTAGCCACTGTACAGTAAGGAGGACTGAAACATAATGATTAAATACTGTGCATTAAATAAATAGATAGCATAGTGCAGGGTTCCCCAACTCCAGTCCTCAAGGCCCACCAAAAGGTCATGTTTTCAGGATTTCCTTTGTTTTGCACAGGTGATGCAATTATCACCTGGGCAATACTAAAGAAATCCTGAAAACATGACCTGTTGGTGGGCCTTGAGGACTGGAGTTGGGGAACCCTGGCATAGTGCATGAAAATAATATATAGTATTTAGTTACCGTATATACTCATGTATAAGCCGACCCGTGTATAAGCCGACCCCCCTAATTTTGCCACAAAAAACTGGGAAAACTTATTGACTCGCGTATAAGCCTAGGGTGAAAAATGATTATGCCCCCATATGATGCTCCACAGATTATGCCCCCATATGCACAACAGATTATGCCCCCATATGCTCCAGATTATGCCCCCATATATTCCACAGATTATGCCCCCGTATGATCCACAGATTATGCCCCCATATGCTCCAGATTATGCCCCATATGTTCCACAGATTATACCCCCATATGCTCCAGATTATGCCCCATATGTTCCACAGATTATGCCCCATATGCTCCATATTATGCCCCCACATGTTCCACAGATTATGCCCCCATATGCTCCATATTATGCCCCCATATGCTCCAGATTATGCCCCATATGTTCCACAGCTTATGCCCCATATGCTCCATATTATGCCCCCATATGCTCCAGATTATGCCCCATATGTTCCACAGCTTATGCCCCCATATGCTCCATATTATGCCCCCATATGCTCCATATTATGCCCCCATATGCTCCATATTATGCCCCATATGCTCCATATTATGCCCCCATATGCTCCAGATTATGCCCCATATGTTCCACAGTTTATGCCCCATATGCTCCAGATTATGCCCCATATGTTCCACAGCTTATGCCCCATATGCTCCATATTATGCCCCCATATGCTCCATATATGCCCCCATATGCTCCATATTATGCCCCATATGCTCCATATTATGCCCCCATATGCTCCATATTATGCCCCCATATGCTCCATATTATGTGTTAGAACCCTCTTGTTAGATTTTGTTTCAGTTTGCTGGTCACATGACCTTTTTTCCCTATTTAGTCTGGCTCCGCCCTTCTGGCTTTGCTGGACTTCATTGTATTATCTACTCTTAAGCTAGCCGGGTGCTTAGGTGCCTTACTCTGTCAGTTTTGCTTAATCTTAGGATCTCGTAGTAATTTGTTTTCTGTTTAATTTTCCCTGCTACAATTTCTGTTAGGAGGTGTCCACCTTTTCTCCCAGTCCCTAGATCTTGTAGGGATTCCTCCCTCGCAACTATAGGTCTTCGTTCAGACTAGCTGAGGACTTTAGCGGGTCTGGTCGCAGGATCAGGTTCCCCGTTAC
The DNA here is from genome assembly GCA_033576555.1 of Oophaga sylvatica. NCBI lineage: Eukaryota > Metazoa > Chordata > Amphibia > Anura > Dendrobatidae > Oophaga > Oophaga sylvatica. Next base: position 835,017,554 of record JARQOD010000001.1, on the reverse strand, counting down.
ATCGTAGGGATCAAGCTCAGTTTTATTGTAGGGACAGAGTTCCCATCTTTCCTTAGTGCTTGTAGCAGTTCATAACAGTAAGTCCAGCCAAGAAAAAAAAAATAAAATCTCTAAGGAAAGATTTTCTGTTTTCATCATGGTGTCGGTTCGGGATTTGGCTGAACGCCTGCAGGGTCTCTCTCTGGAGGTGGCTGAAATCCAGCAACACGTGAGTAGTTGTTCTGGAGCACATTTCGTGGAGCCAAACGTACGTTTGCCTGATTTATTTTTTGGTGAACAACAAGATTTTTTTTCTTTTAAAAATGCTTGCTTGTTGTATTTTCGTTTGAGACCCAGATCCTCTGGTGATGAATCACAGCGCATAGGGTTTATAATGTCACTTTTGCGCAAAGAAACCTCAGGACTGGGCCTTTTCTCTGCAGCCTAGTGATCCATGCTTTGGATCAGTGGATGGTTTTTTTTCTGCTTTGGGGTTGTTGTATGACGATCCGGATCGTGTTTCATCAGCTGAGACAGAGTTGAGACGTTTGAGACAGGGATCGGGTAATGTGGAAAAATATTGTACTCACTTCCGTAGGTGGTCCACCCAGGTGGGCTGGAATGATTCAGCTTTGAAAAGTTTATTTCTTGCAGGATTAAGTGAAAGGGTTAAAGATTTGCTGATTGCTTATCCTATACCTGGTAACTTGCAAGAGGCTATGCAATTGGCCATACGGGTGGATAGGAGACTGCGTGCAAGGGTTAATGAGAGTAAGTCTGCTTTGTCAGCTCCAGGTTTGGAGAAGGAATGTACTGACATTGCAGAGCCGATGGAAATTGGAGCAATGGCACCTCACTCTCGGGAAAAAGAACGCAGATTTGCTCAAGGTTTGTGTTTCTACTGTGGTAAATCTGAGCATTTCATTAAGAACTGTGCGCTTCGAATGAAAAAAAAGAGAAAAAAAAATGAGGTCAGTGTCGCCCGCATAGCTTGTTTAAACAATAAAGGTGTCTTTCTTTCTGCTACCACTGGTGTTGAGGAGGAGTTAATGGAGTTTCGGGTATTTGTGGATTGTGGTTCAACTCTCAATGTGATTGATGGGAAATTTTTGGAAAAACTAAAATTAAAACCCAAACTTCTGTCTTCTCATATTAATGTGGTGTCTGTGGATGGCTCTCCCTTGAAAAATGTTACTCACCATATCTGTGAATTTCCTCTTACTATTAATGGTGTTCATCAAGAGAATTTGGATTTGGTAGTTTTGAATAATTTGCCCTCACCGGTGATTTTGGGGTTACCCTGGTTAAAATTGCACAATCCGGTACTGGATTGGTCTACCAATGAAATTAAACAGACAGAGACAAAAAAACCTGACTGGCACTTCCAGACTAATGTGAACTAGGTGCAAGCCAAGGGAAGCTACCCCCATGTAAAACATACAAAAAAAGGCTGCACTCTATGTTTTACATGGGGGTAGCTTCCCTTGGCTTGCACCTAGTTCACATTAGTCTGGAAGTGCCAGTCAGGTTTTTTTGTCTATTGTATGTTAGCTTGCTGACCGAGCACTCCACCCCACCAGGTGGTGATTTTAATTACACCAGGTCCCTGCTTTACCCATAAATGCAGGCATTGCTAACAGAGGTGCATATTCACCCAGAAATTCAGATATCAGCCTAATAGAGGTATGTTCACATTAGGTTAGGGACTCACCAGTATTGAGACCACCTTGACGATGGTTGGTGGGCTTTAAAATGTTTGGCCAAATGTTTATACTAAGCGTCTCAAATTTTTCCTTATATTCCAAAGCCATATTGCTATTCTAAATTTCATGTATTCCATATTGTCATGCTTTAGTATGATAGAGTGCAGCCTTTTTTTGTATATATACCAATGAAATTAAGTCCTGGAGTCCTAAGTGTTATGACAAGTGTTGTAACGGGCGTATTGCTGCTGTAGTTAAGGGGGATTACCTGTACCTATTCAGGATTTTTGGAAAGTTTTTTCTGATAAGGAATCGCAGATGTTGTGAATGGACTTGAACTGAGTTCTGAGCAGAGGCTCCCTCTGGTGGTTACAAGCGGTACTGGACTGTCCAGTGAAGATTGTGAGGAGTGGGAATCAGGTGTTACTGACTGGTCTTATATAAGGGAGTCGCCTTCCCATCAGGGTTGCCGGTGACCAATTGTTCTGGTCTCACTCCATGATTCCTGTTTCCCTTGTAGCCTGCTGAGTCGTGTCTGCATCTCCTGCTAACAGATAAGACATTTTCTTCTTTTTGCTTTTGTGCTTTATTTTTGCATTTTGTCCTGCACTTCTGTGGGGGCCTTCAGGGTCCCCTCCGGGGGCTTTTGCCCTCTCAGTTTAGTTCAGCCACTGATGTTTGTACTTTTGCTTTTTCCAGTTTCTTCAGTGGCTGCTGTTTTGATTTTGTTACACCAGAGAACTAATTTAGGTGGTAGAGGTCGTGTGATCTCAGGTGTTTTTGAAATTAGTAGAGTTGGTGCTTTGCAGGGTTTTTTGGGATTGCAGTAAGTACCCTTCCTATCCTTTTCTATTTAGTTAGTTTGGACCCCAACGTTTGCTCATACTATTTTCTGTCTGTGTCAGTATTTCTTCTTGTCTAACAGTCATTACATGTTTGGGGGCTTTCTATGTTCTTTGGTGATCTGCTCCGGGGCAGATAGCTTTCCTATTTCTATCTTTAGGTGTAGTTAGTTTCTCAGGCTGAGACGAGGCGTCTAGGTCCAACGTAGGAACGCTCCACGGCTGCCTCTAGTTGTGGTGGTTAGTCAGGGTACTGCAATCTCATAGATTCCAACTGCTCTGGTGTATTGCCTTTTTTACCTGCACTCCTCAGTTACCGAAACATAACAGTATCACCGGCCTAAAATTTAAAGTTGTATGGTACTCACAGAAGGGAAAAATATTGTGAAAGAAAAAACGGTTGTCAGAGTTGTCAGAGATATTTTTCTGTTTTTTTTCTTTTTTTTTCCCTCTGTATCTCTGGGTGCTGGGGAGGATTTTTTCTCTCAATGGAGTTTGCACAGTTGTCTGGCCGTGTGGATCAGCTTGCCACTGAGGTTCAGAGTATTGCTGCATATCTTGCTAGGTTGCCTGTTGTGGAACCTAGGATTCCCATGCCAGATTTGTTTTTGGGGGATCGAGCTAAGTTTCAGAATTTCAAAAATAATTGTAAATTGTTTTTTGCCTTAAAATCTAAGTCCTCAGGGAACGCAGCGCAGCAGGTTCAAATTGTCATCTCTCTCCTGCGCGGCGATCCTCAGGATTGGGCTTTTTCCCTGACACCTGGGGATCCTGTTTTGAGTGATGTTGATGCATTTTTTCAGGCTTTGGGGTTATTGTACGATGAGCCTAATGTCACTGATCAAGCTGAAAAAGCCTTGTTGGCATTAAATCAGGGGCTTGATGACGCTGAGTTATACTGTCAGAGATTCCGTAAGTGGGCAGTCCTGACCAAGTGGAATGACGACGCTTTGGCGGCCCTTTTTCGGAAGGGTCTGTCAGATAATGTAAAGGATGTTATGGTGGGATTCCCTGTCCCCTCTGGTCTCAATGATTCTATGTCATTAGCGATTCAAGTTGACAGACGTTTGCGTGAGTGGAGAAGTATGCGTGGAATGGTGTTGCCTTGTGAACCTGCTTCTGAATCCATGCAGTGTGATAGAGTGGTGTCTGGGGCACAGCGTCATGAGTTTCGAAAGCGCAATGGGTTATGTTTCTACTGTGGTAATGCCTCTCATGCTATTTCAGTCTGCCATAAGCGGGGAAGACGTTTTGCACGCTCAGTTGTCTTGGGTAGTGTTCAGACTAAGTTTTTATTAACTGTCACTCTGATATGCTCTCTGTCCTCATTTTCTGCTTAGGCTTTCGTTGATTCTGGAGCAGCTATTAACCTGATGGATTATGATTTTGCTAAACGTTATGGGTTTCCCTTGATACCCCTACAGAAGTCTATTCCCCTACTGGGGATCGATTCTACCCCTTTGGCTGAGAATAAACCTCAGTTCTCTACTCAGGTGATAATGAGGGTTGAACCTGATCATCAGGAGTGCTGCAAATTTTTGGTTCTGTATAATCTGCATGATATTATCGTACTGGGTTTCCCTTGGTTGCAGTCTCATAATCCTGTTTTGGATTGGAAAACTGTGTCTGTAACCAGTTGGGGCTGCCAATGTGTTAATACCAACACTCCTGTTTTTTCTGCCTCCCCCCAGGCTCAGGATGTTCCTGACTTTTTGATTGATTTTTCTGATGTGTTTAGCGAAAGTAAATCTGCATCCTTGCCTCCCCATAGGAGCTATGACTGCGCTATTGAATTAGTGCTGGTAGTAAATTCCCTAAGGTCGCCTTTTTAACTTGTCTGTACCTGAACATGACGCTATGCGGTCTTATATCAAGGAGTCATTGGAGAAGGGTCATATCAGACCATCCTCTTCACCCTTAGGTGCCGTTTTTTTCTTTGTGGCCAAATAGGATGGTTCATTAAGGCCGTGTATTGATTATCGTCTTTTGAACAATATTACTGTGAAATATCAATACCCGTTACCCTTGATTTCTGACCTGTTTTCCAGGGTGAAAAATGCTACTTGGTTTACCAAGCTTGACCTCAGGGGGCATATAACCTTATTCGCATTAAGCACGGGGATGAATGGAAGACGGCATTTAATACCCCTGAGGGGCATTTTGAGTACCTTGTGATGCCCTTTGGGCTCACTAATGCTCCTTCTGTCTTTCAGTCCTTCATGAATAACATTTTCAGGGATTTTGTGGATAAATTTCTGATTGTTTATTTGGATGATATCTTGATTTTTTCCAATGACTGGGACTCTCATGTGAAACATGTTCGAACTGTATTCCAGATTTTGAGAGAGAATGCTCTGTATGTGAAGGGATCAAAGTGTCTTTTTGGCGTACAGAGGATCTCATTTTTGGGATTCATTTTGTCCCCATCTGTGATTGAAATGGACCCGGTCAAGGTTCAGGCCATCTGTGATTGGGTTCAACCTACTTCATTAAAGGCTCTTCAAAGATTTTTGGGTTTTGCCAATTTTTATCGTAAATTTATTGGTAATTTCTCGGTTGTTGTTAAACCTTTAACTGATTTGATCAAAAAGGGTTCTGATGTGGTGAATTGGCCTCCTGAGGCAGTCTCTGCATTTCAGGAACTTAAGCAGAGATTCACTTCTGCTCCTGTTCTACGGCAGCCTGATGTTTCTCTACCATTTCAGGTGGAGGTTGATGCCTCTGAAATTGGGGCAGGTGCCGTTTTGTCCCAAAGAGATCCAGAGACCTCTAAAAGTAACCCTTGTGCCTTTTTCTCTCGAAAATTTTCTCCTACTGAACGTAATTATGACGTGGATAATTGGGAATTATTGGCCATGAAGTGGGCTTTTGAAGAGTGGAGACATTGGATGGAGGGAGCCAAACATCAGGTGGTGGTCCTTACGGACCATAAGAATCTGGTTTATCTGGAATCTGCCAAGCGACTTAATCCTAGACAGGCCAGGTGGGCCTTGTTTTTCACACGTTTTAATTTTGTGGTTTCATTTCTTCCTGGCACTAAGAATGTTAAGGCGGATGCCCTCTCGAGGAGTTTCCTGGCGGACTCTCCTGAGTTATCTGATCCTTCTGTTATTTTGAAAGAGGGTATAATTCTTTCCGCCATCTCGCCCAATTTGAGACTGGCTCTGGAGGGGTGTCAGGAGGATAAGCCCGAGCGCTGCCCTGTTGGGAAATTGTTTGTCCCGGACCAGTGGAAAAAGAGTGTGATGTCTGAGATTCATTGTTCCGCGCTGGCCGGTCATCCCGGAATTTTTGGTACCAGAGACTTGGTTAGTCGGTCCTTTTGGTGGCCTACCTTGTCTCGTGATGTCAAGGAATTTGTGCAGTCCTGCGGGACTTGCTCTCGCTCCAAGCCTTGCTCTCGCTCTAGTGGTTTGTTGATGCCATTGCCTGTGCCCAAGAGACCATGGACCCATATCTCTATGGATTTCATTTCCAACCTCCCTGTTTCTCAGAGAATGACCGTCATCTGGGTGATTTGTGATAGGTTTTCCAAGATGATACATCTTGTGCCATTAGTACCTAAGTTGCCTTCCTCCTCTGAATTGGTGCCTTTGTTCCTTCAGCACGTGGTTCGTTTACACGGCATTCCTGAGAACATTGTGTCTGACAGAGGAGTCCAGTTTGTTTCAAGATTTTGGAGGACCTTTTGTTCTAAACTTGGTGTTCAATTGTCTTTCTCCTCGGCATTTCATCCTCAGACCAATGGTCAAACTGAGAGAACAAACCAGACTTTGGAGACTTATCTAAGATGCTTTGTGTCTGCTGATCAGGATGACTGGGTCTCTTTTTTGCCTTTGGCTGAGTTTGCTCTTAATAATAGGGCTAACTCTGCCACTTTGATGTCTCCATTTTTCTGTAATTCTGGGTTTCACCCTCGATTTTCTTCAGGACAGACGGAGGCTTCTGTCTGTCCAGGTGTTGACTCTGTTGTGGAGCGTATGCAACAGATTTGGGACCAGGTAGTGGAGAGGTTGTCCCTCTCTCAGGAGAGGGCCCAGCGGTTTGCTAACCGGCATAGGACTGATGGTCCTCGGTTTAAAGTGGGGGACTTGGTCTGGTTGTCCTCAAAAAATATTCCTATGAGAGTGGCATCTCCTAAATTTAAGCCTAGGTTCATTGGACCTTATAAGATCATGGAGATTCTTAATCCTGTTTCTTTTCGTTTGCTTCTTCCAGGGACATTTAAGATCCATAACGTGTTCCACAAGTCCTTGTTGAAGAGGTTTGTTGAGCCAGTGGTTCCTACTACTGTGCCTCCTGACCCTGTTTTGGTTGAGGGCAATCTGGAGTATGTGGTTGAGAAAATATTGAATTCTCGTTTTTCTAGACGGAAACTCCAGTATTTGGTTAAGTGGAGAGGTTATGGTCAGGAAGACAATTCTTGGGTGTTTGCTTCGGACATCCATGCTAGGAGACTCATCCGTGCGTATCATAGAACTCATCCTGACCGACCTGGTTGCTCAAGTGAGGGTTCGGTGACCCCTCCTCAAGGGGGGGTACTGTTGTGAATGGACTTGAAATGAGTTCTGAGCAGAGGCTCCCTCTGGTGGTTACAAGCGGTACTGGACTGTCCAGTGAAGATTGTGAGGAGTGGGAATCAGGTGTTACTGACTGGTCTTATATAAGGGAGTCGCCTTCCCATCAGGGTTGCCGGTGATCAATTGTTCTGGTCTCACTCCATGATTCCTGTTTCCCTTGTAGCCTGCTGTGTCGTGTCTGCATCTCCTGCTAACAGATAAGACATTTTCTTCTTTTTGTTTTTGTGCTTTATTTTTGCATTTTGTCCTGCACTTCTGTGGGGGCCTTCAGGGTCCCCTCCGGGGGCTTTTGCCCTCTCAGTTTAGTTCAGCCACTGATGTTTGTACTTTTGCTTTTTCCAGTTTCTTCAGTGGCTGCTGTTTTGATTTTGTTACACCAGAGAACTAATTTAGGTGGTAGAGGTCGTGTGATCTCAGGTGTTTTTGAAATTAGTAGAGTTGGTGCTTTGCAGGGTTTTTTGGGATTGCAGTAAGTACCCTTCCTATCCTTTTCTATTTAGTTAGTTTGGGCCCCAACGTTTGCTCATACTATTTTCTGTCTGTGTCAGTATTTCTTCTTGTCTAACAGTCATTACATGTTTGGGGGCTTTCTATGTTCTTTGGGGATCTGCTCCGGGGCAGATAGCTTTCCTATTTCTATCTTTAGGTGTAGTTAGTTTCTCAGGCTGTGACGAGGCGTCTAGGACCAACGTAGGAACGCTCCACGGCTGCCTCTAGTTGTGGTGGTTAGTCAGGGTACTGCAATCTCATAGATTCCAACTGCTCTGGTGTATTGCCTTTTTTACCTGCACTCCTCAGTTACCGAAACATAACACGCAGGTATTGCCTCCTCATAGAGAATATGATTGTGCAATTGAATTTGTCCCTGGAGCGACTCTTTCTAAAAGTCGTTTATTTAATTTGACTATTCCTGAGAGAAAGGCTTTGGAGGAATACATACAGACAAGCTTGGCCGCCGGTCACATTAGGCCTTCCAAATCTCCTGTGGCAGTTGGATTTTTTTTGTTAAAAAAAAGGACGACGGTTTACGGCCTTGTCTAGACTTTCGTGAGATTAATAAGATTACTGTACGCAATCCTTACCCACTGCCATTGATTCCTGATTTGTTTAATCAGTTAGTGGGGGCCAAGTGGTTCTCGAAAATTGATCTTCGAGGGGCATACAATTTGTTGCGCATGAAGGAGGGGGATGAATGGAAGACTGCGTTTAACACTCCACTGGGTCATTTTGAGAATCTGGTCATGCCTTTTGGACTTTCCAGTGCTCCGGCATTTTTTCAGAATCTTATTAATGACATCCTTAGACCTTTGATCGGCAGAAGTGTGGTTGTGTATTTGGATGACATTTTGATTTATTCACCGGATTTGGAGTCTCATTGTAGGAGTGTGCGTGAAGTATTACAGTTACTGAGTGATAATTCACTTTTTGCCAAACTAGAAAAATGTGAGTTCGCTGTACAGAGACTTAGTTTTTTGGGCTACATTGTCTCCAGTGAAGGTTTTGAGATGGACCCTGTGAAAGTGCAAGCTGTTCAGGATTGGCCTAGACCTATTGGTGTGAAATCAATACAGAGGTTTTTGGGGTTCGCCAATTATTATAGAAAATTCATAAAAAAAATTTCTGTGATTGCCAAACCTCTGACCGATCTCACCAGGAAAGGTGCTGATGCGGTTCAGTGGACTACTGAGGCCATTGAGGCTTTTGTGTTGCTAAAGGAGAGGTTCAGCTCTGCTCCCATCCTTACGCAGCCTGATGTGACTAAACCATTTTTGGTTGAGGTTGATGCTTCTTCTGTGGGGGTCGGCGCGGTGCTGTCTCAGGAAAAGACGGATGGAGTACATCCCAGGTACTAAAAATGTTAAAGCTGATGCTTTGTCTCGCAGCTTTTCTCCTATGGTGGGTACTGAGGAGGAGGAAAACATTTTGCAAGAGGGGGTTGTTATTGCGGTTTTGGACTCCGTGTTGGAAGATGAGATTCTTAAAGCACAGGAGAATGCCCCATCTAACACGCCGCATGGGAGGTTGTTTGTGCCTGGTACTCTGAGGAGAGATTTGTTTGTTGAATGTCATGACTCTCGGTTGGCAGGTCATCCTGGAATCTCTGAGACCAAGAGACTTGTGGGTCGCAGCTTTTGGTGGTCTGGATGGCAGAAGGAAGTCATTAAGTGGGTGCGTCAATGCACTGTGTGTGCTAGATCTAAGTCTTCTCATACTCCTGCTGCAGGGTTGCTTTGCCCTCTGGAGGTCCCTAGTGCACCTTGGACACATTTGGCTATGGACTTTATTACTGACCTTCCCCCTCTGAGGGTTTCACTGTCATCTGGGTGGTCGTGGACCGTTTTAGCAAGATGTGTCACTTGGTTCCTTTCATCAAATTGCCCTGCGCTAAGACTCTCGCTGAGGCCTTTGTCAAGGAAATAGTCAGACTACATGGTGTTCCTACTGACATTGTTTCTGATAGGGGACCTCAGTTTGTGGCTCGTTTTTGGCGCGCCTTTTGTGACAGGTTGGGAGTTCATTTGTCGTTTTCATCCGGATATCATCCTAAGTCTAATGGCCAGACAGAAAGGAAAAACCAGGATGTTGAGCAGTTCTTGCGTTGTTTTGTGACTGATAATCAAGAGGGGTGGTCTGAGTTTCTGCCACTTGCTGAGTTTGCTCTTAACAATCATACATCCGCTTCTGCTGGTTGTTCGCCTTTTTTTTGTTGTACTGGGAGACATCCGTCTTTTGGGTCATTTTCCAAGTTGGGATCGGCTGTACCTGAAGAGGAGAATTTTTCTGGTGTGTTGGAGAGAGTTTGGACTGATGTGCGTGGTAATCTTCAGGAGGCTAACAAAAGATCCAAAGTGTATTTTGATAGAAAACGACAAGAGGTTTTGTTTGCTATTGGTGACATGGTCTGGTTGTCCTCTAAGAATCTGCGCTTGAGGATTCCGTCTAAGAAATTGGGTCCCAAGTTTGTAGGGCCCTTTAAGGTGCTTCAGGTTATTAACCAATCTGCTGTTAAGTTGGAGCTTCCCACCTCCTGGAAGATTAATCCGGTGTTTCATGTTTCTCTCTTGAAAAAAGCTGAGGTCTCAGATGGAGACGTCTCGGCCACTGTTCCCCTGGTGGTGGAGGACGGGCAATATGAGATTTCCCGCATCCTAAATTCTAGACGGTATAGAGGGGGTTTGCAGTACCTCGTCGCTTGGAAGGGTTATGGACCCGAGGATAACTCATGGGCGAGGGCGGATGATGTTTCTGCGTCTAGACTTTTCAGAGCGTTTCACAAGAGGTTTCCGGATAAGCCTAAGTCCTAGGGGATCCGGAGGATCCTCTTAGAAGGGAGGGTACTGTTAGAACCCTCTTGTTAGATTTTGTTTCAGTTTGCTGGTCACATGACCTTTTTTCCCTATTTAGTCTGGCTCCGCCCTTCTGGCTTTGCTGGACTTCATTGTATTATCTACTCTTAAGCTAGCCGGGTGCTTAGGTGCCTTACTCTGTCAGTTTTGCTTAATCTTAGGATCTCGTAGTAATTTGTTTTCTGTTTAATTTTCCCTGCTACAATTTCTGTTAGGAGGTGTCCACCTTTTCTCCCAGTCCCTAGATCTTGTAGGTATTCCTCCCTCGCAACTATAGGTCTTCGTTCAGACTAGCTGAGGACTTTAGCGGGTCTGGTCGCAGGATCAGGTTCCCCGTTACATCGTAGGGATCAAGCTCAGTTTTATTGTAGGGACAGAGTTCCCATCTTTCCTTAGTGCTTGTAGCAGTTCATAACATTATGCCCCATATGCTCCATATTATGCCCCCATATGCTCCAGATTATGCCACATATGTTCCACAGCTTATGCCCCCATATGCTCCATATTATGCCCTCATATGCTCCAGATTATGCCCCATATGTTCCACAGCTTATGCCCCCATATGCTCCATATTATGCCCCCATATGCTCCAGATTATGCCCCATATGTTCCACAGCTTTTGCCCCCATATGCTCCATATTATGCCCCCATATGCTCCATATTATGCCCCCATATGCTCCAGATTATGCCCACATATGCTCCATATTATGCCTCCATATGCTCCATATTATGCCCCATATGCTGCACAATTATGCCCCATAGTATAGGCCTCATATGCTGCTGCTGAAAAAAAAAAAAATGACATACCTCTCGTCGCTGGGGGCCAGGTGCCGGTGTCCTGAGCAGGCGGGGGGTGTCACCGCTCGCTCAGGACCCCAGCACCTGAGATATTTACCTGTCCCTCGGTCCACCACAACACACTGCTCCCTCGGTCTGACTTTTCTGTGTGTGAATGATCAGGCAGGGGGCGCAGCGCTCACTAACGACGTCATCGTGCCCTCTGCTGATCATTCACACACACACAGAGGAGTCAGACCGAGGGAGCAGCGCTGCGGTGGACCGAGGGACAGGTAAATATTGCTATACTGACCCCTCCGCCGCGCATCCCTGCAGCCTCTCCTCTTCTCCCGGCGCTCTCCGCAGCGCTTCAGTCCTGCAGCGGTCACGTGCTACCGCTCATTAAAGTCATGAATATGTGCATATTCATGACTTTAATGAGCGGTGCCATGTGACAGCTGCAGGAAGGAGCCGGAGATCGTGGGAGAAGTAGGGGGGCTGCAGAGACCGTGCCGGTGGAGGGGTGAGTATGATCCGACACCCCCGCTCCCCCTCCCCCGCCGACCCCCGTATATGACCCGCGTATAAACCGAGAGGGGGACTTTCAGCCCTAAAAAATGGGCTGAAAATCTCAGCTTATACATGGGTATATACGGTAATATGTTATTTGAGAAAAAAAATGCAAAAGGCATCCCGCCTTGTCACGGTGACCGTAGTTGGGACAGTCCTAACTCTAATATTAAAAACCTTACCGTTTGTCAAGTGACATGCATGTAGATAAGGGCTGAGACAGACTGGACCCAACTAGTGGAAACACAGCCGAAGTTAATGCAAACAGGCGAAAACCAAAAGATATGAACTGGCATATAGATTGGTGTGAATGCAAAGACCTTTAGGGTTTTTTCTGTCTGTCTGCATTATGTGCATATAAAGGTGTGGCCTGCCTTTCTTTTGGCTGTGTTTCCACTACTTGGGTCCAGTCTGTCTCAGCCTTCATCTTCATGCATATCAGAAGTAAAAAATTAGCAGATAGCACTCTCAGATAAGGGGCGCCCGTATTCGTTCCAAGGAACCCTCTTGGAAAAGAAGTCCACATCAAAGAAAGGAAAACAGCGCTCCATCCAGGCATAGCTAGTGAAAAATAGAAGCTTTATTCCGCCATAGAAAATACAACGTTTCGATCCAGTAAAGGATCTTTATCAAGTATATCCACACAGTGCAACTGGTAGGCTATAAATAGTGTGGAGCTGAAATCAGATCCAATCACATCATAGCCACAACCCATATCCACAATATAATATGTAACACATACAAAATAAACATCAGACCTATAAAAAATCCATATCAAATAAACACATCCTTATCCCAAAATCCACAATATTAAAATAACATATATATATATATTGAATTCACAATGTATGTTTACAATATCAGCCACAACGTCAGTGGCATAGTAGTATCCATGGGGATCAATGTCCAATCATTATCCAATGTGGTGGCATGAAGTTCTTCCTCATTCAACCGAAATCCCATCCCAGGATCCGGAAAAACAGTGGCAAATATCAATGTATCCAGTCGCAGTTTGCGTTATATCCCAGGGAGAAGCAGCGTTGTAAAAGCCCTCCAATCAAATCATCCAGATTATAGTGAGGAATACTATCCATGGTAACCTGTTTGTCCAAACAAAACACTGCTATATGGTCACATGACTCACCCTGACAGCGATCTGTGTCAGCAAGGACCGCCCACTGGTCTCCAACTGCCGACAGGCAGATGTCTAAGGAGGAAGCCAGGATGCGCCGGCGCAGTGTGACCTACATCACAACCGGCCTTATGAATCCAACCCCCACCATGACATCACCTGACCGGCGTCAGCCGACCTAAAGGTCCTCCCAGCTAGCACAGCATCGTATGTCTATAATGCAACTAAGCATTATTACTGCCATATAGTGCATATAGGAAACATGAATATAGCTAACACAGAAAACCACAATATAGTGCACAACAACAGGATAAATATACACACAGATCTACATGCATTTATTAATTGGTCACCTCAATCCCCATCATATGTGAACCCATATCTATTAATATCAAAAATAAACAAAATAAACAACAAACAAAATAAGGTCGGGAGATAAAGGGAGAGAGGATATTATACAAATTAAACAATAACAATCACCTATTGCCTATAATGATTACCCACATTACATATAATATTATATGTAGATATTATACAGATTAATAATAATCACCTATTGTTTGTAGTGATTACCCACATCACAAACAATATATATGATCTTCCCGCTCCCTATCTCCACCGACCAGCATCACTAAATCCTATATATAGACAAAGAAAGAAAAAGAGAAAAAGGACAATTAAAAATCTGAATATTAAAAACTGATGATGATGCAAAAAAAGAGGAAAGTATAAGGGGAAAAGAAGACTATGATGTACATGAATGTAAATTAAACTCAAGATTAATGCCCCTGGGTTATAAGGTTCCCAGGGTATAAATCCACCTAAGTTCCTTTTTCTTAAGCATCTGTAACCTGTCTCCACCTCTCCTTTGTACAGGAACACTGTCAATGACTCTAAACCGTAATTGATTTACAGAATGTTTGTGTTCTAAAAAATGATTAGGTACTGGTAACTCCGTCAGTCCTGTCCTAGAATCATAGAATGGTAGAGTTGGAAGGGACCTCCTGGGCCATCTGGTCCAACCCCCTGCTCAAAGCAGGATTCTCTAAATCATCCCAGACAGATGTCTGTCCAGCCTCTGTTTGAAGACTTCCATTGAAGGAGAATTTACTACCTCTCGTGGCAGCCTGTCCCACTCCTTGATCACCCTAACTGTCAAAAAGTTTTTTCTAATATCTAATCTGTGTCTCCTCTCATTCAGTTTCATCCCATTGCTTCTAGTCTTTCCTTGTGCAAATGAGAATAAAGATGATCCTTCTACAATGTGACAGCCCTTGAGATATTTGTAGACAGCTATTAAGTCTCCTCTCAGTCTTCTTTTTTGCAAGCTAAACATTCCAAAATCCTGCAACCGTTCCTCATAGGACATGGTTTGCAGACCTGTCACCATTCTGGTGGCTCTTCTTTGAACTTGCTCCAGTTTGTTGATGTCTTTTTTAAAATGTGGTGCCCAAAACTGGACACAGTATTCCAGATGAGGTCTGACAAAAGAGGAGTAGAGGGCAATAATGACCTCACGTGATCTAGACTGTATGCTTCTGTTGATACATCCTAGAATTGCATTTGCCTTTTTTGCTGCTGCATCACACTGTTGACTCATGCTCAGTCTGTGATCAATTAGTATACCCAAGTCTTTTTCACATGTGCTGTTACTTAGCCCTATTCCTCCCATTTTGTATATGCTTTTTTCATTTTTATTGCACAGATGTAGTACTTTGCATTTTTCCCTGTTAAAAACCATTCTGTTAGTTGCTGCCCACTGCTCCAGTTTATTTATATCTTTTTGAATCCTCTCTCTCTCTTCTCTAGTATTAGCTACCCCTCCTAGCTTTGTGTCATCAGCAAATTTGATCAGTTTACCCTCAATTCCTTCATCTAAATCATTGATAAAGATGTTGAACAATACAGGGCCCAAAACAGAGCCTTGTGGTACCCCACTTGAGACATTCTTCCAACTGGATGTGCAGCCATTTACGACCACTCTTTGAGTCCGATCACTAAGTCAGTTATGAATCCACCTAACAGTTGCCTTGTCCATTCCATACTTAGTCATTTTTTCAATAAGGATTGTGTGAGATACTTTGTCAAATGCTTTGCTGAAGTCAAGATATACTATATCTACAGCATTTCCCTGATCCACCCAGTCAGTGATTCTGTCATAGAAGGAAATTAAGTTAGTCTGACATGACTTATTAGTTACAAACCCATGCTGACTCTGTTTAATCACTTCATCCTTATGCAGGAACTTACATACATGTTCTTTAATAATTTGTTCAAAGATCTTTCCTGGTATAGAAGTCAGACTTACCGGCCTGTAGTTCCCTGGGTCCACCTTCTTCCCCTTTTTGAAGATAGGAACAACATTTGCTCTTCTCCAGTCTTCTGGGACTTCACCTGTTCTCCAAGAATTTTCAAAAATTATGGACAGTGGTTCAAGAATTTCTTCTGCTATCTCCTTCAGTATTCTGGGGTGTAATTCATCTGGACCAGGAGACTTGAATTCATTTAGGTTAGCTAAGTGTTTCATAACTGTCTTTCTGTTTATAGATATCCTGGATTCTTCTATTCCTTTAATAGGACAGTGAAGATCAGTTGTTACATTTCCTTTCTGAGAGAAAACAGATGCAAAATAGGAATTTAAAAGTTCAGCCTTCTCAACATCCTTTCTTACCATTTCATCATTTTCATCCTGTAAAAATCCTATAGCATCTTTGACTTTTCTTTTACTTTTGATGTATCCCCAAAATCCTTTTTTGTTGCTTTTGACATCTCTTGCAAGCCTTAATTCATTGTCAGCTTTAGATAATCTGATTTGTGCCCTGCAGGTTCTGCAGATGGCATTATATTCTTCTTTAGATATGCCTCTCTCTTTCCATTTGATAAACATTTCTTTCTTCCTTTTTAGCATGTGTTTAAGTTCTGTGTTCATCCATCCTGGTTTCCTTAAATGCTTCCCATTCTTCCCTCTTTTTGGAATTGTTAACGATTATGCTTTGAGAATCTCATTTTTCAAGATGTCCCATCCTTCCTGGACATTTTTGTCCTTAAAGATATCCTGCCATTGGATCCCTCCAATTCTCTTTCTGAGTCCCTTAAAATCTGCCTTTCTGAAATCTAACCTTGACGTCTGAGTTTTCACAGGTCTTCCTCCTCTTGTTATCCAAAATTCTAAAATAGCATGGTCACTACCTCCTAGGGTCCCAGCCACTCTTACCTCCTCAACCATTTCCTCCCTATTTATAAGGATTAGATCCAAGGTAGCATTTCCTCTTGTTATCTCCCTACCTTTTGAAAGATAAAGTTGTCAGCAAGAGAGGATAAGAATTTCCTTGACCTGTTAGTTTTGCCTGAGAGCGATTCCCAACAAATGTCTGGATAGTTGAAATCTCCCATGACCACTATGTCATATTTTTTGGAGAACTTGGCCATTTGATGCATAAAGAGTTCATCCATATCTTCATCTTGGAGATATAAGTCCTAATAGTACTTTTGTGTTTGCTTATGCGGGCCCAAACCTCCATGGTCGTCTCGCCCACATATACTTTACAGCATGGACACACAATCATATATATAACATAGCTGGAGGCACACGTATATCTTTCCTTCAAGAAAAACCTTTTACCAGTATGAGGGTGATTAAAAACCTCACCCTTCAACATATTATTACAACAAGCACAACACAGAGACATACAGCCTGCACGGCCCATCACTGCAGCCTTGCCAATCCATATCATTTCATCCTCATCAGTGCACATATTGGCGCAACTCCGCTTTTAGCTCAGGCTCAGACTGGTGTGGTGCGAGAGTCCCTAATAGGCAGGTAAATGTCCCCAATAGGCAGCATTGGTCCCCAATAGGCAGGTAAATGTCCCCAATAGGCAGCATTGATCCCCAATAGGCAGCATATGTCCTCAATAGGCAGCATAGGTCCCCAATAGGCAGCATATGTCCTCAATAGGCAGCATAGGTCCCAATAGGCAGCATAGTCCCCAATAGGCAGCATAGGTCCCCAATAGGCAGGTAAATGTCCCAATATGCAGCATATGTCCTCAATAGGCAGCATAATCTCCCATAGGCAGCATAGTAGTCCCCAGTAGGCAGCATAATCCCCCATAAGCAGCATAGTCCCCAATAGCCAGCATAATCCCCCAATAGCCAGCATTATCC
This sequence comes from Oophaga sylvatica, assembly GCA_033576555.1. Classification (NCBI taxonomy): domain Eukaryota; kingdom Metazoa; phylum Chordata; class Amphibia; order Anura; family Dendrobatidae; genus Oophaga; species Oophaga sylvatica. Next base: position 835,000,457 of record JARQOD010000001.1, on the reverse strand, counting down.
CCCATAGCCAGCATAATCCCCCAATAGCCAGCATAATCCCCCAATAGCCAGCATAATCCCCATAGCCAGCATAATCCCCCAATAGCCAGCATAATCCCCCATAGGAAGCATAATCCCCCATAGGCAGCATAGTCCCCAATAGGCAGCATAATCCCCCATAAGCAGCATAGTCCCCAATAGCCAGCATAATCCCCCAATAGCCAGCATAATCCCCCATAGGCAGCATAATCCCCCATAGCCAGCATAATCCCCCATAAGCAGCATAGTCCCCAATAGCCAGCATAATCCCCAATAGCCAGCATAATCCCCCATAGGCAGCTAATCCCATAAGCAGCATAGTCCCCAATAGCCAGCATAATCCCCCAATAGCCAGCATAATCCCCCATAGGCAGCATAATCCCCCATAGCCAGCATAATCCCCCATAGCCAGCATAATCCCCCTTAGCCAGCATAATCCCCCATAGCCAGCATAATCCCCCTTAGCCAGCATAATCCCCCCATTACCAGCATAATCCCCCAATAGCCAGCATAATCCCCCATAGCCAGCATAATCCACCATAGCTAACATAATCCCCCAATAGATAGCATAATCTCCCAATAGCCAGCATAATCCCCCAATAGCCAGCATAATCCCCCAATAGCCAGCATAATCCCCCATAGGCAGCATAATCCCCAATAGCCAGCATAATCCCCCAATAGCCAGCATAATCCCCTAATAGCCAGCGTAATCCCCCATAGCCAGCATAATCCCCTAATAGCCAGCATAATCCAACCAATAGCCAGCATAATCCCCCATAGCCAGCATAATCCACCATAGCTAACATAATCCCCCAATAGACAGCATAATCTCCCAATAGCCAGCATAATCCCCCAATAGCCAGCATAATCCCCCAATAGCCAGCATAATCCCCCATAGGCAGCATAATCCCCCAATAGCCAGCATAATCCCCCAATAGCCAGCATAATCCCCTAATAGCCAGCGTAATCCCCCATAGCCAGCATAATCCCCTAATAGCCAGCATAATCCCCCAATAGCCAGCATAATCCCCATAGCCAGCATAATCCCCCAATAGCCAGCATAATCCCCCAATAGCCAGCATAATCCCCCATAGCCAGCATAATCCCCCAATAGCCAGCATAATCCCCCATAGTCAGCATAATCCCACAATAGCCAGCATAATCCCACAATAGCCAGCATAATCCTCCATAGGCCGGGCCCGGCGTAAAAAAAAAATGCCAGTACTCACCTATCTCCCCCGCTGCTCTGAAGAAGCACGCGCTGGACTCAGTCTTCTCCTGGCACAGGCGGCGTGACGTCATCAGGGCACGCAGGCAGCGTGATGACGATTACGTCGCCTGTGCTGCATATGGAAGGCCGCAAGGCCTTCCTCACCACATTCCGCCGGCGGGGCCGACGGCCGGTTTTTCACTGTTCGCCCCTGCTTCTAGGGGGGGGCAGCTGCCCCCACCTGCCCCATGGTGGGTACGCCATGATTGATAGTGTTCCTGTACAAATGAGAGGTGGAGACAGATTACAGATGCTTAACAAAAAGGAACTTAGGTGGATTTATACCCTGGGAACGTTACAACCCAGGGGCCTTAATCTTGAGTTTAATTTACATTCATGTACATTGTAATCCTCTCTTCCCCTTATACTTTCCTCTTCTTATGCATCATCATCAGTTTTTAATATTCAGATTTTTAATTGTCCTTTTTCTCTTTTTCTTTCTTTGTCTATATATAGGATTTAGTGATGCTGGTCGGTGGGGATAGGGAGCGGGAAGATCATATATACAGTCATGGACAAAAGTTTTGAGAATGACACAAATATTAATTTTTACAAAGTCTACTGCTTCACTTTTTCTAATGGCAATTTGCATATACTCCAGAATGTTATAAAGAGTGATCAGCTTAACAGCAATTACTTGCAAAGTCAATATTTGGCTAGAAAATGAACTTTATCCCCCAAAACACATTTCAACATCATTGCAGCCCTGCCTTAAAAGGACCAGCTAACCTCTTTTCAGTGATTGCTCCATTAACACAGGTGTGGGTGTTGATGAGGACATGGCTGGAGATCAATCTGTCATGATTAAGTAAGAATGACACCACTGGACACTTTAAAAGGAGGCTGGTGCTTGGCATCATTGTTTCTCTTCTGTTAACCATGGTTATCTCTAAAGAAACACGTGCAGTCATCATTGCAATGCACAAAAATGGCCTAACAGGGAAGAGTATCACAGCTAGAAAGATTGCACCTCAGTCAACAATCTATCGCATCATCAAGAACTTCAAGGAGAGAGGTTCCATTGTTGCCAAAAAGGCTCCAGGGCGCCCAAGAAAGACCAGCAAGCGCCAGGAAAGTCTCTTAACCCCTTCACCCCCAAGGGTGGTTTGCACGTTAATGACCGGGCCAATTTTTACAATTCTGACCACTGTCTCTATATGAGGTTATAACTCTGGAACGCTTCAACGGATCTTCGCGATTCTGAGATTGTTTTCTCGTGACATATTGTACGTCACGTTATTGGTAAAATTTCTTCGATATAACTTGCGTTTATTTTTGAAAAAAATGCAAATATGGCGAAAATTTTGAAAATTTTGCAATTTTCAAACTTTGAATTTTTATTCCCTTAAAACAGAGATATATGTCACACAAAATAGTTAAGAAATAACATTTCCCAAATGTCTACTTTACATCAGCACAATTTTGGAGTCACAATTTTTTTTTCTTAGGAAATTATAAGGGTTAAAAGTTGACCAGCGATTTCTCATTTTTACAACAAAATTTACAAAGCCATTTTTTTTAGGGACCACCTCATATTTGAAGTCACTTTGAGGGTCTATATAGCAGAAAATACCCAAAAGTGACACCATTCTAAAAACTGCACCCCTCAAGGTACTCAAAACCACATTCAAGAAGTTTATTAACCCTTCAGGTGCTTCGCAGGAGCTGAAGCAACGTGGAAGGAAAAAATGAATATTTAACTTTTTAGCCACAAAAATGATCTTTTACAAACTTTTTTTTTATTTTCACAAGGATAAAAGAAGAATATGGACAGATAAAGTTGTTGTGAAATTTCTCCTGAGTACTTAGATACCCCATATGTGGGGGAAAACCACTGTCTGTGCGCACAGCAGGGCTCGTAAGGGAAGGAGCGCCGTTTGACTTTTTCAAACTAAAATTGGCTGGAATTGAGATTGGATGCCATGTCGTGTTTGGAGAGCCCCTGATGCGCCTAAACAGTGGAAACCCCCCACAAGTGACACAATTTTGGAAACTAGACCCCCTAAGGAACTTATCTAGATCTGTTGTGAGCACTTTCAACCCCAAGTGCTTCACAAAAGTTTATAATGCCTGGGTGTGAAAAAAAAAAAAAACAATTTTCCACAAAAATGATTTTTTAGTCCCAAATTTTTGATTTTTTCCAAGGAAATTGGACCCCAAAAGTTGTTGTCCAATTTGTCCTGAGTACGCTGATACCCAATATGTGGGGGGGAAGTGTTTGGGCGCAGGCAGGGCTTGGAAAGGAAGTAGTAACGTTTTGGAATGCAGAAGTTGATTGGGGTCATGTTCCGTTTGCAGTGCCCCTGATGAGCCTAAACAGTAGAAACCCCCCACAAGTGACCACATTTTGGAAACTAGACCCCCTAGGGAACTTATCTAGAGCTTTGGTGAGCACTTTGAACCCACAAGTGCTTCACACAAGTTTATAATGCCCGGGCATGAAAATAAAAAATCCTATTTTTTTCCCACAAAAATTATTTTTAGTCACTAATTTTTTATTTTCCCAAGGGTAACAGGAGAAATTGGACCACAAAAGTTGTTGTCCAATTTGTCCTGAGTATGCTGATACCCGATATGTGGGGGGGGAACCACTGTTTGGGTGCACGGCAGAGCTCGGAATAGAAGGAGCACCATTTGACTTTTTCCAACCAAAATTGGCTGGAATTGAGATTGGACGCCATGTTGCATTTGGAGGGCCCCTGATGTGCCTAAACAGTGGAAACCCCCCACAAGTGACCCCATTTGGGAAACTATACCCCCTAAGGAACTTATCTAGATCTTTGGTGAGCAATTTGAACCCCCAAGTACTTCACACAAGTTTATAACGTAGAGCTGTAAAATTAAAAAATCATATTTTTTCCACAAAAATGATCTTTTTACCCCAATTTTTATTTTCCCAAGGGTAACAAGACTCCAAAAGTTATTGTGCAATTTGTCCTGAGTATGCTGATACCCCATATGTGGGGGTAAACCACTGTTTGGGTGCATGGCAGAGTTTGCAAGGGAAGGAGCGCCATTTGACTTTTTCAAAGCAGAATTGGCTGGATGCCATGTTGTGTTTGAAGAGCTCCTGATCTGCCTAAACAGTGGAAACCCCCAACATATGACACCATTTGGAACCTAGACCCCTCAAGGAACTTATCTAGATGTGCGGTGAATACTTTGAACCCCCACGTGCTTCACAGAAGTTTATAACGTACAGCCGTAAAATAAAAAAATCTTTTTTTTTTTCAAAAAAGATTTTTTTCGTCCCCAATATTTTATTTTCACAAGGGTAACAGGAGAAATTGGACCCCAAAAGTTGTTGTCCAATTTGTCCTGAGTACGCGGATACCCAATACGTGGGAGAAAACTACTGTATGGGTACACGTTGGGGCTCGGAAGGGAAGTAGTGACGTTTTGGATTGTAGACTTTGATGGAATGGTCTGGGGGTGTCATGTCGCATTTGGAGAGCCCCTGATGCGCCTAAACAGTGGAAACCCCCCACAAGTGACCCCATTTTGGAAAATAGACCCCACAAGGAACTTATCTAGATGTGTGGTGAGCGCTATGAAGCCCCAAGTGCTTCACAGAAGTTTATAACGTACAGCCGTAAAAACAAAAAAAAAATCTTTTTTTTTAAAAAAATGATATTTTTGCACCCAGTTTTTTATTTTCCCAAGGGTAACAGAAGAAATAGGACAAATTGCACAATAACTCTTTGGGTCCAGAGTATGCTGATACCCCATGTGGGAGTAAACTACTGTTTGGGCGCATGGCAGAGCTCAGAAGTAAAGGAGCATCATTTGACTTTTTCAACGCAGAATTGGCTGGAATTGAGATCAGACGCCATGTCACATTTGGAGAGCCCCTGATGTGCCTAAACAGCGGAAACCCCCCCCAATTCTAACTCCAACCCTAACCCCAACACACCCCTAACCCTAGTCCCAACCCTAACCACAAACCTAACCCTAACACACCCCTAATCCTAATCCCAACCATAACCCTAATACTAACTTTAGTGCCAACCCTAACCCTAACTTAAGCCGCAACCCTAACCTTAACCCTAACCCTAATGGGAAAATGGAATAAATTTTTTTTAATTTTATTAGTTTTCCCTAACTAAGGGGGTGATAAAGGGGGGTTTGATTTACTATTTATAGCGGGTTTTTATGATTGGCAGCTGTCACGCTAAAAGACGCTTTTTATTGCAAAAAAATAGTTTTTTGCATCGCCACATTTTGAGAGCTATAATTTTTGCATATTTTGGCCCATAGAGTCATGTGAGGTCTTATTTTTTGCGGGACGAGGTGACGTTTTTATTGGTACCATTTATGACCACGTGCCATTTTTTGATCGCTTTTTATTTCGATTTTTGGGAGGTTAGAATGAACAAAAATCAGCAATTCATCAATTTCTTTTGGGGGAGGCGTTTATACCGTTCCGTGTGTGGTAAAATTGATAAAGCAGTTTTATTCTTCGGGTCAGTACGATTACGGCGATACCTCACTTATATCATTTTTTTATGTTTTGGCGCTTTTATAGAATAAAAACAATTTTATATAAAAAATTATTATTTTTGCATCGCTTTATTCTGCGAGCTATAACTTTTTTATTTTTTCGCTGATGATGCTGTATCATGGCTCGTTTTTTGCGGGACAAGATGACGTTTTCAGCGGTGCCATGTTTATTTATATCGGTCTTTTTGATCGTGTGTTATTCCACTTTTTGTTCAGCAGTATGATGATAAAGCACTGATTTTTTGCTTTGTTTTTTTTTAAGGGGTTCACAAAAGGGGTTAACTAGTGGGACAGTTTTATAGGGGGTGGTCGTTACGGACGCGGTGATACCAAATATGTGTACTTTTATTGTTTTATTTTTTTTATTCACAGGAAAAAATGAATTTATTGGGGAATATTTTTTTTTTTTTATTTATTTATTTTGGAATTTTTTTTTACGCATGTTTACTTTTATTTTTTTTACTTTTTTACATTGTCCCAGGGTGGGACATCACTGTAAAATGTCAGATCGCTGGTCTCACAGTGTGCACAGCACTCTGTGAGACCAGTGATCTCACAGGCAGTGCTGCAGGCTTCTCAGTGCCTGCTCTCAGCAGGCACTGAGGAAGCCGCCTCACTGCAGGACCCGGCGGCCATCTTGGATCCGGATCCTGGGAGGGAGGAAGCCCTCAGAACAGCGCAATCACATCGCGCTGTTCTGAGGATCTCAGGGGAGCTCGCAGGGAGCCCCCTCCCTGCGCGATGCTCCCCTGTGCCCCCGGTACAACCGCGATCATGTTTGATCGCGGTGTGCCAGGGTTAATGTGCCGGGAGCGGTCCGTGAACGCTCCTGGCACACAGTCCCGGGTCTCAGCTGTGATAATCAGCTGACACCCGGCAGCGATTAGCTGCGCTCCACCCGGGAGCGCAGCTGATCGCTATGACGTACTATCCCGTCCATGGTCAGATTGTCACGGGTTTCATGGACGGGATAGTACGTCGGATTCAGAGAGGGGTTAAAAGTGTTTCAGCTGCGGGATCAGGCTACCAGCAGTGCAGAGCTTGCTCAGGAATGGCAGCAGGCAGGTGTGAGTGCATCTGCACGCACTGTGAGGCGGAGACTCTTGGAGCAAGGCCTGGTCTCAAGGAGGGCAGCAAAGAAGCCACTTCTCTCCAGAAAAAACATCATGGACAGACTGATATTCTGCAAAAGGTACAGGCAGTGGACTGCTGAGGACTGGGGTAAAGTTATTTTCTCTGATGAATCCCCTTTTCGATTGTTTGGGACATCAGGAAAACGCCTCATTCGGAGAAGACAAGGTGAGCGCTACCACCAGTCTTGTCTCATGCCAACTGTTAAGCATCCTGAAACCATTCATGTGTGGGTTGCTTCTCAGCCAAGGGAATCGGCTCTCTCACAGTCTTGCCTAAAAAAACAGCCATGAATAAAGAATGGTACCAGAATGTCCTCCAAGAGCAATTTCTCCCAACCCTCCAAGAGCAGTTTGGCGATCAACAATGCCTTTTCCTGCATGATGGAGCACCTTGCCATAAAGCAAAGGTGATAACTAAATGGCTCAGGGAACAAAACATAGGGATTTTGGGTCCATGGCCTGGAAACTCCCCAGATCTTAATCCCATTGAGAACTTGTGGTCAATCATCAAGAGACGGGTGGACAAACAAAAACCTAAAAATTCTGACAAAATTAAAGCATTGATTGTGCAAGAACGGACTGCTATCAGTCAGGATTTGGTCCAGAAGTTGATTGAGAGCATGCCAGGGAGAATTGCAGAGGTCCTGAAGAAGAAGGGTCAACACTGCAAATATTGACTTGCTGCATTAACTCATTCTAACTGTCAATATAAGCTTTTGTTACTCATATGTTTGCAATTATATTTCTGTCTGTGATAAAAACATCTGTCAAACACACAAAAAAAACAGAGGGCAGCAGATCATGTGAAAATATAATATTTGTGTCATTCTCAAAACTTTTGGCCATGACTGTATTATATGTGATGTGGGTAATCACTACAAACAAAATAGGTGATTATTGTTTAATCTGTATAATATCTACATATAATATTATATGTGATGTGGGTAATCATTATAGGCAATAGGTGATTGCTATTGTTTAATTTGTATAATATCCTCTCTCCCTTTATCTCCCGACCTTATTTTATTTGTTGTTTATTTTATTTATTTTTGATATTAATAGATATGGGTTCACATATGATGGGGATTGATGTGACCAATTAATAAATGCATGTAGATCTGTGTGTATATTATCTGTTGTTGTGCACTATATGGTGGTTTTCTGTGTTAGCTATATTCATGTTTCCTATATGCACTATATGGCAGTAATAATGCTTAGTTGCATTATAGACATACGATGCTGTGCTAGCTGGGAGGACCTTTAGGTCAGCTGACGCCGGTCAGGTGATGTCATGGTGGGGTTGGATTCATAAGGCCGGTTGTGATGTAGGTCACACTGCGCCGGCGCATCCTGGCTTCCTCCTTAGACATCTGCCTGTCGGCAGTTGGAGACCAGTGGGCGGTCCTTGCTGACACAGATCGCTGTCAGGGTGAGTCATGTGACCATATAGCAGTGTTTTGTTTGAACAAACAGGTTACCATGGATAGTATTCCTCACTATAATCTGGATGATTTGATTGGAGGGCTTTTACAATGCTGCTTCTCCCTGGGATATAACGCAAACTGCGACTGGATACATTGATATTTGCTGCTGTTTTTCCGGATTCTGGGATGGGATTCCGGTTGAATGAGGAAGAACTTCATGCCACCACATTGGATAATGATTGGACATTGATCCCCATGGATACTACTATGCCACTGACGTTGTGGCTGATATTGTAAACATACATTGTGATTTCATATATACAGTACAGAACAAAAGTTTGGACACACTTTCTCATTCAAAGATTTCTCTGTATTTTCATGGCTATGAAAATTGTACATTCACACTGAAGGCATCAAAACTATGAATTAACACATGTGGAATTATACATTACACTTTACAAAAAAGTGTGAAACAACTGAAAATATGTCTTATATTCTAGGTTCTTCAAAGTAGCCACCTTTTGCTTTGATTACTGCTTTGCATCAGAAAAGGTGAACGGATGGACTCTACATGCCTAGTTCCCACCGTGAAGCATGGAGGAGGAGGTGTGATGGTGTGGGGGTGCTTTGCTGGTGACGCTGTTGGGGATTTATTAAAAATTGAAGGCATAGTGAACCAGCATGGCTACTACAGCATCTTGCAGCAGCATGCTATTCCATCCGGTTTGCGTTTAGTTGGACCATCATTTCTTTTTCAACAGGACAATGACCCCAAACACACCTCCAGACTGTGTAAGGGCTATTTGACCAAGAAGGAGAGTGTTGGGGTGCTACGCCAGATGACCTGGCCTCCACAGTCACCAGACCTGAACACAATCGAGATGGTTTGGGGTGAGCTGGACCGCTCATCGCTTCAATTTTGAATAAATCCCCAACAGTGTCACCAGCAAAGCACCCCCACACCATGACACCACCTCCTCCATGCTTCACAGTGGGAACCAGGCATGTAGAGTCCAGCCGTTCACCTTTTCTGCATGAAAATACAGAAAAATCTTTGAATGAGAAGGTGTGTCCAAACTTTTGGTCTGTACTGTATATATGTTATTTTAATTTTGTGGATTTTGGGATAAGGATGTGTTTATTTGATATGGATTTTTTATAGGTCTGATGTTTATTTTGTATGTGTTACATATTATATTGTGATATGGGTTGTGGCTATGATGTGATTGGATCTGATTTCAGCTCCACACTATTTATAGCCTACCAGTTACACTGTGTCGATATACTTGATAAAGATCCTTTACTGGATCGAAGCGTTGTATTTTCTATGGCGGAATAAAGCTTCTATTTTTCACTAACTACGCCTGGATGGAGCGCTGTTTTCCTTTCTTTGATGTTCATCTTCATGCATGTCACTTGACAAATGGTAAGGTTTTTAATATTAGAGTTAGGACTGTCCCAACTACGGTCACCGTGGAGTGGCGGGATGGCTTTCACACTTTTTTTTATCAAAAACATGTTAGCTAAATACTGTATATTATTGTCATGCACTATGCTATTTATTTATTTACTACAGGGTATTTAATCGTTATGCTTCTGTCCTTGGTTTTTTCATTTGTTTTCTTTGATAATGATATTTAAACGGAATACACCAGAGTCTACATGCACCGGCTCCCACTGACCCCCAGCATCGCGATGGTATCGTTTTGATGGGTTACTATAACTATCTGCTGAAGAATCTCAACTATTTGAACTATTACAATTCATACAATGAGAGTAGGAAAGGGTAGGAAAAGAAAATCGGGAGGCATTTGATTGGCTGAGAATGCTGAATACAGCAATAGCTCATATCAGGGAAAGACCATCCACTCAGCATACATAGAGAATGATAGAAAATAGGAAAGTTCTGCAAGTCCTGCTTGGAATTGGTATTCACTATGCCTGCACTCTGCAAGTATTCATAGGACTTTAAGTTTACTCTACTTGCTATTACAAGACTACTTTTCTGTAATCATATAAAAGTACCTGTAACCTGCTGCTGATCATATACTCCTTTATATCCCGATTCAGTCTTCTCTGTCTAACAGGTGACATTATCTGTGTTTTCAGTTGGGAGGACAAGTGGCGGGCATGAGCCATTTGATGATAGTGGAAACTGTATAAAGCTCCATTTCCCCTAGAGGGCATAGCAGGAAAATGAAATGTTTCCTGTCCAGTTCCCTCTCAGCTTACAGCTGAATTCATATCAGGTCTATTCTATAAAAAAAAAGCATTTTGCCTATAGCAGGCAGCCACTTTAAGTGAGTGATCCTCATTATTAGCTAAGTGCACACATGTACGTGTCATACAGTGAGGAGGAACAGGGGGCTTGAGACCCCTGTCTTAGTGATTAGTGGGATGCCAAGCAATTTTAAGAGATCACTTTAGTTCTGCTGTAAATGGGAAGTACAGCAGAACATGGAGACTTACTTCTTCTATAAGTAACAGTATCATTAGATCGTTATGATGCTGAAACATTGTATTTTGCTTAGGCTACGTTCACACTTGCATTAGTGCAGAAATGAGCGGATCTTTATTTTCAGCAAATTAATTCATGCAAATCTCAATATCGGAAAGCTTGAAATTGGGGTATAACCAGAGATTCCCGTTGCCGCCAGAAGATATACCGTGAGCTGTGGAACCTCCTCTGAGGACATTGCACCGTCCGTTGCTGCGACTACAACCCTCATCGGATTATCTGTGGCCGAGGAAGCCACAAACACGATAAATTTATTGAGTGTTCTGTTATCACATTGTTGTTGCCTATTTTACTATTATTTAACATGTGACTCCCCTTGGCGCCAGATTTTGAATGTGGAATCTATATAAACAGCATGTAATGGTATTGTACATTTATATCATTCCCTGAAGAAGAAGTCCTAGTGACTTTGAAATGTGCTGGGATTGGGAATAAAAACCACCATTTGTATCTCCAATACGCCTGGACATTCATTTATGCAGCAGCGCGTTTAATATCCACGAATCTTCCCATTTGAAAAGTTTATTGAGTGGACTGTTATCACGTTGTTGCCTATTTCCCTATTATTTGCCATTTAACTGTTCATCTCCCTGCAAGGAGTATCTTTATTGTTCAATTAAATTGTTAACTCTTGTTCTGCCTAATTTCCGTCACTGCATCCCGCAACCTGCTTACAGTATGATAATCTGCAACATGTCATAGCTGCAGGGCATTATAGGGTGGCTTGTGCGGCAAAGAAAAATGACGGTAGCATGCACTCTGATGCTTCAGTGGTGTGGGAAATGGATAGGAGTAAATGTTTGTTTTGTTTTTTTACTGCAAATTGATTCTCAAAAAGTTTGAATTAGTGTGAAACTGCGAATTTCAGAAAATTCTGACTCAAACTCCATCCTCCGCGGAACAAAAACTGATCCATTGCATATCTGATACAACTGAAGCAAAGGAAGGACATTTACAGTATTATGTATGTCTGGATTTCATTGAGTGTCAGATTTTGTAATGAAAGTTCTTCTTGCTGTCCTTTTTCTTCCGTTCTTAAAACGGACACGTAACAAAGCCCAGACAGACCCCATAATAGTAACTATAAGGCCGGCGTCAGACACAGAGTTTAAAAATACAGACCGTATTGTACGGACGTAATACGCAGAAATGTTCCCTAAACAGTGATCCATATGTCATCCGTTGTCAAGGTGTGGCTGCGTATTTTGCGCATATAAGCATCCGTATGTCGTCCATATGGCGAGATTTTCTCGCCGGCTTGCAAGACCGATGTATAATGGATCCCAATGACAGGTTTTAAATCAAAAAAGAAAGAACAGATATATACACATAGAATACATATATATATATATATATATATATATACACATGTCATTGTGACACACACATACTGTATATATATATACATATATATATATATATATTTGTAGTTCATACACATAGCATAATAGCCGCCAATTCAATTGCCAGTTACTGTTAAATCATTACAGAACCCGACATGAAATGACACATGGTTTACATACAGTAAACCATTTTATTTCATGTAGTTTGATATATGGTTTTGATTAACAATTATATGATTGTATGTGTGCAAAATTTCATACATGTACGTGTTAATTTAATATGTAAATTCATTGTAAAAAAATGCGTGGGCTCCCGCGGTATTTTCTCCACCAGACAGGGAAAGCCAGTGAATGAGGACAGATATTTATAGCCTAGAGAGGGACCATTGTTTTTGGGCCCCCCTGGTTACTAACATCTGGCCCCAGCCACCCCAGAAAAGACATATCTATTATTAGATGCGCATTTTCTGGCACTTAGCCTGTCTATTCCCATTGCCTTTAACAGTGGCTAATGGGTTATTCACCTTGCTATTGAAAACCCCAGCAGAATGAATGAGTTCCATATTCCTCTCTATAGTGTGACGACGGCCTTGTAGTTAATTCCTTTGCTTACGTTTGCATCAGTCACGCAGCAGATCTATTTTTGAAATATTTTTAGTTTGTTCCTAAACAGCAAGCCAAAAAAATGAAATGTCAAAATGCAAGTGTCACGATCCATTTTTGGATCTATGGCAGATCTGGCTTTTCATATTAAAACTTTTTTCTTTCAGGCCATCGGGGGTTAAGGTCTGTTCCCCCCCCCCGGTGGCCTGCTGGTGTAATTACATTACTGTAGTGTTGCTGGGTCAGCTGATGTAGATGATGACCACTCCCACCATCCTATCTATAATATAACGGTGGGAGCGTCACTCTGTCTGAAGCCTTTATAGACTGCTCAAGCGCGACACGCCTGCGCAGTCTGGCTCCAGACAGAGTGAGGCATCCAGAGCGGTGAGTACTCTCTATGGCGCCGGAGATCGCGGTATGCGTACTGGATGCATACCGCGATCTCCGGCGCCATACTCACATACTTACCTGACCGGGAGGAGCGTTGCCACGGCGCTTCTCTTCTCCCGGGCAGGAGACCAGGAGTGCGCGTCGGATCGCGCATGCGCAATAGCGCTATCCGGCGCCATTTTGCTGAAGACACATTTACAGTGTGTCTTCAGCAATATGGCGCCGGACCGCGCGGTATGGGCATGCGCGTACTCCGGCGCCGCTCTCCTCCCCCGGCGTCCAGCTGAACGGAACAGCGCTGGAGCACAGGGATGAAAGGTGAGTATAAATGTTTGTTTTTTTTGGGGGGGTATCTGTGCAGTTTAATAGCAGTGAGCGGGCCATGCATATCAGGATAGGGGGGGGCGTGAGGGGACCATGCACATCAGGATAGGGGGGGCGTGAGGGGACCATGCACATCAGGATTGGGGGTGAGGGGACCATGCACATCAGGATTGGGGGGGTGAGGGGACCATGCACATAAGGATTGGAGGGGGTGAGGGGACCATGCACATCAGGATTGGGGGGTGAGCGGACCATGCACATCAGGGTTGGGGGGTGAGGGGACCATGCACATCAGGTTTGGGAGGTGAGGGGACCATGCACATCAGGATTGGGGGTGAGGGGACCATGCACATCAGGGTTGGGGGTTGAGGGGACCATGCACATCAGGATTGGGGGTTGGGGGACCATGCACATCAGGATTGGGGGATTAGGGGACCATGCACATCAGGATTGGGGGGTGAGGGGACCATGCACATCAGGATTGGGGGGGTGAGGGGACCATGATGCACATCAGGATTGGGGGGTAAGGGGACCATGCACATCAGGGTTGGGGGGTGAGGGGACCATGCACATCAGGATTGGGGGGTGAGGGGACCATGCACATCAGGATTGGGGGGTGAGGGGACCATGCACATCAGGATTGGGGGGTGAGGGGACCATGCATATCAGGATTGGGGGGTAATGGGGCCACGCACATCAGGATTGGGGATGAGGGGACCATGCACATCAGGATTGGGGGTGAAAGGACCATGCACATCAGGATTGGGGGGTGAGGGGACCATGCACATCAGGATTGGGGGGTGAGGGGACCATGCACATCAGGGTTGGGGGGTGAGGGGACCATGCACATCAGGATTGGGGGGTGAGGGGACCATGCACATCAGGATTGGGGGGGTGAGGGGACCATGCACATCAGGGTTGGGGGTTGAGGGGACCATGCACATCAGGATTGGGGGGGTTAGGGGACCATGCACATCAGGATTGGGGGATTAGGGGACCATGCACATCAGGATTGGGGGGTGAGGGGACCATGCTCATCAGGATTGGGGGGGTGAGGGGACCATGCACATCAGGATTGGGGGGTAAGGGGACCATGCACATCAGGCTTGGGGGGTGAGAGGACCATGCACATCAGGATTGGGGGGGTGAGGGACCATGCACATCAGGATTGGGGGGTGAGGGTACCATGCACATCAGGATTGGGGGGTGAGGGGACCATGCACATCAGGATTGGGGGGGTAAGGGGGCCACGCACATCAGGATTTGGGATGAGGGGACCATGCACATCAGGATTGGGGGGTGAGGGGACCATGCATATCAGGATTGGGGGGGTAAGGGGGCCACGCACATCAGGATTGGGGATGAGGGGACCATGCACATCAGGATTGGGGGGTGAGAGGACCATGCACATCAGGATTGGGGGGGTGAGGGGACCATGCACATCAGGATTGGGGGTGAGCGGACCATGCACATCAGATTGGGGGTGAGCGGAGCATGCACATCAGGATTGGGCGATGAGGGGACCATTCATACCAGAATTGGGGGTGAGGGGACCATGCATTTCAGGATTGGGCGGGAGGGACCATGCATACCAGGATTGGTGGGTGAGGGACCGTGCATACCGGGATTGGGGGTGAGGGGACCATGCATATCAGGATTGGGGGGTGAGGGGGCCATGCACATCAGGATTGGGGATGAGGGGACCATGCACATCAGGATTGGGGATGAGGGGACCATGCACATTAGGATTGGGGTGAGCGGACCATGCACATCAGGGTTGGGGGTGAGAGGACCATGCACATCAGGGTTGGGGGATGAAGGGACCATGCACATCAGGATTGGGGGTGAGGGAACCATGCACATCAGGATTGGGGGGTGAGGGACCATGCACATCAGGATTGGGGGGTGAGGGGACCATGCACATCAGGATTGGGGGGTGAGGGGACCATGCACATCAGGATTGGAGGGTGAGCGGACCATGCACATCAGGATTGGGCGATGAGGGGACCATTCATACCAGGATTGGGGGGTGAGGGACCATTCATACCAGGATTGGGGGGTGAGGGGACCATTCATACCAGAATTGGGGGTGACGGGACCATTCATACCAGAATTGGGGGGTGAGGGGACCATGCATTCCAGGATTGGGCAGGAGGTGACCTTGCATACCAGGATGAGGAATGGGGTGCCATGAATAGTAGATTTGGGTGTGGGTGAGGGACCATACATACCAGGATAGGGATGAGGGGTGCCATGCATACCAAATAGGAGGGGGGAAGCACATACCAGAATGGGAGACCATGTACCTATAAAAATGCTTGCCACCCGGGCGTAGAACGGGTTCATCACTAGTATGTATATATATGTATATATATATAAAATTGAATGTGTGTATGTGTGTATCACCAACCAATCACGGAGTATCTTACATTTAATCAGAGCTGTTTAAAAGAAGCTGAGCTGTGATTGGTTGCTATGAGCAACAGTTTTCCTTGCAACCAATCCCTAAGCAGCTTTCATTTCACCAGAGCTGTTTGATAGAAGCTGAGCTGTGATTGGTTGCTATGAGCAACAGTTTTCTCACTCCGCAACAACACTTCAGCTGACACTGACCAGGTGGGAGAAATCGCATCCCCGGGAACATAAGCTCCCAGCCATTGTCTGACCACCAGACAGAAGCAGAGCGCACATGACAGAATTGAATCACCAGCTCCCATGCCCATATCCCCATCACACATCATCTATCCCATAGGCACATCTTCCCTCTTAAAGGGATCCCCGGTACAGAAGTGAGGGCAAATCCACTCTGCACTCTGATTCTCACCCCAGGCTTCTATTAACCCCTTCACCCCCAAGGGTGGTTTGCACGTTAATGACCGGGCCAATTTTTACAATTCTGACCACTGTCTCTTTATGAGGTTATAACTCTGGAACGCTTCAACGGATCTTCGCGATTCTGAGATTGTTTTCTCGTGACATATTGTACTTCATGATAGTGGTAAAATTTCTTCCATATAACTTGCATTTATTTATGAAAAAAACGCAAATATGGCAAAAATTTTGAAAATTTTGCAATTTTCAAACTTTGAATTTTTATTCCCTTAAAACAGAGAAATATGTCACACAAAATAGTTAAGAAATAACATTTCCCACATGTCTACTTTACATCAGCACAATTTTGGAAACAAAATTTTTTTTTGTTAGGAAATTATAAGGGTTAAAAGTTGACCAGCGATTTCTCATTTTTACAACAAAATTTACAAAGCCATTTTTTTTCGGGACCACCTCATATTTGAAGTCACTTTGAGGGGTCTATATAGCAGAAAATACCCAAAAGTGACACCATTCTAAAAACTACACCCCTCAAGGTACTCAAAACCACATTCAAGAAGTTTATTAACCCTTCAGGTGCTTCACAGGAGCTGAAGCAACATGGAAGGAAAAAATTAACATTTTACTATTTAATCACAAAAATGATCTTTTACAAAAAATTTTTTTATTTTCACAAGGGAAAAAGGAGAAAAAGGACTGATAAAGTTGTTGTGCAATTTCTCCTGAGTACGCCGATACCCCATATGTGAGGGAAAACCACTGTTTGGGCACACGGCAGAGCTCGGAATGGAAGGAGCGCAGTTTGACTTTTCCAAACCAAAATTGGCTGGAATTGAGAACGGACGCCATGTCGCGTTTGGAGAGGCCCCGCTGTGCCTAAACAGTGGAAACCCCCCACACGTGACCCCATTTTGGAAACTAGACCCCCTAAGGAACTTATCTAGATGTGTGGTGAGTAGTTTGAACCCTCAAGTGCTTCACGCAAGTTTGTAATGTAGAGCCGTGAAGAAAAAAAATCATATTTTTTCCACAAGCATGATGTTTTAGTCCCCAAATTTTTATTTTCCCAAGGGTAAGAGGAGAAATTGAACCACAAAAGTTGTTATCCAACTTATCCTGAGTACGCTGATACCCCATATGTGGGGGGGAACCACTGTTTGGGCGCACGGCAGGGCTTGAAAGGGAAGGAGCGCCGTTTGACTTTTCCAAACCAAAATTGGCTGGAATTGCGAACGGACGACATGTCGCGTTTGGAGGGCCCCTGATGTGCCTAAACAGTGGAAACCCCCCACATGTGACCCCATTTTGGAAACTAGACCCCTAAGGAACTTATCTAGATGTGTGGTGAGCACTTTGAACCCTCAAGTGCTTCACGCAAGTTTGTAATGTAGAGCCGTGAAGAAAAAAAATCATATTTTTTTCCACAAACATGATGTTTTAGTCCCAAATTTTTATTTTCCCAAGGGTAAGAGGAGAAAATTGGACCACAAAAGTTGTTGTCCAACATGTCCTGAGTACGCTGATACCCCATATGTGGGGGGGAACCACTGTTTGGGCGCACGGCAGGGCTCGAAAGGAAGGAGCGCCGTTTGACTTTTCCAAACCAAAATTGGCTGGAATTGCGAACGGACGCCATGTCGCGTTTGGAGGGCCCCTGATGTGCCTAAACAGTGGAACCCCCCACATGTGACCCCATTTTGGAAACTAGACCCCCTAAGGAACTTATCTAGATGTGTGGTGAGCACTTTGAACCCTCAAGTGCTTCACGCAAGTTTGTAATGTAGAGCCGTGAAGAAAAAAAATCATATTTTTTCCACAAACATGATGTTTTAGTCCCCAAATTTTTATTTTCCCAAGGGTAAGAAGAGAATTTGGACCACAAAAGTTGTTGTCCAACATGTTCTGAGTACGCTGATACCCCATATGTGTGGGGGAACCACTGTTTGGGCGCACGGCAGGGCTCGAAAGGGAAGGAGCACCGTTTGACTTTTCCAAACCAAAATTGGCTGGAATTGCGAACGGACGCCATGTCGCGTTTGGAGGGCCCCTGATGTGCCTAAACAGTGGAAACCCCCCACATGTGACCCCATTTTGGAAACTAGACCCCCTAAGGAACTTATCTAGATGTGTGGTGAGCACTTTGAACCCTCAAGTGCTTCACGCAAGTTTGTAATGTAGAGCCATGAAGAAAAAAAATCATATTTTTTCCACAAGCATGATGTTTTAGTCCCCAATTTTTTATTTTCCCAAGGGTAAGAGGAGAAATTGGACACCAATAGTTGTTGTCCAACATGTCCTGAGTACGCTGATACCCCATATGTGGGGGGGAACCACTGTTTGGGCGCACGGCAGGGCTTGAAAGGGAAGGAGCGCCGTTTGACTTTTCCAAACCAAAATTGGCTGGAATTGCGAACGAACGCCATGTCGCGTTTGGAGGGCCCCTGATGTGCCTAAACAGTGGAAACCCCCCACATGTGACCCCATTTTGGAAACTAGACCCCCTAAGGAACTTATCTAGATGTGTGGTGAGCACTTTGAACCCTCAAGTGCTTCACGCAAGTTTGTAATGTAGAGCCGTGAAGAAAAAAAATCATATTTTTTCCACAAGCATGATGTTTTAGTCCCCAATTTTTTATTTTCCCCAGGGTAAGAGGAGAAATTGGACCACAAAAGTTGTTGTCCAACATGTCCTGAGTACGCTGATACCCCATATGTGGGGGGGAACCACTGTTTGGACGCACGGCAGGGCTTGAAAGGGAAGGAGCGCCGTTTGACTTTTCCAAACCAAAATTGGCTGGAATTGCGAACGGACGCCATGTCGCGTTTGGAGGGCCCCTGATGTGCCTAAACAGTGGAAACCCCCCACATGTGACCCCATTTTGGAAACTAGACACCCTAAGGAACTTATCTAGGTGTGTGGTGAGCACTTTGAACCCCCAAGTGTTTCACTAACGTTTATAATGCCCTGGCGTGAAAAAAAATATATATTTTTTTTTTCCACAAAAGTGATGTTTTAGTCCCCAATTTTTTATTTTCCCAAGGGTAAGAGGAGAAATTGGACCCCAAAAGTGGTTTTCCAATTTGTCCTGAGTACGCTGATACCCCATATGTTGGGGGGATACACTGTTTGGGCACACGGCAGGGCTCGGAAGGGAAGCAGTGACGTTTTGGAATGCAGACTTTGATGGAATGGTCTGCGGGCATCATGTTCCGTTAGCAGAGCCCCTGATGTGCCTAAACAGTGGAAACCCCCCACATGTGACCCCATTTTGGAAACTAGACCCCTAAGGAACTTATCTAGGTGTGTGGTGAGCACTTTGAACCCCCAAGTGTTTCACTAACGTTTATAATGCCCTGGCGTGAAAAAAAATATATATTTTTTTTTCCACAAAAGTGATGTTTTAGTCCCCAATTTTTTATTTTCCCAAGGGTAAGAGGAGAAATTGGACCCCAAAAGTGGTTGTCCAATTTGTCCTGAGTACGCTGATACCCCATATGTTGGGGGGATACACTGTTTGGGCACACGGCAGGGCTCGGAAGGGAAGCAGTGACGTTTTGGAATGCAGACTTTGATGGAATGGTCTGCGGGCGTCATGTTCCGTTAGCAGAGCCCCTGACGTGCCTAAACAGTGGAAACCCCCCACATGTGACCCCATTTTGGAAACTAGACCCCCTAAGGAACTTATCTAGTTGTGTGGTGAGCACTTTGAACCCCCAAGTGTTTCACTAAAGTTTATAATGCCCTGGCGTGAATAAAAAAAAAAAAAAAAATTTCCACAAATATGATGTTTTAGTCACCAATTTTTTATTTTCCCAAGGGTAACAGGAGAACTTGGACCACAAAAGTTGTTGTCCAATTTGTCCTGAGTACGCTGATACCCCATATGTTGGGGGGAACCACTGTTTGGGCGCATGGCAGGGCGCAGAAGGGAAGCAGTGACGTTTTGGAATGCAGACTTTGATGGAATGGTCTGCGGGCGTCATGTTCCGTTAGCAGAGCCCCTCATGTGCCTAAACAGTGGAAACCCCCACAAGTGACCCCATTTTGGAAACTAGACCCCTAATGAACTTATCTAGGTGTGTGGTGAGCATTTGTAACCCCAAAGTGTTTCACTAAAGTTTATAATGCCCTGGCGTGAATAAAAAAAAAAAAAAAAATTTCCACAAATATGATGTTTTAGTCCCCAATTTTTATTTTCCCAAGGGTAACAGGAGAAATTGGACCACAAAAGTTGTTGTCCAATTTGTCCTGAGTACACTGATACCCCATATGTTGGGGGGAACCACTGTTTGGGCGCATGGCAGGGCGCAGAAGGGAAGCAGTGACGTTTTGGAATGCAGACTTTGATGGAATGGTCTGCGGGCGTCATGTTCCGTTAGCAGAGCCCCTCATGTGCCTAAACAGTGGAAACCCCACAAGTGACCTCATTTTGGAAACTAGACCCCCTAAGGAACTTACCTAGGTGTGTGGTGAGCATTTTGAACCCCCAAGTGTTTCACTAAAGTTTATAATGCCCAGGTGTAAAAATAAAAAATCCTACTTTTATCCTCACAAAAATGATGTTTTAGTCCCCAATTTTTTATTTTCCCAAGGGTAAGAGGAGAAATTGGACACCAAAAATTGTTGTCCAATTTGTCCTGAGTACACTGGTGCCCCATATGTGGGAAAAAACTGTTTGGGCACAAGTCGGGGCTCAGAAGGGAAGTCGTGACGTTTTGGAATGCAGACTGATGGAATGGTCTGCGGGCGTCATGTTCCGTTTGCAGAGCTCCTGATGTGCCTAAACAGTAAAAAAAACCCACAAGTGACATAATTTTGGAAAGTAGACTCCCAAGGAACTTTTCTAAATGTGCCCCCCTTCTGGAACTAATCTTTCCTGTAAAGTAAATTAGTAGTGCATTGAGGTGTGGTACAATTTGAAACAATCCTTCATACACAGGCCAGGTTTTTCGGGGCAGGTGTCGCATTGGTAAGTGGTGTCCTTGCGTATTCCCCTTTTGTAACACACTCGGCACCTTTTTTGCGGCTTACCTTTGCTTCCAGTTGGCGGGACCACCCCCGGGAAATGCTGACCTGGTATGATACGAGCACCTTCAGTTCCAGAAGTACTGGGGCCCGCTGTTTCCTGAGCGCCAAACATCAGGGCCTTAACCACTACCTCCTGGAACTGAAGGTACGTCGTATCGCTGTTGCGTGCACATCGTGACAGCAGGAAAGCGTTGAGCATTGCCATTTGGACGATGTGCACGGACAGCTTCTTGTACCACACCTTGGCCTTTCTCAAAGCACTGTACGGTTGGAGGAGTTGATCAGAGAGATCAACACCCCCCATGTATTTATTGTACCCCAGTACACATTCCGGTTTGCGGACCTGTGTAGAGGTACCCGTACAGTGCTGAGGGCGCTGCCATCACCATGTATGGTGGTCAAGAGAAGGACATCCCTCTTGTCCTTGTACTTGACCACCAACAGGTGGTCGCTACATTGGGCTCTGCTCTCACCCTTTCTGAGCATCTGCCCAAGTAGCGTCTTCGGGAGGCCTCTCTGATTTTTGCGGACGGTATCGCAAGCTGCGGTACCTCGCGCAGAGAGGGATTTGTAGAGTGGGACGCTGGAATAAAAGTTATCGGTGTAAAGGTGATAACCTTTATCCAGCAGTGGGTGCACCAAATCCCACACAATTTTCCCACTCACTCCCAGGACGGGGGGACACTCAGGGGGTTCAATCCTGGTGTCCTTTCCTTCGTAAACTCTAAAGCTGTGCGTGTACCCTGAGGTACTCTCGCACAGCTTGTAGAGTTTAATTCCGTACCTTGCCCTCTTGCTGGGCAGGTACTGGCGGAATCTGAGCCGTCCCTTAAAATGAACCAAGGACTCATCCACGCAGATGTCCCTTTGGGGCACGTACACTTCAGCAAACTTTTTGCTGAAGTGTTCGATGACCGGCCGAACTTTGAACAGACGGTCAAAGTTGGGGTCATTTTGTGGGGGACACTGTGCATTATCATTATAATGCAGGAATTTGTGGATGGCCTCAAAACGCGTCCGAGCCATGACCATTCGGAACAGTGGAGTGTTGTATAAAATATCAACACTCCAATATTGCCGAAGTTCTGGCTTCTTCAGGATCCCCATATGGAGGACCAGGCCCCAAAACTGCATCATTTCACCTGCGTCTACAGGAGACCAGTTGGAAAATGATGACACTGGGTTTTGCGCCAAAAATTGCCGAGCGTACAAATTAGTTTGCTCCACCACGAGGTTAATAAAATCTTCAGAGAAAAAGACTTTGAAAAAGTCTATTTCTCTGAGGCCCGTGGTGTCAAACTTGATTCCTGATTCTGCCACAAAATCAGGAATCAGTGGCTCGTAATTTTCGGGGGGCGGGGTCCATATTGGGGTCCGAAGAGGGGTGCGCTGGTTCATTTTCAGGGGTGGGCGCTGCCTCATCTTCTGTCCTGGGGCGTCTGCGTGGCGGTTCCGCAGGACCCGAGGAGGAAGATGAGGAAGAGGAGGAAGAAGAAGAAGAGGATGAAGAATCTGAAAAGTAAAGAAATGTGGGATCCTCTCCCTCGCTATCAGTGTCGGAGGCAAGTAAAGCGTATGCCTCTTCCACTGAATAGCGCTGTTGGGAAGAACGTGACGAGCGGGACATTTTTTTTGTGAATGTGGTGCTTTGTGTGAACTTTATTTATAACTGTGTGTGTGTGGGGGGGGGATAGTGGTTGGTGCAAACTATGCTGAAAGGAAAAAGCTAAAAGAAAAGAAAGAGAATAGGGAAAAAAATGCCTGTGAAAAAAGTCTAAACCAGCAGGCACGAGCTCTGATAAGTGACCGGTGTCACTTATCAAAGTTCCGCGGCTGCCGGATGTGCGCACAGGAGTGGCGGAAAGGGAAGTGAAAAAAAAAAAAACGGCAGGAACGAGCTCTGATAAGTGACCGGTGTCACTTATCAAAGTTCCGCGGCTGCTAGATGTGCGCACGGGAGTGGCGGAAAGTGGAGTGAAAAAAAAAAAACTGCAGGAACGAACTCTGATAAGTGACTGGTGTCACTTATCAAAGTTCCGCGGCTGCTGGATGTGCGCACAGGAGTGGCGGAAAGGGGAGTGAAAAAAAAAATGCAGGAACGAGCTCTGATAAGTGACTGGTGTCACTTATCAAAGTTCCGCGGCTGCTGGATGTGCGCACAGGAGTGGCGGAAAGGGGAGTGAAAAAAAAAAAGACGGCAGGAGCGAGCTCTGATAAGTGACCGGTGTCACTTATCAAAGTTCCGCGGCTGCTAGATGTGCGCACGGGAGTGGCGGAAAGTGGGGTGAAAAAAAAAAAAACGCAGGAACGAGCTCTGATAAGTGACTGGCGTCACTTATCAAAGTTCCGCGGCTGCTGGATGTGCGCACAGGAGTGGCAGAAAGGGGAGTGAAAAAAAAAAAAAACTGCAGGAACGAGCTCTGATAAGTGACTGGTGTCACTTATCAAAGTTCCGCGGCTGCTGGAAGTGCGCACAGGAGTGGCGGAAAGGGGAGTGAAAAAAAAAAAAAAAAACGGCAGGAACGAGCTCTGATAAGTGACCGGTGTCACTTATCAAAGTTCCGCGGCTGCGGATGTGCGCACAGGAGTGGCGGAAAGGGAAGTGAAAAAAAAAAAAAAACGGCAGGAACGAGCTCTGATAAGTGACCGGTGTCACTTATCAAAGTTCCGCGGCTGCTAGATGTGCGCACGGGAGTGGCGGAAAGTGGAGTGAAAAAAAAAAAACTGCAGGAACGAACTCTGATAAGTGACTGGTGTCACTTATCAAAGTTCCGCGGCTGCTGGATGTGCGCACAGGAGTGGCGGAAAGGGGAGTGAAAAAAAAAATGCAGGAACGAGCTCTGATAAGTGACTGGTGTCACTTATCAAAGTTCCGCGGCTGCTGGATGTGCGCACAGGAGTGGCGGAAAGGGGAGTGAAAAAAAAAAAGACGGCAGGAGCGAGCTCTGATAAGTGACCGGTGTCACTTATCAAACTTCCGCGGCTGCTAGATGTGCGCACGGGAGTGGCGGAAAGTGGGGTGAAAAAAAAAAAACCGCAGGAACGAGCTCTGATAAGTGACTGGCGTCACTTATCAAAGTTCCGCGGCTGCTGGATGTGCGCACAGGAGTGGCAGAAAGGGGAGTGAAAAAAAAAAAAAACTGCAGGAACGAGCTCTGATAAGTGACTGGTGTCACTTATCAAAGTTCCGCGGCTGCTGGAAGTGCGCACAGGAGTGGCGGAAAGGGGAGTGAAAAAAAAAAAAAAACGGCAGGAACGAGCTCTGATAAGTGACCGGTGTCACTTATCAAAGTTCCGCGGCTGCTAGATGTGCGCACAGGAGTGGCGGAAAGTGGTGTGGAAAAAAAAAAACTGCAGGAACGAGCTCTGATAAGTGACTGGTGTCACTTATCAAAGTTCCGCGGCTGCTAGATGTGCGCACGGGAGTGGAGGAAAGTGGGGTGAAAAAAAAAAAAAAACCTGCAGGAACGAGCTCTGAAAAGTGACTGGTGTCACTTATCAAAGTTCCGCGGCTGCTGGAAGTGCGCACAGGAGTGGCGGAAAGGGGAGTGAAAAAAAAAAAACTGCAGGAACGAGCTCTGATAAGTGACTGGTGTCACTTATCAAAGTTCCGCGGCTGCTGGAAGTGCGCACGGAGGGGGGTGCAAAAGAAAAACGAGCACGAGTGTTGATCGGTGAACTGCGTCACCAATCAACGCTCGGCGGCTGCTAAATGTGTGCAATGGGGGGTAAAAAGAGGGGGAAAGGGAAGGGGGGAGGGGGGAATGGGGGGATTGGGGTGGATCGGGCAGGGATCGGGGCTCAAAAACTCACGTTTGTAGTCTCTCTTCTTTCTTCTCTCTTCTTTCTTCTCTTCTTCTCTTCTTCTCTTCTTTCTTCTCTCTTCTTTCTTCTCTCTTCTTTCTTCAGCAGGAGTTGTGGTGTCACAGGCTACTGTGGCACCACAAGGCCCAGCACAGGAGGAGATCTGGCGTGTGACCGCACTGCAGGAATCCTCAGCAAGTGTGAGGACCCCTGCAGTGCGGTCAGACAGGTCAGATCCAGTTTGCAGACAGGTCACAGAGCGGTCACATCGCTGCTGTGACCTGTCATTGGTGGGATCGATGATCACATCGATCCCACCAATTAGAGGAGACCCTTGTTTTGCCGGTTGCTAGGCACCGGCCTAGTAATCGGAGCTCACTGCTCCGATTCCTAGGCAGGTCACCGGCAGGTCAGGAAGCAGGGCACAGAGCGGTCACACCGCTGCTGTGCCCTGTGATTGGCGCGATCGTCGATGACATCGATCGCGCCAATCAGCAGCTGCAGGCCCTACTGGGCCTGTCCCAGGCTCCGGCCTAGGATCGGTGCTATTACTGCACCGATCCAGGCAGGTACAGGCAGGGCACAGCGCGGATACACCGCGGCTGTGCCCTGCGATTGGCGCGATCGATGTGATCGGCGATCGCGCCAATCCAGGGGGGGTCTGCTTCTTTCTATGCCCAGGCCTAGGATCGAGTACATCGGTACTCGATTCTAGCCTGGGATCTCACTGTTTCAGCCCATCGGATTGGCTGAAACAGTGAGAAAGGCTGCGATTGGCTGTTCAGAATTGAACAGCCAATCACAGCGATCGGGAGTGAGGGTGGGCGGTGACAGACCCCGGGATGCCGGCGCCATCTCTCCTGAGGTAAGATGGCG
Source organism: Oophaga sylvatica (assembly GCA_033576555.1). NCBI lineage: Eukaryota > Metazoa > Chordata > Amphibia > Anura > Dendrobatidae > Oophaga > Oophaga sylvatica. The sequence goes on along the minus strand of JARQOD010000001.1, from coordinate 834,974,390 downwards.
TCGGAATTTTAATGCGATCATTGCGACTTAAGTCGCAATGTCGCATTAAAGGGCTGGACGTACTATCCCGTCCCCGGTCATACGGGCCCAGGTACCATGGACGGGATAGTACGTCCGATGGCAGTAAGGGGTTAAAGGGATCATTGGTATGGAAGTCAGGGCAAATCCATCCAGCGCTTTGGTTCTGATGCCAGGCCTCTCTTAAAGTGATCCCCGATATGGAAGTTATGGCGGCTGTGACGGGATGATGTGGGATATTAGGGGGAGTAGTCCGGTGGCTCTGGCTGACGGGATGTGGGATATTAGGGGTAGTAGTCCGGTGACTCTGAAGGGATGATGTGGGATATTAGTAGTCCAGCGGCTCTGGATGACCGGATGATGTTGGATATTAGGGGGAGTAGTCCGGTGGCTCTGGCTGACGGGATGTGGGATATTAGGGGTAGTAGTCTGATGGCTCTGGCTGACGGGATGATGTGGGATATTAAGGGGAGTAGTCCGGTGGTTCTGGTTGATGGGATGATGTGGGATATTAGGGGTAGTAGTCTGGTGGCTCTGGCTGACGGAATGATGTGGGATATTAGGGGGAGCAGTCCGGTGGCTCTGGCTGATGGGATGATGTGGGATATTAGGGGTAGTAGTCCGGTGGCTCTGACAGGATGATGTGGGATATTAGTAGTCCGGTGGCTCTGGCTGACGGGATGATGTGGGATATTAGGGGTAGTAGTCCGGTGGCTCTGGCTGACGGGACGATGTGGGATATTAGGGGTAGTAGTCCAGTGGCTCTGGCTGACGGGATGATGTGGGATATTAGGGGTAGTAGTCCGGTGGCTCTGGCTAAGGGGATGATGTGGGATATTAGGGGTAGTTGTCCGGTGGCTCTGGCTGACGGGACGATGTGAGATATTAGGGGTAGTTGTCCAGTGGCTCTGGCTGACGGGATGATGTGAGATATTAGGGGTAGTAGTCCGGTGGCTTTGACAGGATGATGTGGGATATTAGTTGTCTGGTGGCTCTGGCTGACTGGACGATGTGGGATATTAGGGGGTAGTAGTCCAGTAGCTCTGGCTGACGGGATTATGTGGGATATTATAGTGAATGTTATTATGCCGAGTGGGCAATACACTCAGCTTTATATATAGAGATATAATCATTATAATTTGTTATAACTAACCGTAGTTAGTTACTATGCCCGGGCAGCGCCGGGCTCTTCAGCTAGTATATATATATATATATATATATATGTGTCACAATGACATGTATATATATATGTATTCTATGTGTAAATATATATTCTTTCTATTGTTTATTAAACATGTCAGTGTGATTTTACAGTATAGCGCACTGAATTGCCGGCTTTGCTAAATGACACCGGTGCGTATGTCTCGCAACTCACACGTGTGGTCCGTGTGTAATCCGTATTTTTCTCGCACCCATAAACTTGCATTGGCGTATTACGCCTGTAATATGCTGACAATCGCAGTATGCCGAGAAAAAATCGGCTGCTGGGAGCTGCCCCATAGAATAACATTGGGCCGAGTGCTATGCGAGTTTTGCTTGCATAGCACTCGTCCGTATTCCTCTCTAGTGTGACGCCGGCCTTGTAGTTAATTCCTTTGCTTACATTTGCATCAGTCACGCAACAGATCTATTCTTGAAATATTTTTAGTTTGTTCCTAAACAACAAGCCAAAAAATGGAATGTCAAAATGCAAGTGTCACGATCTATTTTTGGATCTATGGCAGATCTGGCTTTTCATATTAAAATTTATTAAAAAAAAAATTATTTCAGGCCATCGGGGGTTAAAGTGTTTCCCCCCCTGGTGGCCTGCTGGTGTAATTGCATTACTGCAGTGTTGCTGGGTTAGCTGATGTAGATGATGAGCACTCCCACCATCCTTTATAGAGGTACCTGATGCATAAGCTGACTGTTGGTTATGCAGGTCTTTTTGGAGACCAACCAAGCTGGAGTCAGGAGCTTTCTGGTGCAGTTTTGCAACTGAATACTGTTGATCTGGTGCCTTATTCTATTGTGCGGTGCTTTGCAGCAGAGAAAGCTAAGTGTTATTTTTGTTCCCTATTCCCTGTGGTGTCTGTCTTTTCTTTCCTTTTGTTGAATTTGTGCAGTTTACTTTATTCCCTGTCTCACCTCCTGAGGTGGGGGTTGGGAGTTTAACTCAGGGCTAAACAGGAGATATGGACAGGTTTGTGACTTGGGCCTCCCTACCTTCAAGGGTACCCCCAAGTTAAGGAAAGACAGAGCACTCCCTTAGCCTGAGGGGCAGTTCAGGGGCCCAGGTTCCTCGTCCCCTGTTTTCCCACTACTGCCCCATGACAGCAAGTATGAATGTAGCTTTAATGTTTGTAAACAATGGCAGGAAAATATATATTGAAGCAAAAATTGTGTATCTTGGTGCTCTGATGTTTGTAAGTCAAACCTATCATAATTGCTAAAAAAAAGAAATATCATGGCAAAGAAAATAAATGTCAGTGATATTCTCAACTCAAGTTCAAATATTAATATGTGAATATTTTGTACATACATTAAAAGCTAACACAGTTACACACAGGACCCTATTTGTCACGGGAGCGCTGGTGCCTAGGGTGGCCATTGCCAGCTTGAAAAAATATATACTGAGCAGCACGGTGGCTCAGTGGTTAGCGCTACAGTCTTTCAGTGCTAGAGTCCTTGGTTCAAATCCGATCAAGGACAACATTTGCAAGGAGTTTGTATGTTCTCCTTGTGTTTGCATGGTTTTTCTCCAGGTTCTCCAGTTTCCTCCCATATTCTAAAGACATACTGATAGGAAAATTAGATTGTGAGCGCCATCGGGGACAGCGATGATAGTGTGTGCAAACTGTAAAGCGCTGAAAAATATGTTGGCGCTATATAAAAATAAAGATTATTATGCTGTATGTTTTGTTTCTTATCCCCCTTTCCACCAGACCAAATAGTAAGAGTCAGTCCAAGAATTTGCAGCGGCAGGGGGCGGTTCTCATCATTCATTTGTATTTGTGTCTTTATGAAACAACGTGTGATGTTGATGCGAGTGTACCGCCACATCCGGGGTCAGAGGAGCGCTAACCATCTCTCTGCCCCAAAGTGCAGCAGCATCAACACGCTGCTACAGTTGCTGAAACGCAATGAGATTATCTCATCATGCTGCAGAGATTGCGACAGAACCAGAGGAAGAAATATGAGAGAGGCAGATAGGAGAATTCAAGAGCCATGGAGAGCATTAGATGTGTGTGGCTTTTACTTTAGATGGTAAAACAGAGTGAGAGACAGTGTGAGAGCACAGTATGGAGTCAGGGTAATATGGGGGGACAATGTGGAGAGGGGCAGCAAGGTTAGGGTTAGGGTTAGGCTAAAGTGAATTGGGCTAAAGTTAGGGTTAGGGTTAGAGTTAAGGGTATGCCACACTAAACAGCGTCGCTAACGAGATCGCTAAAATACGTCACTATTTAGCGATCTCGTTCGTGACGCTAACGTGTGTGGCATGTAGCAACGACGTGGCCCCTGCTGTGATCTCGCTGATCGTTCACTAGAGTTCTGGACCGTATTTAGATCGTTGGCGTCCCGCTGGTGAGCCTATATCGCTGTGTCTGGCACCTTTTGTGAGCAATGTGCGCTGTTTTTTACATCGCAATGACCGTTAAAGTCGTTAATGAGATCGCTAACTGCTTATGAGTCGTTAACGAGATCACTAAGTGTGGCAGCTACTAGCGACATTAAAACGATCACAAAAACGATCTCATTAGCTTGCGTCGTTATTGATATCGCTAACGAGATCACTAAGTGTGGCAGTACCTTTAGACTAAAGGGAGTTGGGCTAAAGTTAGGGTTAGGGTTAGAGTTAGGCTAAAGTGAGTTGGGCTAAAGTTATAGTTAGGGTTAGAGTTAGGCTAAAGTGAGTTGGGTGTTATGTTTCGGTAGCTGAGGAGAAATTGCAAAAATAGCCAAAGAAGCAATACACCAGAGAGGCTGGAAACTATTGGATTGCAGGACCCTAAACTAACCGCAACACTAGAAGTAGCCGTGGAGCTCACCTACGGTGATCCTAGACGCCTCGTCACAGCCGGAGAGATAGCTACACCTAAAGGCAGAAAGATGAATGCTATCTGCCCCGTAGCAGAATCCCCAAAGAAATAGGAAGCCCCCAAACATGTAATGGCAGTTAGACCAGAAGAAAATACGAACACAGACAGAAAATAGAATGAGCAAACGCTGGGGCCCAATCTGTCTAGATAGAAAAGTATAGGAAAGAATTCTGACTGCAACCCAAAAAAACCCTGACAAAAATACCAACACTTCTGATTAACAAAAATCCTGAGATCACACGATCTCTACCACCTAAATCAGATCTCTGGTGTAACACACAGCAATTCAGCAAATAAAAAGTGACATAGGAACAGAGCAAAAGAGCAAACACAAAATGAGCACAATTGCAGCGCCAGGCCCCAAAAGGGGACCAGGCTGATGTCTACTGCTAAGCAACAAACCAGCAAGGGAAATCCAATCAGAGGAAAAAAAAACAGCAAATCACTTATCTGAATGAGAGCAGGAATGCAAGCTGAGCTCCAAGGGAGAACTGGAAGAACAATTGATTACCGGCAAGGCTGAAGGGAGTTCAGGTCACTTATATCAGACCATTCAGAGCCAGCTGAAGGTCATTCAGCAATTAGTTCATCACCCTCACCTCAGCAACCACCGGAGGGGGCCCCAGCTCAGAAGTCGCCTCCAGATTATTCACAACAGTACCCTCCCCTTGAGGAAGGGTCACCAAACCCTCACCTGCGCAACCAGGCCGATCAGGATGAGCTCGATGATAGGCACGGATAAGTCTCCCAGCATGGATGTCCGAAGCAAACACCCAAGAATTGTCCTCCTGACTATAACCTCTCCACTTAACCAAATACTGGAGTTTCCGTCTAGCAAAACAAGAATCCAATATTTTCTCAACCACATACTCCAAATTGCCCTCAACCAAAACAGGGTCGGGAGGCGCAGCCATAGGAACCACTGGCTCAACAAACCTCTTCAATAAGGACTTGTGGAACACGTTATGGATCTTAAATGTCCCTGGAAGAAGCAAACGGAATGAAACCGGATTAATAATTTCCATGATCTTATAAGGTCCAATGAACCTTGGCTTAAGTTTTGGAGATGCAACCTTCATAGGGATATTTCTTGAGGACAACCAAACCAAGTCCCCCACTTTAAAACGAGGACCATCAGCCCTATGCCGGTTGGCAAACCGCTGGGCCTTCTCTTGAGAGAGAGACAACCTCTCCACTACCTGGTTCCAAATCTGCTGCATACGCTCCACAATAGAGTCAACCCCCGGACAGACAGAAGCCTCCGCCTGTCCTGAAGAAAATCAAGGGTGAAACCCAGAATTGCAGAAAAATGGAGACATCAAAGTGGCAGAGCTAGCCCTGTTATTAAGAGCAAACTCAGCCAAAGGCAAAAAAGAGACCCAGTCATCTTGATCAGCAGACACAAAACATCTCAAATAAGTCTCCAAGGTCTGGTTTGTTCTCTCGGTTTGTCCATTGGTCTGAGGGTGAAATGCAGAGGAGAAAGATAAGTGAACACCAAGTTTAGAACAAAATGTCCTCCAAAATCTGGAAACAAACTGGACTCCTCTGTCAGACACAATGTTCTCCGGAATGCCATGTAACCGAACCACGTGCTGAAAGAACAAAGGCACTAATTCGGAGGAGGAAGGCAACTTACGTAATGGCACAAGATGTATCATCTTGGAAAACCTATCACAGATTACCCAGATAACGGTCATTCTCTGAGAGACAGGGAGGTCGGAAATAAAATCCATAGAAATATGGGTCCATGGCCTCTTGGGTACAGGTAATGGGATTAACAAACCACTAGAACGAGAGAAAGGCTTGGAACGAGAGCAAGTCCCACAGGACTGCACAAAGTCCCTGACGTCACGAGACAAAGTAGGCCACCAAAACGACCGACTGACCAAGTCTCTGGTACCAAAAATCCCAGGATGACCAGCCAACGCGGAACAATGAATCTCAGACATCACACTCTTCTTCCACTGGTCTGGGACAAACTATTTCCCAACAGGGCAGTGTTCAGGTTTATCCTCCTGACACCCCTCCAGAGCCAGTCTCAAATTGGGTGAGATGGCAGAAAGAACTACATCCTCTTTCAAAATAACAGCAGGATCAGATAACTCAGGAGAATCCGCAAAGAAATTCCTCGAGAGGGCATCCACCTTAACATTCTTAGTGCCCGGAAGAAAAGAAACCACAAAATTAAAACGTGTGAAAAACATGGTCCACCTGGCCTGTCTAGGATTAGGTCGCTTGGCTGTCTCGAGATAAACCAGGTTCTTATGGTCCGTGAGGACCACCACCTGATGTTTGGCTCCTTCCAGCCAATGTCTCCACTCTTCAAAGGCCCACTTCATGGCCAATAACTGCCGATTACCCACATCATAATTACGTTCCGTTGGAGAAAATTTTCGAGAGAAAAAGGCACAAGGGTTACACTTAGAGGTCTCTGGATCCCTTTGGGACAAAACGGCACCTGCCCCAATCTCAGAGGCATCAACCTCCATCTGAAACGGCAGAGAAACATCAGGCTGCCGTAGAACAGGAGCAGAAATGAATCTCTGCTTAAGTTCCTGAAACGCAGAAACTGCCTCAGGAGGCCAATTCACCACATCGGAACCCTTTTTGGTCAAATCAGTCAATGGTTTAACAATACCGGAGAATTACCAATAAATTTACGATAAAAATTGGCAAAACCCAAAAATCTCTGAAGAGCCTTCAATGAAGTAGGTTGAACCCAATCACAGATGGCCTGAACCTTGACCGGGTCCATTTCAGTAACAGACGGAGACAAAATGAATCCCAGAAATGAGACCTTCTGTACGCCAAAAAGACACTTTGATCCTTTGACATACAGTGCATTCTCTCTCAAAATCTGGAACACAGTCCGAACATGTTTCACATGAGAGTCCCAGTCGTTGGAAAAAATCAAGATATCATCCAAATAAACTATCAGAAATTTATCCACAAAATCCCTGAAAATAGAATTCATGAAGGATTGGAAGACGGAAGGAGCATTAGTAAGCCCAAAAGGCATCACTAGGTACTCAAAATGCCCCTCTGGGGTATTAAACGCCATCTTCCATTCATCCCCATGCATAATGCAAATAAGGTTATACGCCCCCCTGAGGTCAAGTTTGGTAAACCAACTAGCACTTCTCACTCTGGAAAATAGGTCAGAAATCTAGGGTAATGGATATTGATATTTAACAGTGATTTTATTCAGGAGGCGATAATCAATACACGGCCTCAATGAACCATCCTTTTTGGCCACAAAGAAAAAACCGGCGCCCAAGGGTGAAGAGGATGGTCTGATATGACCCTTCTCCAAAGACTCCTTGATATAAGATCGCATAGCATCGTTTTCAGGTACAGATAAATTAAAAAGGCGCCCTTTAGGAAATTTACCACCAGGCACTAACTCAATAGCGCAGTCATAGCTCCTGTGAGGAGGTAAGGATGCAGACTTACTCTCACTAAACACATCCGAAAAATCAGTCAAAAAGTCAGGGACATCCTGAGACTGGGGAAAGGCAGAAAAAACAGGAGTGTCAGTATTAACACATTGGCAGCCCCAACTGGTCACAGACACAGATTTCCAATCCAAAACAGGATTATGAGTCTGTAACCAAGGGAAACCCAGTACAATAATGTCATGCAGATTATGCAACACCAGAAATTTGCAACTCTCCTAATGATCTGGTTCAACCCTCATTATCACCTGAGTAAAAACTGGGGTTTATTCTCCGCCAAAGGGGTAGAATCAATGCCCAGTAAAGGAATAGACTTCCGCAGGGGTATCATGGGAAACCCACAACGTTTGGCAAAGTCAAAATCCATCAGGTTAATAGCTGCTCCTGAATCAACAAAAGCCTGAGCCGAAAATGTGGACAGGGAGCAAATCAGGGTAACAGTCAACAGAAATTTAGTCTGAACACTACCCAAGACAACTGAGCGCGCAAAACGTCTTCCCTGCTTAGGGCAGACGGAAATAGCATGAGAAGCGTCACCACAGTAGAAACATAACCCATTGCGCTTTCGTAACTCATGACGCTGAGCCGCAGAAGTCACTCCATCACACTGCATGGGCTCAGGAGCTGGCTCACAAGGCAACACTATCTCACGCATACCTCTGCGCTCACGCAAACGTCTGTCAATTTGAATAGCCAAAGACATAGAATCATTGAGACCAGAGGGAACAGGGAATCCCACCATAACGTCCTTTACATTTTCTGACAGACCCTTCCGAAAAAGGGCTGCCAAAACATCATCATTCCATTTGGTCAGGGCTGCCCACTTTCGAAATTTCTGACAGTACAGCTTAGCGTCTTCACGACCCTGATTTAATGCCAACAAGGTCTTTTCAGCTTGATCAGTGACATTAGGTTCATCGTACAATAACCACAGAGCCTGAAAAAATACATCAACATCATTCAAAACAGGATCCCCAGGTGTCAGGGAAGAAGTCCAATCCTGAGGGTCGCCGCGCAGCAGAGAGATGACAATTTGAACCTGCTGTGCTGTGTTCCCTGAGGACTTAGGCTTTAAGGCAAAAAACAACTTACAGTTATTTTTGAAATTCAGAAATCTAGACCGATCCCCCAAAAACAAATCTGGCATGGGGATCCTAGGTTCCACAACCGGCAACCTAGCAAGATAGGTAGCAATACTTTGAACCTCAGTGGCAAGCTGCTCCACACGGCCAAACAACTGTGCAAACTCCATTGAGGAAAAAAAAATTCCTCCTCAGCACCCAGAGAAAAAGAGGGAAAAAATGCAACAAGCAGAAAAAAAAATTCTGACAACTCCCTTTTTTCTTTTTCCATTTACTATTTTTCCCTTCTGTTTAGTACCATATAATTTTCAGTTTGCCGGTAATACTGTTATGTTTCGGTAGCTGAGGAGAAATTGCAAAAATAGCCAAAGAAGCAATACACCAGAGAGGCTGGAAACTATTGGATTGCAGGACCCTAAACTAACCGCAACACTAGAAGTAGCCGTGGAGCTTACCTACGGTGATCCTAGATGCCTCGTCACAGCCGGAGAGATATCTACACCTAAAGGCAGAAAGATGAATGCTATCTGCCCCGTAGCAGAATCCCCAAAGAAATAGGAAGCCCCCAAACATGTAATGGCAGTTAGACCAGAAGAAAATACGAACACAGACAGAAAATAGAATGAGCAAACGCTGGGGCCCAATCTGTCTAGATAGAAAAGTATAGGAAAGAATTCTGACTGCAACCCAAAAAAAACCCTGACAAAAATACCAACACTTCTGATTAACAAAAAACCTGAGATCACACGATCTCTACCACCTAAATCAGATCTCTGGTGTAACACACAGCAATTCAGCAAATAAAAAGTGACATAGGAACAGAGCAAAAGAGCAAACAAAAAATGAGCACAATTGCAGCGCCAGGCCCCAAAAGGGGACAAGGCTGAAGTCTACTGCTAAGCAGCAAACCAGCAAGGGAAATCCAACCAGAGGAAAAAAAAACAGCAAATCACTTATCTGAATGAGAGCAGGAATGCAAGAACTCCAAGCAAGAACTGGAAGAACAATTGATTACCGGCAAGGCTGAAGGGAGTTCAGGTCACTTATATCAGACCATTCAGAGCCAGCTGAAGGCCATTCAGCAATTAGTTCATTACTCTCAGCAAGCACCGGAGGGAGCCCCAGCTCAGAAGTTGCCTCCAGAGTATTCACAACAGTTGGGCTAAATTTGAGGTTAGGGGTGGGTTTGGTTAGCTTTGTGATAAGGGTTATGGTTAGAACTAGGGATAGGGTTGTGGTTAGGGTTATGGCTAGTGTTGGGATTAGGGTTAGGGGTGTGTTTGTTTTAGGGTTGTGGTTAGGGTTATGGTTAAGGTTGGGATTAGGGTTAGGGTTGTGATTAAGGGTGCTTTGTGATAAGGGTTATGGTTAAGGTTGGGATTAGTGTTAAGAATATGTTGTGGTAAAGGTAGGGATTAGGGTTAGGGTTGTGATTAGGTTTATAGTTAGGGTTGGGATTAGGGTTAGGGGTATGTCGGGGTTATGGTTGGAGTTAGAATTGGGGGTTTGCAGTATTTAGGTACATCAGGGGATCTCCAAACGTGACATGGCGCCACCAATTTTGCGTTCAAAAAGTCAAACGATGCTTCTGAGCTCTGCCGTGCACCCAAACAGTGGTTTACCCCCACATATAGGGCATTAGCGTACACAGGACAAATTGCACAACAACTTTGGGGGGCTAATTTCTCCTGTTACCCTTGGGAAAATGAAAAATTGGGGGCTAAAAAATAATTTTTGTGAAAAAAAAATGTTTTTTTATTTTCACTGCTCTGCGTTATAAACTTTAGTAAAACACTTGGGGGTTCAAAGTTCTCACAACACATCTAGATAAGTTCCTTGGGGGGGTCTAGTTTCCAAAATGGGGTCATTTGTGGGGGATTTCTACTGTTTAGGCACTTCAGGGGCTCTGCAAATGCAACGATGCCCTCAGACCATTCAATCAAATTCCAATTTCAACCAGAGTACACCTCATTCTATTTAATTTGCTTCTGATTAGGTGATCATCTGAACCAAATCTTATTTAACAAAGGAAATTATAAAAAACATTGCTGTGGTATTCACAATCCTCTTGCAATAGGACAAGCTGGATGGCAAAACAAGTGCTAGTAATATCCCAAAAGTAATAGGAATGAAAAAATGACTTTTAACCATGCCAAATGAATTGAAAAGGAAAATCTTGAGTGAGGAAAAGAAGGGCTCAATTCTTGCTTTACTAGCAGAGGGATACAGTGAGTGTCATGTTGCCTCCATCCTTAAAATTTCTAAGACGGCAGTCCATTACAACAAGGTCAAGCAGCAGACATTGGGGATAACAAAGCTACAGACTGGCAGAGGGTGAAAACGACTCTCCACTGACCGGGATGATAGTCATCTTATTCAAATGTCACTCAGCAACCGCAGGATGACATCAAGTGACCTACAAAAGGAATGGCAGATGGCAGCTGAGGTCAAGTACACGACAAGAACAGTTCGCAACAGGCTCCTAGTGACAGGGCTCAAGTCATGTAAAGCTAGAAAAAAGTCTCTCATTAATGAGAAGCAAAGGAGAGCCAGGCTGAAGTTTGCCAAAGACCATAAGGATTGGACCATAGAGGACTGGAGTAAGTTAATCTTCTCTGATGAGTCTAATTTTCAGCTTTGCCCAACACCTGGTCGTCTAATGGTTAGATGGAGACCTGGAGAGGCGTACAAGCCACAGTGTCTTGCACCCACTGTGAAATTTGGTGGAAGATTGGTGATGATCTGGGGATGCTTCAGCAAGGCTGGAATTAAACAGGTTATTCTTTGCGAAGGAAGTATAAATCAAGCCGCATACAAAATTATCCTGGAAAAACAGTTGATTTCTTCTGCTCATGCAATGTTCTCCAACTCTGAGGACTGTTTTTCCTGCAGGACAATGTGACATGCCGCACAGCTAGATCAATCAATGTGTGGATGAAGGACCACCACATCAAATACCTATCATGGTCAGCCCAATCTCCAGACCTGATCCCCATTGAAAACCTCTGGAATGCAATCAAGAGGAAGATGGATAATCACAAGCCATCAAACAAAGAAGAACTGCTTAAATTTTTGTACCAGGAGTGGCATAAGGTCACCCAAAAGCAGTGTGAAAGACTGGTGGAAAGCATGCCAAGAAGCATTAAAGCTGTGATTAAAATATCATGGTTATTCCACAAAATATTGATTTCTGAGCTGCTCCTGAGTTAAAACATTAGTATTGTTGTTTCTAATTGATTATGAACTTGTTTTCTTAGCAATATTTGTGGTCTGCAAGCACTGCATTTTTTGTTATTTTTACCATTTCTCATTTTCTGAAAATAAATACAAAATTTATTGCTTGGAAATTCAGAGCCATGTTGTCAGTATTTTATAGAATAAAAGAGCAATTTACATTTTGTTCAAAAATATACCTATAAAGAGAAAAATCAGACAAACTGAAAATTTTGCAGTGATCTCTTAATTTTTGCCAGAGCTGTATATTGATTTAATAATGGTAATTCTGATGCTGAATTTAAGTACTGATGGTTGTTTTTGTGATGTATTCATGCATTAATGGTGGTTCTTGTGCTGTAATAATTTACTGATGGTGGTTCTGGTGGTGTATTTCTGCACTGATTGTGGTTCTGGTGATTTATTCATGGACAAATAGTGGTTCTGGTGCTATGTTCATTTATTGATGGTGATTTTAGTGATGTATTCATGTACTGATCATGGCTCTGGTGCTATATTATCCATGTATTGATTATGGTTCTGGTGCTGCATTCATGTATTAATGGTGGTTCTGGCATTCTATTACTGTAGTGATAGTGGTTCTGGTGCTGTATTTCTCTTCTGATGGTGGTCCTGGTACTGTATTCATATACTGATGGTGGTAATGGTTATTATCATGTCCAGATGTGGTTCTCGCTTTGTATTCCTTTATTGACTATGGTTCTGGTGTATTTCTGTGGTGATAATGGTTCTGTTGCTGTATTCATGTATTGATGGTTGTTCTTGTGCTCCATTCATGTACTAATAGTTGTTCTGGTGATGTAGTCATGATTTGATGGTGGTCCTGGTGCTGTATTAATGGTAATTATGGTACCATACTGATTTACTGATGGTGGATCTAAGGCTGCATTCATGTACTGATAATTAGTGATATGTGAACTCCTGGATGTTCGGGTCCGGCAGGTTTGGCCGAACATTTTTAAAAAATTCGGTTTGGGTACCAGAACAGTACCAAACCCAGACCCCATTCAGATGAAAGAGGGGCCTGAACATCAGTTGTTTGCCACGCTGTCATCTGCATGACAGTGTGGCAAACACTGCGTCTGATTGTCGGTAAGATTATTATCTGTGGTCAGAAAGCCACGGTTCCAGCACTGTCAGATGACAGCGTGAGCTAGCAGTTTTGACCAGTGGTAAAAAGTTTACCTCCACTCACAGAGGCATCGGCTGATGAGAGAGTACCACTCCCATCTACCTACGCCTGCTGCCACTAATAAAAGCGAGAGCAGGCACCACTGATGGGACTACTCAAATAAATAATTAAAAAAGTGACAAGGGGTCTGTTCTTTTTTGATAACCAGCATTGCAAAACTGACAGCTACGGGCTGCAACCCTCAGCTGTTAGCTTTATCATGGCTGGTTATCAAGAACAGAGGGGGCCCAACATGTTTTTTTTAATTGTTTACATAAATGATATAAAAAATGGTGTGGGGTTGCCCACTCAACCTGTGCATGGTGGAGTTCCACCTTGTTGCAACGTCTATGATTAGGCGGTGCTTGGGGAGGTGGAGCGATCGCTGCAGCCTCTGCATACGACTGGAGTCTACGGGCTAGCGACGGATGTGCGAGCACAGTCTTCGCACCTTATGGAGCAGGGCTGTTAACTCCGGATAATTATTTAGGAAGCACTGCACCACCAGGTTCAAGATGTGAGCCAGGCAAGGTATGTGTCTGAGTTTTGCCAGGGCTATGGCCGCCACAAAATTACAGCCATTATCACTGATGATTCTTGGCTCAAGATGTAGACTGCCCAGCCATGACTCAGTTTCTCGCTGCAAGTAGTCGGCCAGTACCTCCGCGGTGTGTCTGTTGTCGCCCAAAGACATCATTTTTAAAACAGCCTGCTGACGCTTACCACTAGCTGTTCAATAGTGGGCCACCTCGTGTGCAACACTGGCAGCTGCGGATGGAATGCTCGTGCGACTGCGCTCAGTGGACGAGCTTTCCCTTCTGGAGGAGGAGGAGGGACGAACGCCTACAGCCAACTGTTGCCTATGGGCAAGACAGCACTGTCCCACCACCGCTGTCCCCTGTGGACCCTGCATCCACCACATTAACCCAGTTCGCAGTGATGGACATGTAATGGCCCTGGCCATGCCTACTGGCCCATGCATCTGTTGTGAGGTGCACCTTTCCACTCACTGATTGTTTGAGTGCATGGACAATGCGGTCTTTCACATGCAGGTGGAGGGCAGGGATGGCTTTTCTAGAAAAGAAGTGCTGACTGGGTAGGTCATAGCGTGGGACAGCGTAGGCCATGAGCTCTCGGAACGCTGCGCTTTCAATCAAATGGAAGGGCATCATCTCTAATGAGATCAGTTTGGCAATGTAGGCGTTCAAAGCCAATGTACGCGGATGAGAGGATGAGTACTTTCTTGTCCTACCCAGAGTGTCTGCTAGGGTGAGCTGGACTTGAGAGCTGCATATGGGGGAACTAGCGGTGGACATGGCGGACTGAGAGGGGGTTGGTGATGGTGATGGTGGTGGTGGTGATGGCCTAGATTCAATCTTTCGTTGCAAAAACATTGTGATTCCCTGACTGCTTTGGCCTTGCGATAACACCTCAACATTTCTTGCTGGTGGTGTGCTAACCGGTGGGCTTACAGTGGGGGAAGCAATGTAGCGTTGCTGGCTACCTTCAATGGGAGCAGCTGCACATGTGCTACCTGAGGTTTTGTAGTCCGTCCACACTTGCAAGTGCATGGTGTTTAAATTTCTAAGCATGCAGCTGGTAATCAAATTTCAGACATTTTTCCCTTGGCTAAAGGTCCTTCTGCACTTCTTACAGATAACCTTTGCCTCATCAATAGGATTTTGGTCAAAAAAGTGCCACATTGCACTCTTCCTACTATGGGATAAATTCTCAGGGCTTGCACGCTGTGCTAATTTGACCGTCTGGCCAAGCTGTCCTGCAACTCTTTTTGTTTTTTAACACGTTTTTTGAATGCTACAGGTCTGCCAGATTACCGCTGCTGCGATGTCGATGCCTGCTGCGGATCCTTCTCCTCTTCTGAGCTATTGCCAGCGGCAATAACTGGGTCATCCATCACCTCCTCTTCAATTTCATCTGCACCTTCCTCTGTGTCACCATATAACGTGGTATAGTATGCGGGAAGGGGCACCTGAGTTTCATCAGGGTCAGATTCTAGCTCAGTAGACTGCGAGGGCAATGTAGTGCTCTGGGTGAATGTACCAGCAGAATCATATAGCAGTGGCTGTGCATCAGTGCACTCCATGTCAGATTCTTCTTGGACTGGGGAATTCAGGATTTTACTTGATAACCCAGGCATGGTATGTGAAAAGAGCTCCATGGAGTAATCTGAAGTGTGGCCTGCCGCATCCTTCACTTTTGGTGGGGGTGAAAGACACAAGAAAAGGTGTTGTTCCTGACCAGGAGCCTGCACTGACGACTCAGTGCTTGCAGTTTTTGAAACTTCAGAAGAGGAGGCGATAGAGCAGGAGGCTGTTATGGCAATGTAAGACAAAACCTGTTCCTGATGCTCCAGCTTTAAAAACGGTTTATCTACTCCCAGAAAAGGGAGCCTTCCAGGCCTTCTGGAGCCAGACGATGACACAGGCTCAAAACCTCCTGCCTTAGGTGCTATTGTGCTTTTGGCACGACCAGCAGATGCACCACCACCACCATCAGTACCAGCTGGCACCCCCGCCCATGTCCGCGGCCTCTTCCGCCATACTTCCTCATGTTTGGGAAAATGAACCAAAAATACCAGCAGATATATGGTACTGTATCAGAAGCTGTATACGGTGAAGGTGAAAATTTAAATCTCCGTATATATTTCCTGAGTCACACACAGACGCTCACAGGCTCAGTATGGATTAGACCAGAATATAAAAAGCAGAAAAAGGGTACTATATGAGAAGCGTACAGCTGTATACAATGTTGGGGTAATTTTAAATCTCCGTATATATTTCTGGAGTAACACACAGATGCTCACAGGCTCAGTATGGGTTAGACCAGAATCTAAAAAGCAGAAAAAGGGTACTGTATGAGAAGCGTACAGCTGTATAAAGTGTTGGGGTATTTTTAAATCTCCGTATATATTTCCGGAGTAACACACAGACGCTCACAGGCACAGTATGGATTAGACCAGAATATAAAAAGCAGAAAATGGGTACTGTCTCAGAAGATACCAGGTGTATATAGTATAGAGGAAAATTGTAAATCTCCGTATATACTTCCTGAGTCACACACAGATGCTCACTCAGTATGAGAAGCGTACAGCTGTATACAGTGTAGGGGTAATTGTAAATCTCCGTATATATTCCAGAAGTCACAGACAGACGCTCTCTCAGTATGGATTTGACCAGAATACAAAAGGCAGAAAAAAGGTACTGTATCAGAAGATACAAGGTGTATATAGTGTAGGGGAAAATTTCAATCTCCGTATAGATTTCCGGAGTCACACACAGATAGTCAGCATGTATTTGTCCGTGATACCAGCAGGTACACGGTAGTGTGTAAGGAGCATATAGCTCTATGCAGCGTGGGAAAAAATGAACGCTCGGTTACTGTGCAGAAAAAAATAATTAAAAAATTAGTGCTGTGTAAAAAGCAGCCTGCACAGCAGTGTACACACAGCAATACAGCTAGCAGGCAGCCTATTAACCAGTGCTGCTGCACACAAGAAAATCCTCCCCTGTCACGGGCAGGCAGCCTAATAACCAGCGCTGCTGCACACTAACTGTACAGCACAATTGCTATCAGCACAAGCACATAAGAACTTCTCTTTCCAGCCCTAACTCTCTCCCTACTGATAAACAGTGGCAGCAACCTCTCCCTACTGTTAAGATCGGCAGAAGTAAAATGGCAGTCAGTGGTCAGGGCTTTTATAGCCTCTATGACGCCCCCCAAAGCAAGCCAATCACTGCAATGCCCTTCTCTAAGATGGTGGTGGCTGCTGCCTATGTCATCTCGTTGCCCACAGTGTACGTCCTTGCTCATTGGCTGAAAAAAGGCGCCTGCAAGCATTATGAGGACACCGACTTTGGCACTCTGGTCCACGACTGCATGGCTGACTTCACGCTATGGTCGGGTTTCGCCGAAAGTCGGCGACTTTTGAATCTGACCGACCTGTTTCGCTCAACTCTATTAATCAACCATAATCCTCAAATATCCGAAGTGCAGCTAATCCATGCTATACCATGACTATTCCGATGATTTGGAGAGCAGTCACATTAGTGACTACTCTCCCTGCCAGCAGACTGCGCTGAGCTTTTGCAGTGAGAAAGTTCATCAGTTTATCTCTGATCTCCGGTGAACTCACTTATGGTGAAGCTGCATGAAAACTTTCCATCTTACCTCACGCAGTTGTCTGAGCTATTTGACAGGGGACAGTAAAATGCTGCTTCTCCTTGACAGTCTGTGATGTGTACTAGTCAGCAGGCAGTGGCCAGCCGCAGCATCTCAGACAGAGGTGTGAGGTTTGCAGGCCCAGGGTGGTGGGGAGCCTCTTAGTTCTAGCTCTTCTTTCAGCTGGATATGGGTTAATTGTACTGACTGTGTGAGGCCAGAATGAGGGATATTATACTATATGGAGGCCAAAGAGGAGACCATTATACTGTGTGTAGGCCACCATGGAGGACATTTTACTGTATGGAGGCAACAATGGGGGACATTGTATAGTATAAGGGCTACAGAGTGAAGCATTATACTGTGTGGGACCACAATGATGAACATTTTACTGTAAGTAGAGTCACAATAGGGGACATTGCACTGTTAAGGTGCCACAATGGGGAATAATATATTTTATGGGGGTCAGCATTGGGGATAATATACTGTATGGAGGTCACAGAAAGGGACATTATACTGTGTGGGGCCAAAATGAGGTATATTCTTGTAGTGCTGGAGTCCTGCAAGCTTTCCCTCTCCCCTGAAAGGGACGCCGACTCACTAACCACCCCGGCCCACTGTCACACTTCTCGTTCCTAGTCTGCTGTAGTCCGGAGTGCACGCACGGCAGGCAGATCCACGACCACTGTGCTTAGGGGTGAGTGCTCCCTCCTTCTTAAGAGTGCTGCGTGTGCCATCCTAAAGTATCCCCAGTCAATGAGTGGAAAACACTTACTATTTAAGGCACCTCCACCTGGTGAATGTACTTGTGCAACGTTGTTAGTTTGTTCCCTACAAGCTTGCTAGTTGTCAGGTCACTCCGTCTGACCATCCCTAACCACACTGTTAGTACCTGCCTTGTCAATTTGCATTTCAGCTGGTACCTGCCGTGCCACTCTGTATATTAACTGGACCAACCTACACCTGCCGTGCCAGTCTTTATATCAGCTGGATCAGCCTGCACCTGCTGTGCCAGTCTGTATATAAGCAGGATCCACCTCCACCTGCAGTGCTAATCTGTATATCAGCTGTACTCTCCTACTGGGCCGTTCCAGCTACCTGTCACTTGGGGGTCAGCTGCCGTGCGTCCGAGGTCTGTCCTGGAGTAGCACTTGGTGTCCATTGGGATCCAAGCCTAACCCCACCATCAGGGACTCTAGTGAAAAGTTGAGTGCTTACTTAATCACGCCCCTCCTGGCTTTCCTCGGACCATGCACAGTGGTTCCACCACTCCGGTTAGAATTCCCTTGTATGAGAGCCATAATGGTGGACATTATACTGTATGGGGGTATCACAAAATGTGACATTATACTGTATAGGAGCCTTAATGAAGGACGCTGTGCTCTATGGGGCCACAATGGTGTACATTTTACTGTATTGGGGCCGGATGGGAAACATAGTACATGGAGGAACACAAAAGGAGATTTTATACTGTGGGTCAAAATGGGAAGAGTATACAGTATTGGGGCCAGAATGGGGAACATTACACTGTATGAGGGGGGCCATAGAGAGGGATAGTATGGTGTGTGGAGGACACAATAGGGGACATTGTACTGTATGGGGGACACAGTGCAAAACATTATACTGTATGGAGGCTAGAAGGAGGAACATTACACTTTATAGAAGGCTACAGAGGGGGATGCGGTGCCACAATGGATGACATTGTACTGTATAGGGGACCACAATGAGAGGCATTATACTATGTGGAGACCACAATGTGCTACTTACATACATTATACTGTATGGGGGGGGGCAAGAATGGGTAATATTATATTGTATGGAGACCAGAATTGAGACACTATTATATTGGGGCCAGAATGATGGGTGTTATATTGTATGGGGGTCAAAATAAGTGACATTATTATTATATTGGTGGCAAGAAGGTGAGTCATTATTACCATATTGGGGCCATAAAAGGGGACATTAATTCTATTTGTAACATTACACTGTATGAGAGCCAATATGCGAGACACAATGGGGGTCATAATGAGGAATAGTGTTGAGCGATACTGCTCGATATCTAAAAATATCGGATCGGAATGGTATCGCCGATATCACTAAATATCGTCGATATCCGATTCCGATACCGGAAGTCCAATGTAAGTCTATGGGAACCAAATATCGACATTAAAAAAACCATTCTTGCCTTGTTGGTTAATTGTACATGAAGGAAAACAACAAAGACTAATGTAGAATGTATTGGGGGAGGTTGAGGAGACAATAAAGGCATACATGTTTAACCCAATGCATTGGAATAGCATTAATATATTTTTTTTTGGAAATACGTTTGGATTGACTAACAAATTGACAATGTTGTTAAACTTTTTTCTATTTTGGCAAATATGTATGTTTCACAACTTCCATGCTCTTCACCTTTTTAACTTTTGCCAGTGCCACACTTTCTCCTTCATAATCTTCAGCAGCACCATCATCTTTCTCATCAAATTATTCTTCATCTTCACCTTCTTAATCTTCTTCTTAAACTTCTTGCTATTCATGTTTTTGTTTACATTACTCATATTGTTATTATTAAACTAATTAATCTTCTTCATATTCAAATTCTTCATCTTCTTCCTCTTCATCTTTTTCATCATATTCTTATTTGTGACAGAGATTCCTGTACTTGTAATCTGTAAAAGTATGAATTGTTCATCCTTCCGTTCTTGCTGTCACAAAAGATTTAAATTACAACAGTATTTGTCCGTGTTCAGTTTAGCCTGCAGCAGCAGGCATTTTCCAGGGGCACCACGAGGAGGAACGGACTCACCCCCATACACTGCTTAGTCTTCTTCTGCTTAGAATTTAGAGCATATATTTTGCTCTTCATTTTGGTCTTATACTTCATGTTCTTCTGCTTTTTGATCTTCTGCTTATTGTTCTTCTGTCTCTTGTTCTGTATCTTGTAGTTTGTCTTAACCTTCTTTGTCCTGTTGGTGATCTTCTTCTGGGTAATCTTTTATTTTTTCTTTGTGATGGTGTTCAGGCTGGTTGGCTTCATGCTCGTCGTCCTTGTTGTCGTCATCTTCTTCTGGGTGGTCTTTAAGGTCGTCTAATTTCCGAGAAACAGCTGACGTTACTGGAACCCTGACGGGTATCAGATGGAGCAAGAGACAATGGAAGTAACGAGGACCAGCTGACTGTGCTGGAACCCGGACGGGTAGCAGAAGGAAAAGAGGCAATGTCACAACCGAGTACCAGCTGACGTTACTGTGACACGGTTACTAAGCAGGAGGTACCTGTGCTCCAAAGCACTACCAAGGACCAGCAGACGTTGGTGGAACTCGGATACGGAGATGGAGGCACCTAGGCCAAAGGCACTGGGGAGAACCAGTTGACGGTACTGGACCCCGGACGGGTAGCAGAAGGAAAAGAGGCAATGTCACAACCGAGTACTAGCTGACGTTACTGTGACACGGTTACTAAGCAGGAGGTACCTGTGCTCCAAAGCACTACCAAGGACCAGCAGACGTTGGTGGAACTCGGATACGGAGATGGAGGCACCTAGGCCAAAGGCACTGGGGAGAACCAGTTGACGGTACTGGACCCGGACGGGTAGCAGAAGGAAAAGAGGCAATGTCACAACCGAGTACCAGCTGACGTTACTGTGACACGGTTACTAAGCAGGAGGTACCTGTGCTCCAAAGCACTACCAAGGACCAGCAGACGTTGGTGGAACTCGGATACGGAGATGGAGGCACCTAGGCCAAAGGCACTGGGGAGAACCAGTTGACGGTACTGGACACGGGACGGGTAGAAGAACGCACCCATGAAAATGAAGGTTGACAGGACGCAAGCCGTCCGCAGTTACCGAATCACACAGTCCTACAGTGGGTGCTTGTCCTATTGTCACAATGGAAACCGCCTTTATTTACATATCCCACAGCACACATAGGAATCACCTAAACTGCAGGCACCATAGAGTCGGCTAACCCGAATGCAACACGACAGCACAACTTATTGGAGGATAATTGACGTTCACACTGCCAGGAAACAGCTGTCCTGCTGTAACCAGGCTGGCCAGGAGTCAGTACCCCTGCCAATTACTTACGAGCAACAAATGGCGGTGTTGTAGCCCAGGGAGTAGAGTTCAGGTGGTAGAAAGATGAACATAACAGGAGACATGGAAAACGTTGCCAAACAGTTATTTAATCTGAAAACGGACAGGCAAATTCAGGTGAGATCCATGCCTTGTTCATTTTCAGAAAAGTAAGCCGGTCTACATTCTCTGAGGATAGTCGCATGCGACGGTCTGTTACTACACCACCTGCAGCACTAAAGACGCGCTCAGATAATACACTGGCAGCAGGGCAAGCCAGCACCTCCAATGCATACTGGCTAAGCTCTGGCCATGTATCCAACTTAGAGACCCAAAATTTGAAAGGGGAAGAGGCATCTGGGAGTACACTTAGAGGGAAAGCCAAGTAGTCTGTCACCATCTTACGGAAACGTTTCTTCCTGGTGACTGGAGCCGTCTCGGATGGTGTAGACCTTGCTGGCGCTGTCACAAAACTTTTCCACATTTGTAACATACAGCTCTTGCCCTGTGCAGAGGCGCTGCTTCTGCTCCCTCTTGTTGTAGAGGTGTCTACACTGCCTCGACGCACAGAGCTGCTTTGTAAAGCAGTAGCAGCAGCAGCAGCTCTCTCGGCTGGAATGTACAACAGTATGGATTGCTCCAGTGTGTCTTGGTACTCCTGCATTTTACGGTCCCGGTTCACCGGTGTGATGAGGGTTTGTAAGTTGTCCCGGTAGCGAGGGTCTAGGAGGGTGTACACCCAATAATCTGACGTGGTGAGAATGTGGGCGATGCGGCGGTCGTTTCTCAGGCACTGAAGCATGAAATCAACCATGTGCTGCAGACTCCCAACTGGCCAACAAAGGCTGTCCTCTGGAAGAGGCGTCATCTCTGCCTCCTCTGCATCACCCCACCCTCGCTCTACATACTGACTAGAGCGTTGTGTACCTCCCTCTGTAGGGATTTCTTCCTCCTCCATTGACTCCTCCTCCTCCTCATCCTCCTCACAAAGTGAGCCCTGCCCAGCCCTTTGTGAGGAACCACGTTGCGCTGACTGTCCTGAAGGTAATTGAATTTGTGACTCCTCATCCTCCACCTCTTCCAAAACCTCTTCCTTTAGTGCTTTCAGTGATTTCTGAAGCAGGCAGATAAGGGGGACAGTCATGCTGACTAGTGCATCATCTGCACTCGCCATCCGCGTTGAGACATCAAACGCACGCAAAACGTCGCAGATGTCCTTCATAGAGGCCCACTCAGTAGTGGTGAAGTGTGAACAGCGCAAATTGCGAGTTGATTGCGCCTGTTGCAGCTGATACTCCATTACTGCTGGCTGCTGCTCACACAACCGCTCCAACATATGTAACGTGGAATTCCACCTGGTGGGTACGTCACATATGATGCGATGTTCAGGAAGGCGAAATCTGACTTGCAGAGCTGCAATGCGCGATCTGGCCATGCTGGAACGTCGCAAGTGAGCGCACTCTAGGCGGACCTTGTGCAGCAGTGCATCAAGATCCGGATAGTCCCTCAAAAAACTCTGCACGACCAAGTTGAGCACATGTGCCAGACATGGTATGTGAGTGAGGTTGCCAAGGCCCAGAGCTGCCACCAGATTTCGGCCATTGTCACACACTACCAAGCCTGGCTGGAGATTTGCTGACTTTAACCACACGTTGCTCTCCTGCTTGATGGCATCCCAGAGCTCCTGCGCTGTGTGGCTTCGATTCCCCATGGAAATTAATTTCAGGACGGCCTGTTGACGTTTGGCCACGGCTGTGCTCATATCGGTCGCAACAGGTAAGCGTTCACGGGTCCATGTGGAGGTATACCGTGACGGCTCGTGCAGTGATGATTCTGAGGAACTGGAGTAGGAGGAGGAATCAATGTGTACAGACTGGATTCCTGCAATCCTTGGAGTTGGCAGAACACGTACAGCGCCACTGGCAAGATCTGTACCCGGCTCCACAACATTGACCCAATGGGCAGTGAGGGAAAGGTATCGTCCCTGGCCATGGGTACTGGTCCACGCAACGGTGGTCAGGTGGACCCTGCTACTGACGGCGTTTAGTAGCGCATGTTTAATGTTTCCCTCGACATGTTTTTGCAGAGCAGGGACAGCTTGCCTGCTGAAATAAAATCGGCTTGGCACATTATATTGTGGGACTGCCAATGCCATAAAGTTCCTGAAACTGTCAGTCTCCACCAGCCTGAATGACAGCATTTCAAGGGACAGGAGTTTTGCAATGCCAGCATTCAGAGCCTGTGCTCGTGGATGGTTTGCCGAGTATGGCCGTCTTTTATCCCATGCCTGTGGTACCGATGGCTGTTTTTTGTTCTGGGAGTGTGACGATGACTGTGAACTTGCTGCTGTGGGTGGAATAACAGTTTGTCTATGGACAACAGTGACCGAGGTTCTTCCATGGAGATCCTGTGAGGAAGCCGAACCAGGTGTGTGTGAGCTGGAGGTAGAGGCTCGAACACAACATGAAGATGTAGGTGCTGCTGTAGGTTGGCCTACATCTCCAGTGTGTCTTTGTAACTCAGCTACGTGCTTTGTCCGTACATGTTTCCACATATTTGTGGTATTCAGGTTACTGATATTTTTACCTCTTTTAACTTTTTGCTTACACAGCTTGCATTGAACATAGCAAATATCATCTACAAGTCTGTCAAAAAAGGACCACGCAGTGCAAGTCATGGGAGCGCCAATTTTGACATTTGTAAGAGAACTGCTCCCAACACGTGCCAAACTGGAGGCTACAGGCAAGCGAGTCTGCAGCCTACCTCTCCCTCCTCTTTGTACCGTTGGGACAATCTCTTCCTCAGAGCTGCTCCCACCACCTTGCTGTTGCTCACGCCATGTTGGGTCTCGGACTTCATCATCTCCAATACCCTCTTCCAACACCTGCTGCTGTTGGATGGTCTGGGCAGCACCATGCTCCACAAAACCTGGCACCTGAGTCTCATCATCATCATAAGATGCGTTCTGCGGTGTGCTGTCCATCGGCACTGGCTCACCCACCTCTTCAGATTGAGAGAGACACAGCTGTTGCGCATCACTGCATACTCCCTCTTCTTCAAATTGCAGAATGCTGCTTGCCTGTGCCCGTGTTTGCGAGCCAACAGATTCTGAGAACAGAAGCAGAGACTCAGCTGGCTCCTGTACAGAACTCTCTGACTGCCTGGGCAATTTGACAGGCGGTGAACAGACAGATGGTTGCTCAACAGTGTTGTGTTCCTGAGAGGAGGTGGAAGGAATTGAAGTCGATGCATTGGCTGCCATCCAACCAACAACGGCTTCAATTTGTTCTTCCCGCAGCAGGGGGGCACGCCGAGCTCCTACCAAAGTGCGCATAAAGGAACGCTCATGGGTAAAACTGGTGGATGCTGTGTCACTGAGGGCGGCAGCAGCCACAGAATCCCCACGTCCTCTCCCTGCTGAAACTCCACGGCCACGACCACGTGCCTTACTCACTGACTTCTTCATCTTGGTAGATTGATAAAGAAAGTCAGAAAAGTTATAATGCCTAAGTGTGGTTATTACGCAGAGACTGAAGTGAACACTGAAACACAACTGTTCACAATCTGTGAAAGGCTACTCCTTTGTCTACTTCTATAGTGTTTGCAACCAATGTATTGGATACGGATGGAAGCGCGTCACACTAATAGATTATATTTTAAATGGAATGGAGCAGAACCAATTGGAGATAAATGAAAAGGATGAGGCACTGAGACACGCTCAGCAGAGTACAAGCAGCAGTGCTTGAACATGTAACTGGAGCGTGATGTGCACTCAAAAAATAAAAAACACAGACTGAAGTGAACACTGAAACACAACTGTTCACAATCTGTGAAAGGCTACTCCTTTGTCTACTTCTATAGTGTTTGCAACCAATGTATTGGATACGGATGGAAGCGCGTCACACTAATAGATTATATTTTAAATGGAATGGAGCAGAACCAATTGGAGATAAATGAAAAGGATGAGGCACTGAGACACGCTCAGCAGAGTACAAGCAGCAGTGCTTGAACAAGTAACTGGAGCGTGATGTGCACTCAAAAAATAAAAAACACAGACTGAAGTGAACACTGAAACACAACTGTTCACAATCTGTGAAAGGCTACTCCTTTGTCTACTTCTATAGTGTTTGCAACCAATGTATTGGATACGGATGGAAGCGCGTCACACTAATAGATTATATTTTAAATGGAATGGAGCAGAACCAATTGGAGATAAATGAAAAGGATGAGGCACTGAGACACGCTCAGCAGAGTACAAGCAGCAGTGCTTGAACAAGTAACTGGAGCGTGATGTGTACTCAAAAAATAAAAAACACAGACTGAAGTGAACACTGAAACACAACTGTTCACAATCTGTGAAAGGCTACTCCTTTGTCTACTTCTATAGTGTTTGCAACCAATGTATTGGATACGGATGGAAGCGCGTCATACTAATAGATTATATTTTAAATGGAATGGAGCAGAACCAATTGGAGATAAATGAAAAGGATGAGGCACTGAGACACACTCAGCAGAGTACAAGCAGCAGTGCTTGAACAAGTAACTGGAGCGTGATGTGCACTCAAAAAATAAAAAACACAGACTGAAGTGAACACTGAAACACAACTGTTCACAATCTGTGAAAGGCTACTCCTTTGTCTACTTCTATAGTGTTTGCAACCAATGTATTGGATACGGATGGAAGCGCGTCACACTAATAGATTATATTTTAAATGGAATGGAGCAGAACCAATTGGAGATAAATGAAAAGGATGAGGCACTGAGACACGCTCAGCAGAGTACAAGCAGCAGTGCTTGAACAAGTAACTGGAGCGTGATGTGCACTCAAAAAATAAAAAACACAGACTGAAGTGAACACTGAAACACAACTGTTCACAATCTGTGAAAGGCTACTCCTTTGTCTACTTCTATAGTGTTTGCAACCAATGTATTGGATACGGATGGAAGCGCGTCACACTAATAGTTAAATTGCATGGAGCTGCAAGAATTACACTGAAGAAAAAAAAAAGAGTCTGTGAGTGACACGTGCAGATGCCTAAAGACAGCGTTGCATGCAGAGCAAACTGCAGCGTCACCTGCACTCACACACACCTTGCAGAGCTGTTAAAACAACACTGCAGGCAAAAGGAAGCTTTACACAGCGGTTGGTGCTAGCCTGCCTACAGCACAGTACACTAAATCGCAATCTCTAACTGTCCCTCAGAGTCAGCACAGCAGCGTTCTGTCCCTTACTGAATTCACAGCACAGTGACGCTAAAATGGCGGCGGCGCCTTTTATAGTGCATTCTGACATCATTTCAGCATCCAATCACAGCCATGCCATTAGTTAACATGACCGCAGCAGTACAGGATGTGCCCACACTTCTTAGGATTCCTCATTGGCTGACTAAAATCACATTGCCTCTCAAAGAATTATGGGAACTTCCGATTCCGGTATACGATATATGGAAAATATCGAAACTAAGTATCGAAAGGCCGATAGAGCTAATATCGGCCGATACCCGATACTTGCGGTATCGTATCGCTCAACACTAATGAGGAACATTATACTATCTACTGGGCCACAGAGTTGACATTATACTGTGTGAGTGCCACAAAGGAGAACATTGTACTGTATGGATGTCACAATTATTATACTTTATGGAAGCCATAAATGGAGTACATTATTACTATATTGGGGACAGAATGGTTGATCAGTGATGTACTACTAATAGTGGCATACCACACGGCTGCTATGGGGCCCGTGAGTCTGGAGGGCAAAGTGCCAATGCTGTGACCTCCCCCAACACCACTCCACCCAACTTTATCTTGGATGGTGATACAGTTTAAAGCAATCATGGAAGATGAAGCCATCAGCTGATGCTTCCTTCTCCATCATTCTTCCTGTGCGTTTGAATTTTCAATGCATTGAGTGCAATGACATCACTACATTGTGGCCGCTGTGCCGAGTAGTGCAGGAGACAGGAGCAAAGGGAGAAAGGGATGAGGTCAGTATTTTTTTTTTAATCAATGAGTATTTTTTGGAAGCGATGATACTATTTGGTGGGCTATCAGTGCGGCCATCATACTATTTTGAGTGCTATGTGGAACCATCATGCTACCTGGAGGGCCATCATACTATTTGAAGGGTCATTGGTTGCTCCATCATACTATATACAGTGCCTACAAGTAGTATTCAACCCCCTGCAGATTTAGCTGGTTGACACATGCGGAATTAACTTGTCATTGTGACATTTGTACTGTAGATCAGCCTGGAAGTGGGAAATGCACTGCTGCAAAAATTTTTGTTTTAATTTTTTTTTTTTTTTTTAAAAAACGTTAAAAGTTAATTCAGAGTGTCATTTATTATTCAACCCCTCAAACCACAAGAATTCTGTTTGGTCCCCCTAAAGTATTAATAAGTAGTTCAGGCACCAAGAATAATGAGCTTCACATGTGTGGATTAATTATCTCTTTTGCCAGCCTTTTCTGACTATTTAAGACCCTCCCCAAACTTGTGAACAGCACTCATACATGGTCAACATGGGAAAGACAAAGGAGCATTCCAAGGCCATCAGAGACAAGATCGTGGAGGGTCACAAGGCTGGCAAGGGGTACAAAACCCTTTCCAAGGAGTTGGCCCTACCTGTCTCCACTGTTGGGAGCATCATCCGTAAGTGGAATGTTTATGGAACTACTGTTAGCCTTCCACGGCCTGGACAGCCTTTGAAAGTTTCCTCCCGTGCTGAGGCCAGGCTTGTCCGAAGAGTCAAGGCTAACCCAAGGACAACAAGGAAGGAGCTCCGGGAAGATCTCATGGCAGTGGAGACATTGGTTTCAGTCAATACCATAAGTAACGTACTCCACCGCAATGGTCTCCGTTCCAGACGAGCCCGTAAGGTACCTTTACTTTCAAAGTGTCATGTCAAGGCTCGTCTACAGTTTGCTCATGATCACTTGGAGGACTCTGAGACAGACTGGTTCAAGGTTCTATGGTCTGATGAGACCAAGATCAAGATCTTTGGTGCCAACCACACACGTGACGTTTGGAGACTGGATGGCACTGCATACGACCCCAAGAATACCATCCCTACAGTCAAGCATGGTGGTGACAGCATCATGCTGTGGGGCTGTTTCTAAGCCAAGGGGCCTGGCCATCTGGTCCGCATTAGTGTTGAGCGATAGTGCTCGATATCTAAAAATATCGTATCGAAATTGTATCGCCGATAGCACTAAATATCGTCGATATCCGATTTCGATACCGGAAGTCCAATGTAAGTCTATGGGAACAAAATATCGCAACTAAAAAAAACCTTTATTTCCTTGTAAACACTAAATATACACACATAGAATACATATATATATATATATACATGTCATTGTGACATATATATATACATATATTTATAGTTTATACACTTCTACATAGTAAAATAGACTCTGATTCAATTGCCGGGTAAAGCCGTGACATACCCCATAGAAGTCGACGGGCTCGGTGCCGAGTACCCCAAAAACCTCTGGCTCTGTGCGACTCAACTTGGGCGTCACGAACAGGATTCTGTAGCTCGCTATAAGCGAGTCCTGTGTGCCTGAATTGAACTGGTTTTGTGCTTGAGAATTGCTAAAATCATCAGAGAATGTATTTGCCATTTTTCCGCCATATCTGCGTCACGACGAGGCACTGGTGAAGAAGAAGGGCGTGCTCTTCATGGGTGTACACACTCACTCAGTGACGCGAAAACGATGGCTCTAAATGGTACTGCAATGTAAGATCGTGCCCCACAGCTCTTGAGTTCCGCCTCCTCATCCTCCTCAGTGTGCGGAAACTAACACGAAGGTCCCGCCTCACTACAAAAGAGGGGCCCTCTCCAGATGCTAATGACACATGTGACTTGGCAGAGATGGCTAATGGACACGAGCAGAAGTGTGAAGGGATGGAGCAGTCAGAGCTCTCCCCCCATGGAAGCGACCCGATCGCCACGGAACCACCGTTGGGCACCCGGCCTGGAAACCCTCCTACGCTGCAAGAAGCGGAGGATACCCTAAGAGGCCTGGCCCGGCACCGGGAGGAGGTCGCCAGGATGGAAGCCAGCTGGCGTGCCCTAAAACTAAACTTGGAGCGGCGCCAATCCCTCTTACCTGAAGTGTCTGTACCGGAAGGTGAGGCACCCGTTCTATTAGAGGAGTCCGTGCGGGCATCCCAGCCCTTGCAATGTGATCCGGTTGACGTTGTCGCAGTGGAGGCACCCGTTCGTGCAAAAAACGCTGCACCGGCAGCACCCCAGATCCCGCTGTCTGCCCCCGTCGCTGAGACAGAAGAAGCGACACCCGTCCTCATGGAGGAGGCCGCGCAGGCACCAGAGGTCTACCTGCCTGTACCGGAGCCCCGACTGTCATCTGTTCCAGAGCCGGCTGCTTCCTCCGCAGGTGAGCGCCGCCAGGACTGGGGGGCGCCAGGAGAGCTTCCGCAAACCGGACACTGTAAGCTGCAGTTTGATGGTGGAGACATGGAGATGCTGGAGGAGAATTTCAACCGGCGTCAGGAGGAAGAGTGGAGACGTTGGGAGAAGGAAGCAGAGCGACAAAGGGAGCAGCGAGAATCCCAAAAACTTCGCCAACGTCAGCTGGAGAAGGACCGGACAGATAAGGACCGGATGAGAAAAGATAAAGGAACCCTGAGGGAGCCGCGGCGTAAGGGTGCAGTACGGAACTTTAAGTTAAAAGGTGGTTGGGGCTTCATCCAGGAGCCTGGACTTTATTTAGAAGTTTTTGTGAACCGGCGGGACGTGGAGGCTCACCTCCCAGAAGGACACCCGGGGAGGGACCTGTTGCCAGGAGACTTGGTGACTTACACCCGACACTGGGGTTACAATGGATGGTACGCCCTAAATGTTACCAGGTGCGACCCCTACTCCCCAGAGTGTCAGGAACCTGTGAGACCCTCGGAGCCTTCAGCCTCCCACATCCAGGCCTCTGCAAAAGTGCCCACCCCACGCCGTAAATCTCCCCAGCCTCCCTCAGTGGTCTCCTCAGCAGCCCCAGCTATGGACATGATAAGTATAGCTGGCCCGTACCCGGCGCCTGTTAGGCCCCCTGGGGTTCGTACAGTCCGTGACATAGGGCTCCAGACCCGGAGGGAGATGAAAGAGGTGGCCACACAGACCCAGATAGCGGGTCACGACTTGACTGTACAGGCCACACGACGTCATCAGGTCCTGGTGGTCCTTGGTGCCTCGGATGTTTGGCAAGCATCAGAAGAGTACCAGGTGGTACCTGGAACACCCCTGCCAAAGAATTATAAATAACCCGGACAGGGTCACTGTATGTAAATAGTTAAATTGTTTATGTACCCGGACGGGTGAATGTTCATAAAAAAGTTTTTTAATTTAATAAAAAAAACAAAACACAGTTTTCATTACTTGTATTACAGTGTCATCCTGCGACGCCATCGATCTCCTGTAAAAAAATGAAAAAAAAAAAAAAAAGTATACCACCTGACCGACGCAGTCCATAGTAACGAGTGTCCCACGACGATCCAGCTCTGCTACATCAGAATGACAGGCAGAGCCTGTCATCCCGGCGCAGCACAGCTGATTACCTGCTTCCCGGCGGTGACGTCATCGGACTGACTGCTTTACGGCCGGGATTACCCAGCAGTCACTGCAGTTATCGCGAGAAACTGCATGTGACCGCCGGGGAAAGATGATGGCGGCCATGAAGCAGTCCAGGCCGTGACCGCCGGAGATCTTCTGCCAGGTAAGTGCCGCTGACTCCTGACAGCCCGACCGACGGACACTCACAGTGACAGTGACAAATCCGATTCCGGTATTCGATAAGACGAAAATATCGAAACGAATTATCGAAAGGCCGATAGAGCTAATATCGGCCGATAGCCGATATTTACATTATCGTATCGCTCAACACTAGTCCGCATCCATGGGAGGATGGATAGCACGGCCTACTTGGAGATTTTGGCCAAGAACCTCCTCTCCTCCATCAAGGATCTTAAGATGGGTCGTAATTTCATCTTCCAACAAGACAACTACCCAAAGCACACAGCCAAGAAAACCAAGGCCTGGTTCAAGAGGGAAAAAGTCAAGGTGTTGGAGTGGCCTAGTCAGTCTCCTGACCTTAACCCAATTGAAAACTTGTGGAAGGAGCTCAAGATTAAAGTCCACATGAGACACCCAAAGAACCTAGATAACTTGGAGAAGATCTGCATGGAGGAGTGGGCCAAGATAACTCCACAGACCTGTGCCGGCCTGATCAGGTCTTATAAAAGACGATTATTAGCTGTAATTGCAAACAAGGGTTATTCCACTAAATATTAAACATAGGGTTGTATAATAATTGACCCACACTTTTATGTTTAAAATTTATTAAAATTCAACTGAGCAACATAACTTTTTGTTTTTGTAAGATTTATGCTTCTGTTAATAAATCCTACTCTCGTTTGCAGTTTGAAGGCTCTAACTTATTTGCATCTTATCAAACCAGCTAAATCTGCAGGGGGTTGAATACTACTTGTAGGCACTGTAGAAGGCTATTTGTGGGGCCATCATACTATTTGGAGGGCTATTTGTGGAGCCATCATACTATTTGGTGGTCTATATGGGGGCCTTCACTCTACTTGGAGGGACATGGGCTATGTGGGAGGGCTAGCAAACTATTTGTAGGGCTATGTGGGGGCCATCATACTATCTGGGAAGATTATACTATTTGGAAGGCTATTTGGGGGGCATTATATTTGAAGTGCTGTGTGGTGACCATTATACTGTTTGAAGCGCAGTGTGGGGGCTAATTATACTGTTTGGGGGCTAAGTGGGGGCCAATTATACTGTTTGAAGGACTGTGTGGTGGCCAATTACACTGGAAGGCTGTGAAGGGGCCAATTATACTGTTTGGAGGCCTCTGTGGGGGCCAATTATATTGTTTGGAAAGCTGTGTAGTGTTCATTATACTGTGTGTAGTGTTGTGTTGGGTCAATTATACGGTTTGCAGGGTTGTGCAGGGTCCATTACATTGTCTAAATGGGAAACTACTGGGTAAATCTGAGTAGGCAATACCTTGAGCACTTCCAAAAAGGAAAGAAAGTCCAGAAATCAGTAATATCTTATAATCTTGTTTTTATTTATTGACTGCAGGGGTTCACACACCAATTTATGCTCCAAGTGAAAAAATGAAAAAAAAGGTATATACACCTCAACGTTTCGGCCGGTATGGCCTTTTTCAAGGGGAATTTCTGATAAAAGAAATAAACATAAAAACATAATATTATTATAATCTGTACATCCAAACATATTCTTATTTGAATCATTAAGGCATGTATCACAAAAAAGAAAACTCAAGAAAAAAACACAAAAGATGGACATGGGATATATAGGAGCAGTCACAGTCATGACAGAAAAAATATTATCTTTTCATAATTTCATTTGTATTAATACTGTTTCAAAAAGAACGAGAAAAGCATTTGATTAGTGCATAAGCCTATATTACTAAAGTTTATACTGTACAGACGAGCCCAGGAACATATCCAATGTGGACACCACAAAATGCATAAGAAACAGAGCACTTTTAGAAATGTCTCAGACAACAACACATATAAATTGTATGGATAACGCTCAGAGTGACCAGCCGTCTAAACTGAATTCTAGATGCATATATAAATACACAGCGACAGAGATAACCGATAGAGGATAGGATCCCATTGAGATCCGAAAGAGAATCTCCAAATTACATATACCAAACACAGTCCGCTTGTCTAACACAATATTAGTTACCTGTAACCTTAGGAGGATGGGTGCTCGGTGTGTCCCGGAAGAGCAGTGCACACGTGTTTGTGAGGGAGCTCCTTTTACGCTTGTTGTAATAGGTGTCACGTGACCGGCTCGTGAGATCTTGGAGACCGCTACTGAATATCCGGACTAAGCCACGGAAAAAGCCGAGTGCGCGCGCATGCGCATTATTGCGGAAAGTGAATTATGTCCCAGGGACACCTTGCGCTTACCATAGTGAAGTAGAAAAAATCATAAATGAAAATAAGAATAAAAGATATCCTTAAGAGGACCCAGCAAAAAATTGTGTCGCATATTGACTCCATTATTTTTCCACATTCAATCTTACTAAAAAGATACTAGGGATTTCTTAACCAGGCTGAAGGAAATTTGTCCTATTCCACCAGGTTGCATATTGGTCACTCTTGATGTGAACAGTCTTTATACATGCATTGATCATGATAGGGGTATTACGGCTACATGATTATTTCTTGAAAAATATTCAAATTTATCCTCACAACAATTACAGTTTTGTATTGAATTGATATTGATTGTTCTTTATCGTAGTTTCTTCCTTTTTGCTGATCAATTCTATCAGCAACGCACTGGGACTGCCATGGGATCGAACATGGCTTGTCCATATGCAAATATTTATATGGCTGCATTTGAGGAAACACATGTTTACGGAGATATCTTATTCCAGACACATGCGGTGTTCTGGAAGAGATTCATTGATGACGTCTTTATGATATGGAAAGGAGATGAACACAACCTGAATGAGCTTGTGAGCAATATCAATCAAGCGGTCCCCAATTTGACTTTCACTATGCAAACACATAAAACAAACATCAGCTTCTTGGACACATATATTACATTGGATGACAGTGGCACGATTGATGTCGATTTATATACAAAACCGACAGACAAAAATAGTTTGTTACACATTAGTAGTTGTCACCCCTCACATGTCAAGAAGTCGCTTCCTAAATTACAACATCACCGAGTTGCAAGCATAGTGTCTAATCCCACTAAAAAACAAATGAGACATAGTGAAATGACAAAAAAATTTCTGCAGCGGGGTTATCCTCTGCCGTTGGCATCACCAGTAGAATCAACCTCGTCTAACACGTCACAATTAACGAAGCGTAATCAGAATAGACTGCCTTTTGTCATGACCTATCACCCTTTCACATCTATGTTTAAAGAGTGTATTCATAGGCATTGGCCCCTTTTGAAGAGAGCATATCCTGATATTACGGAATTCAAAGAACGTCTTTTTGTATGTTATCAGCGACCACCAAATCTCAGGAGCTTATTGGTTAGAGCTGACATAGGTTTGAGTAAACCACGGAACCTACAAAGATCCTTAATGACCCCTAAAAGAGGGACTTTCCCTTGTTTACACTGTTTGCAGTGCTCTAATGTCACGAAAGGTAGCACCTTTTCTCATCCTAGGTCCGGCAAGATTTACCAAGTAAGGGACTATTTCACGTGTGATTCTACACACGTGGTTTATCTTATCAAGTGCCCATGCGGTCTCGGGTATGTGGGTGAGACCACCCAGCATATCCGAGACCGCATTTCACAACATAAATCAACGATACGTTGTAAGAAGTTGATGTTACCCATTCCAGCACATTTTGTAGCTTCAGGACACAATGTGTCCCAATTAAAATATCAGATTATTGATCATGTTCCTATTCCCCGGAGAGGGAGTGACAGAATTAGACAGTTAAAATCCAGAGAGGCCTTCTGGATTTACACATTACAGACATTAGAACCATTTGGCCTGAATAGGGAGTACGAGGTTTCCTTTTAGGTATTCTTAACAGGTTGAACTACATATGTTTTCATGATATTGTATAATATAATAAATGAGATATTTAGTAATTCTCTTTCCCTTTCCCTTTTTTCGCAGGTGACATAAATGTTCTTTATAAAGTCGTTTTTTATTTTTCCTTTTTCTTTTAAGATGACACAATTTTTTTCTGGGTCCTCTTAAGGATATCTTTTATTCTTATTTTCATTTATGATTTTTTCTACTTCACTATGGTAAGCGCAAGGTGTCCCTGGGACATAATTCACTTTCCGCATTAATGCGCATGCGCGCACTCGGCTTTTTCCGTGGCTTAGTCCGGATATTCAGTAGCGGTCTCCAAGATCTCACGAGCCGGTCACGTGACACCTATTACAACAAGCATAAAAGGAGCTCCCTCACAAACACGTGTGCACTGCTCTTCCGGGACACACCGCGCACCCATCCTCCTAAGGTTACAGGTACCTAATATTGTGTTAGACAAGCGGACTGTGTTTGGTATATGTAATTTGGAGATTCTCTTTCCGGATCTCAATGGGATCCTATCCTCTATCGGTTATCTCTGTCGCTGTGTATTTATATATGCATCTAGCATTCAGTTTAGACGGCTGGTCACTCTGAGCGTTATCCATACAATTTATATGTGTTGTTGTCTGAGACATTTCTAAAAGTGCTCTGTTTCTTATGCATTTTGTGGTGTCCACATTGGATATGTTCCTGGGCTCGTCTGTACAGTATAAACTTTAGTAATATAGGCTTATGCACTAATCAAATGATTTTCTCGTTCTTTTTGAAACAGTATTAATACAAATGAAATTATGAAAAGATAATATTTTTTCTGTCATGACTGTGACTGCTCCTATATATCCCATGTCCATCTTTTGTGTTTTTTTCTTGAGTTTTCTTTTTTGTGATAAATATCTTAATGATTCAAATAAGAATATGTTTGGATGTACAGATTATGATAATATTATGTTTTTATGTTTATTTCTTTTATCAGAAATTCCCCGTGAAAAAGGCCATAACGGCCGAAACGTTGGGGTGTATATACCTTTTTTTCATTTTTTCACTTGGAGCATAAATTGGTGTGTGAACCCCTGCAGTCAATAAATAAAAGCAAGATTATAAGATATTACTGATTTCTGGACTTTCTTTCCTTTTTGGAAGTGCTCGAGGTATTGCCTGCTCAGATTTACGAATTTTTTCCTCAGTAGCACCCACTCTGATGAATCAGTGTGCATTGGACCTAGTCCTTATAAAATACTGGGTAAATCTGACATGGAGAAGGACTTGGGGATCCTAGTTAAAGATAAACTTACCTGGAGCACCCAGTGTCAGGCAGCGGCTACCAAGGCAAACAGGATCAGGGGGTACATTAAAAGGCTTGAGAAAGGACACTTTGTATTCGAAACATGTAGCCATTTATAATGTGATATCATGTCTGTCAGTATCTTCCTTTTCAATTTTGATAAATAAAATTGAATTTTATAAGAAGCTGGAACAAAACCCACTTTTTTTTTTTGATTACCACGAGTGAGACTACACAGGTTCCGTGCTTCTACACGCTGCATGCTGCTGCATTTGAGCTGGTTATATTTTTTTTTCCTTTTTGTACATTAAAAGAGGTCTGGATACACATGATGAGAGCATTATACTGCCTCTGTTCAAATCCCTGGTTAGACCGCACATGGAGTACTTTGTACAGTTTTGGGCACTGGTGCTAAGGAAGGATATAATGGAACTAGAGCGAGTACAAAGGAGGGCAACAAAATTAACAAAGGGAATGGGGGAACTGGAATACCCAGAGAGATTAGCAAAATTAGAATTATTTAGTCTAGAAAAAAGATGAATGAGGGCTATCTAAAAACCATGTATACTTATATAAGGGTACAACACAAATATCTCTCCGAGGATCTGTTTATACCAAGGAAGGTGACGATCACAAGCGGGCATTCTCTGCATCTGGAGGAGAGAAGGTTTTTCCACCAACATTAGAGTTGAGCGATACTTTCCGATATCCTAAAGTATCGGAATCGGAATGGTATCGCCGATATCACTAAAATATCGGCGATACCCGATACCGATACCGGAAGTCCCATGTAAGTCTATGGGAACAAAATATCGCAACTAAAAAAAA
The DNA here is from genome assembly GCA_033576555.1 of Oophaga sylvatica. Lineage (NCBI taxonomy): Eukaryota > Metazoa > Chordata > Amphibia > Anura > Dendrobatidae > Oophaga > Oophaga sylvatica. Next base: position 834,937,388 of record JARQOD010000001.1, on the reverse strand, counting down.
CCCATTCTTTCCTTGTAAACACTAAATATACACACATAGAATACATATATATATATATACATGTCATTGTGACATATATATATACATATATGTATAGTTTATACACTTCTACATAGTAAAATATCCTCTCATTCAATTGCCGGGTAAAGCCGGCTTCAGTGAAAAGACAGAAGCACCCGACATGAAATGACACTTGGTGTACATAGGGTTAACCATGTCTTTTCATGTCGTTTGCTATCTGATTTGCACAAACAATTAAATCAGACTATGTGTGCAAAATTTCACACCTGTAGGGGTTAATTAAAGGTGTAAATTCGTTGTAAAAAAAACGGACTTTTTTTGCTACGAATTTACACCTTTAATTAACCCCTACAGGTGTGAAATTTTGCACACATAGTCTGATTTAATTGTTTGTGCAAATTAGGCTGGAGTCACACACAACCACAAAAAATCGGTCCGTTTTAGACGGTCGACAATCGGATCAAAATAAAAACATCACACATCCTTCTGGCATCCGATTTTCCTTCAAAGATGCGATTTAATCGCATGTGTGTGTACCTTGTAACATCCGATTTTCATCCGACTTGCGAGATTTTCTCGCAGGCTTGCAAAACTGACATATAATGGATCCAAAAGAATAGTATTTAAATGCCAAAAGAAAGAATAGATATATACACATAGAGCACATATATATATATATATATATATATATATATATATATGTCATTGTGACATATATATATATACATATATTTATAGTTCTTACACTTCTACATACTGTTATAGCCGCTAATTCAATTGCCGGCTTCAGTGAAATCACAGAAGCCGACATGAAATGATACATTGTTTCCACACATTTAACCATGTAATTTCATGTATTTTTATATATGTTTGAAACATACAATTACATGAGTATATGTGTGCTAAATTTCAGACATGTAGGGGTTAATTAAAGGTGTAAATTCGTTAAAAAAAAATGCGTGGGCTCCCGCTGTATTTTCTCCACCAGACAGACAAAGCAAGCGAGTGGGGGCAGATAATAATAGCCTAGGGAGGGTACATTTTTTTTGTGCCCCCCTGGCTACTAACATCTGCCCCCAGACACCCCAGAAAGGGCAAATCTATAATTAGATTCGCCCTTTCTGGCACTTTGCCCGTCTATTCCCATTGCCCTGTAGCGGTGGCGAATGGGTTAATAAGGGGTTAAAATGACCTTGCAATTGAAAGGTCACTTTAAGCCAGGTTAATAATTGATAGCTGTCAATTAGGCAACTATCAATTATTAATCCTATTGTATGAAAGAAAAATCAAACACACACACTTTAATAAAAAATAAGTTTAATTAAATAATCACACAGTTTTTGACCATATTTTATTTTCCTGCTAAAACCATTTCCTGTAATAAAAATAAAATAAAAAAGCAAAATTATACTTACCAATCCGATGTACAGTCAGGTCCCACGGTGTAATCCATCAGAAAGGGTTAACAGGTTACAGGTCGCAGAGAGCTAATAATGCTGTCTCAGACCTGTATTCCCCTGAATGAATAAGTTCCTCTCCCAGCGAAAGTAGAGGAATAGATTCATGAATGGAGCTTAATTGATTTCTTGCCAATTTAACTGTAGTGACCTGACCTAAAGGGAAAGTGGACACAATCAATTAAGCTTCATTCATGAAACACATCCTCTCCTGTCGCCAGGAGAGGAACTTATTCATTCATGAGCTTTGAGCTGAGCATGCAGGATTACTTGCACTGCTTGGCTCAAAGCTAGTTAACCCTTTGTGAAGGATTACAGCGTGGGACGTGACAGATCGGCGGAATAGGTAAGAATAATGTTGTTTTATTTCTTTTTCTTTATTTTAGGAGATCAATGGCTTCGCACGGATTTAGTGTAAAATAAAATATGGTCAAAAAAATGTGTTTTTATTTCATTAAAATTATTTATTCTTAAAGTGTGTGTGTTTTTTTATTTACTTCAATAGGATTAATAATTGATAGTTGTCTAATTGACAGCTATCAATCATTAACCTGCCTTAAGGTCACCTTTCAATTGCAAGGTGACAGTAAGGTGAGATTAACCCATTCGCCACCGCTACAGGGCAATGGGAATAGACGGGCAAAGTGCCAGAAAGGGCGAATCTAATTATAGATTTGCCCTTTCTGGGGTGTCTGGGGGCAGATGTTAGTAGCCAGGGGGGGCACAAAAAAATGCACCTTCCCTAGGCTATTATTATCTGCCCCCACTCGCTTTGCTTTGTCTGTCTGGTGGAGAAAATACAGCGGGAGCCCACGCATTTTTTTTCAATGAAATTACACCTTTAATTAACCCCTACATGTCTGAAATTTTGCACAAATACACTCATGTAATTGTATGTTTCAAACATATATAAAAATACATGAAATTACATGGTTAAATGTGTGGAAACAATGTATCATTTCATGTCGGCTTCTGTGATTTCACAAAACCCGGCAATTGAATTAGCGGCTATTACAGTATGTAGAAGTCTAGGAACTATAAATATATGTATATATACATGTCACAATGACATGTATATATATATGTATGTGTTCTATGTGTATATATCTATTCTTTCTAGTCTTTATTAAAGCTGTCAGTGTGATTTTACAGTATAGGCGGGGATGAATTGCCGGCTTTTCTAAAGGACACCGATGCGATTTCATCGCAAGTCACACAGTGTGGTCCGTTTGTAATCAGATTTTTCATCGCTCCCATAGACTTGCATTGGCGATTGTCGACCGACAATCGGTGACAATCGCAGCATGCTGCGATTGTACACGGACGTTTAAAACGGACCACAAATATCTGATACTGGGAGCTGCTCCATAGATTAACATAGGTCCGACTGCAATGCGATATTTCATCGCATTGCAGTCGTCCGATTTTGTCGCCAGTGTGACTCCGGCCTTAGATAGCAAAGGACATGAAAAGACATGGTTAACCCTATGTACACCAAGTGTCATTTCATGTCGGGTCACCCGACATGAAATGACACTTGGTGTACATAGGGTTAACCATGTCTTTTCATGTCCTTTGCTATCTAATTTGCACAAACAATTAAATCAGACTATGTGTGCAAAATTTCACACCTGTAGGGGTTAATTAAAGGTGTAAATTCGTTGTAAAAAAAACGGACTTTTTGCTACGAATTTACACCTTTAATTAACCCCTACAGGTGTGAAATTTTGCACACATAGTCTGATTTAATTGTTTGTGCAAATTAGATAGCAAAGGACATGAAAAGACATGGTTAACCCTATGTACACCAAGTGTCATTTCATGTCGGGTTCTGCATTTTCACAAAAGCCGGCAATTGAATTAGCGGCTATTATACTATGTAGAAGTGTATGAACTACAAATATAAATATATATATATATGTGTCACAAATTCAATGACATGTATATATATATATGAGGTGTAAAATTGCTGAAAAAAAATGCGTGGGCTCCCGCCCTATTTTCGCAACCAGACAGACAAAGCCAGTGAGTGGGGGCAGATAATAATAGCCCAGAGAGGGACCATTATTTTTGCCCCCCCCGGCTACTAACATCTGCCCCCAGACACCCCAGGAAAGACAAATCTATAATTAGATTCGCCCTTTCTGGCACTTTGCCCGTCTATTCCCATTGCCCTGTAGCGGTGGCGAATGGGTTAATATGGGGTTAAAGCCACCTTGCTATTGAAAGGTGACCTTAAGCCAGGTTAATAATTGAGAGCTGTCAATTAGACAACTATCAATTATTAATCCTATTGCATGAAATAAAAATAAAACACACACACTTTAATTAAAAATCATTTTAATGAAATAAAGACACATGTTTTTGACCATCTTTTATTTTACTGCAAAAACCATTTCCTGTAATAAAAATAAAATAAAAAAGCAAAATTATTCTTACCTATCCCATGCACAGTCAGGTCCCACGGTGTAATCCTTCAGAAAGGGTTAATGTTTACTGCAGGGACCGCAGCTAATGCTGCAGCCTCACAGTAAACCCCAAATGATTGAGTTCCTCTCCTGCCTGACAGGAGAGTAAAGGCTGGGTGTCACATAACGATACACCAGCGATCCCGAGAACGATATGCACTTGTCAGGATCGCTGGTGTATCGCTACATGATCGCTGCTGAGCTGCCAAACAGGCAGCTCAGGCAGCGATCTGGGACAGCGACACTGCGGGTAACATCGCTTAAGGGCCCGTCTCACATAGCGATATCGCTACCGAGATCGCTGCTGAGTCACTAGTTTTGTGACGCAGCAGCGAGCTCACCAGCGATATCGCTGTGTGTGACATTCAGCGACGATCAGCCCCCTGCCGGGTATCGCTGATCGTCGCAGAAATGTCAGGACCTTTTTTTGATCGCTGGTTTCCCTCTGACAGGCACGCATCGCTGCGTGTGACAGGCGGGAGACCAGCGATCCGCTGGTAACCAAGGTACACAGCGGGTTTCCAGGCACCGCGCAGCGCTTGGAAACCCGCTATGTACCTTGGATACCAGCTCCCTGCATCAGGGCGCTGGTATCCAAGGTACACAGCGGGTTTCTAGGCACAGCCCCGCGCCTGGAAACCCGCTGTGTACCTTGGTTACCAGCGGATCGCTGGTCTCCCGCCTGTCACACGCAGCGATGTGTGCCTGTCAGCGGGAAACCAGCGATCAAAGGTCCTGACATTTCAGCGACGATCAGCGATACCCGGCAGGGGGGCTGATCGTCGCTGAATGTCACACACAGCGATATCGCTGGTGAGCTCGCTGCTGCGTCACAAAACTAGTGACTCAGCAGCGATCTCGGTAGCGATATCGCTATGTGAGACGGGCCCTTAAGTGGAAAGCTTAATTGATTGCTTTCCACTTTCACTTCAGGTCAGCCAGGGACACAATCAGTGACGTCAGAGGGAACTGATTAACAAAAATAGGGGTTCCCTTCGAAAAAAAAATGGCGTGGGGTCCCCCCTATTTTTGTTAACCAGCCAGATGAAGCAGACCGCTGAGGCCTGGATTTTCAGGCTGTTAAGGAGCCAAGATCCATGGACCTTGCCAGCCTGATAATACCAGGCCACAGCAGTCTGCATATCTTGGCTGATTAACAAAAATAGGGGATCCCCTCGAAAAAAATTGGCGTGGGGTCCCCCCTATTTTTGTTAACCAGCCAGATGAAGCAGACCGCTGAGGCCTGGATTTTCAGGCTGTTAAGGAGCCAAGATCCATGGACCTTGCCAGCCTGATAATACCAGGCCACAGCAGTCTGCATATCTTGGCTGATTAACAAAATAGGGGATCCCCTCGAAAAAATTGGCGTGGGTCCCCCTATTTTGTTAACCAGCCAGATGAAGCAGACCGCTGAGGCCTGGATTTCAGGCTGTTAAGGAGCCAAGATCCATGGACCTTGCCAGCCTGATAATACCAGGCCACAGCAGTCTGCATATCTTGGCTGATTAACAAAAAAGGGGATCCCCTCGAAAAAAATTGGCGTGGGGTCCCCCCTATTTTTGTTAACCAGCCAGATGAAGCAGACCGCTGAGGCCTGGATTTTCAGGCTGTTAAGGAGTCAAGATCCATGGACCTTGCCAGCCTGATAATACCAGGCCACAGCAGTCTGCATATCTTGGCTGATTAACAAAAATAGGGGATCCCCTCGAAAAAAAATTGGCGTGGGGTCCCCCCTATTTTTGTTAACCAGCCAGATGAAGCAGACCGCTGAGGCCTGGATTTTCAGGCTGTTAAGGAGCCAAGATCCATGGACCTTGCCAGCCTGATAATACCAGGCCACAGCAGTCTGCATATCTTGGCTGATTAACAAAAATAGGGGATCCCCTCGAAAAAAATTGGCGTGGGGTCCCCCCTATTTTTGTTAACCAGCCAGATGAAGCAGACCGCTGAGGCCTGGTTTTTCAGGCTGGTAAGGATCCAATATCCATGGACCTTGCAAGCCTGATAATACCAGGCCACAGCAGTCTGCTTAGCTTGGCTGGTTAACAAAAATAGGGGATCCCCTCGAAAAAAAAACGGCGTGGGGATCCCCCCTATTTTTGTTAACCAGCCAAGTAAAATGCAGACTGCTGCGGCCTGGTATTAAAAGACTGTCAAGGCCCATGGATTTTGGCCCTCAACAGCCTGATAATACCAGGCTACAGCAGCCCCACATTTGGCGCATCAAAAGATGTGCCAATTGTGGCACTTTACCCGGCTCTTCCCACTTGCCCTGTAGCGGTGGCAAGCGGGGTAATAAGGGGTTAATGTCACTGTTGATTGCACGGTGACAATAAGCCCGGTTAATAATGGAGAGGCGTCAATAAGACACCGATCCATTATTAATCCCAAAGTTATTAAATGTATAAAAAAAAGACAAAGCAAGAAAAAAGTATTTTAATGAAATAAAAGAGACAACACAGTTTTCATTTTTTTTATTGTACTCTCATTCCTGCGACGCCATCGATCTCCTGTAAAAAAAGAAAAAAAACAAACCAACAGTATACCACCTGTCCGACGCAGTCCATAACGACAGTCCCACGACGATCCAGCTCTGCTACATCGCAATGACAGGCAGAGCCTGTCATTGCAACGCAGCACAGCTGATTACCTGCTTCCCCGGCGGTGACGTCATCGGACTGACTGCTTTACGGCCGCGATTACCCAGCAGTCACTGCAGTTATCGCGAGAAACTGCATGTGACCGCCGGGGAAAGAAGATGGCGGCCATGAAGCAGTGCAGGACGTGACCGCCGGAGATCTTCTGCCAGGTAAGTGCCGCTGACTCCTGACAGACCCGACCGACGGACACTGACAGTGACAGTGACAATCCCGATTCCGGTATCCGATAAGACGAAAATATCGGAACTCGGAATCGGAATTCCGATACAGCCAATATCGGCCGATACCCGATATTTGCAGTATCGGAATGCTCAACACTAACCAACATAGAAGAGGATTCTTTACTGTTAGGGCAGTGAGAATCTGGAATTTCTTGCCTGAGGAGGTGGTGATGGCGAACTCAATCGAGGGGTTCAAGAGAGGCCTGAATGTCTTCCTGGAGCGTAACAATATTGTATCTTACAATTATTAGGTTCTTTAGAAGGACGTAGATCTGGGGATTTTTTCTGATGGAATATAGGCTGAACTGTGTGGACAAATTTCTTTTTTCGGCCTTGCTAACTATGTTACTATGTCTAGAGGGCTTTGTGTGGGGGCCACTATACTGTATGGAGGGCTACTATACTATATGAAACGCCACTAAACTGTATGGAGGGTCATGATATTGTATGGAGGGGTGTGCTGGGGCCATCATATTGTGTAGAGGATTGTGTATGGGCCTTCATGCTGTGTGTGGAGGACTATGGAGGCCATCATACTGTGTTGGAATCACTATGGGGTATCATACTTTGCAGGGGTATTTTTTTTTGGGGGGGTGCAATCAGGACACATGATTTCTACGTATGCCCCTTTGGTCGACACTAGGGTTGAGCATTCCGATACAGAAACCCGAGTCCGATACCTGAAATCCAATGTAAGTCTATGGGAACAAAATATCGGAATGTAAAAAATTCCGATATTTTGTTCCCATAGACTTACATTGGATTTCAGGTATCGGACTCGGGTTTCGGTATCGGAATGCTCAACCCTAGTCGACACTATACTGTATGGTATCCACAATGGGGTACATTGGGGTACATTATACTGTATGGCAGAAAGGCACGAAAAAGACAAATAAAAATAAATGAATACAAATTAACTATTGAGACTAGAAAAAATCAGTGATGGATTCACCTATGACAGCGTCAATAAATACACATGAGTCTCGACCAAGTATTGAGTGCATTTATTTACTGAACATACATTTCAGTAGGCCAACATTTCGGATTTTAAAATATTTTTTCAAGCTGGTGTTATAAAGTATTCTAATTTACTGAGATAATGACTTTTGCATTTTCATTGGCTGTAAGCCATAATCATCAACATTAACAGAAATAATCACTTGAAATAGATTACTCTGTTTGTAATGAAGCTATATAATATATGAGTTTCACTTTTTGTATTGAAGAACTGAAATAAATTAACTTTTTGATGATATTCTAATTTTGTGAGAAGCACCTGTATATTCATGGTTACATTTTTTTTTTCATTGTTGGATGCTGTGCTTATATTTATATGTACAGTTTCTTCTCTGCTGATATATACAGTATTTTTGTGTGTATGGTTTATTGACTGTTGGATGCTAGTACATACTAAAGTATATGTTTTTTTTTTTTTTGCTGCTGATATATATTTATGTGAACGGTTTATTCATTACTGGATTCTGGTACATAATGCGCTAGAAAGTGAAAAGCCAGCACAATATTTTTTTACATAAAAAAATGAAATCAGTGTCAGAGATGAAGTGTTTGCTCATAATGAGCGACTCAACTGAGGTTTTGCATTTCATGCAATTCTTTTTGTGAAGGGGGAATATAAGGTTGTTTTTTGTTTTTTTAAATTTAAAAGAATATTCCTCAAGATCCAGACATTTAACTATAACCCTCTTTCTCATAAAGTGTGTGTACTGCAAAAAAGATTTTGGGGAAGCATCTGCTTTACTAGTCAAATTTGACATTCATTCATGCCACACCAATACAGCGCCCTGTTGAAAGTGCTGACTTTTTGCACGTGTACATATGTAATAGAGATGAGATAATCACTTTCATGCAAATTCAAACAATTTATGATTAGATTTGCACAAATCACCAAAAATATGCCCACCCACTATTTATGCATTGCAGAGGATTGTATTAGTAAGGTGGCTGACATGTCCTCAGCCGTAAAGCGCCTAAAATTTCTTATAATATCATGCAGCTATCACTTCACATAGTGTAGTACAGCCAATCAGGATGGATATCATAGCATGAATAAAAGCCTATAAAAGAAATGCAGCTGATATTTTAGAGTGACAATATACTGGACAGTAATGTTTTGTGCAATTGCAGCAGTGAAGAAGATGAGTGTAGCAGTCTGTGAATAATACAGAGATTCTATTGATAGGGGGAGAGATAAAAGAACCAAACTCAATGATTAGTCAGTGATATGGAGTAGTTGGCATCTGTACTCCTACATTTGAATTACACTTCCATTTCTTTCTTCATTCAAAATGCACCAGAGAGCAGCAGCAAGGTAGCACAATATTTTAAAAATATATGTAAATATTTGTCGGTGCTCGGTGAGCCTCTCATTTGGCTGAGTCAAAGAGAGCCAGGGTTGGACTGGCCCACCGGGACACCGGTGAAATGCCCGGTGGGCCCCAAAGAGAAGGAGGAAGAAGGGAAAAAAATTTAGGAACGTAGGCCCTTTAAAGCTGGAGGAGGCAGAAGCACGCGCAGGTGCGTGCACACTGTCCCGAACCACCACAACGACCAGTGCCGGCATCACCACCCGGCGAACCCTGGTAAGCGCTGGAGGCCCTGGGAGAATTGGGGTGGGACACACGCTATGGTGTCCATGAGTCGGGGGAGCTCAGTGCCAGCACTTGAACAGACCCCCCTCTAAAACTCACCTCTCCTCTCCTCGTTCCTGGCAGCTGTACTGTCTTCAGAGCCCTCTGACTCTGTGGTGTCTCAGGGCAGAGGGAGCTATGATGTCATCACTGTGTGTTCAGCCTCTCTGCCCTGAGCAATGCAGAGCCGGGAGAGATGCTGAGTATTCCGGACCTGCGGTGAGAGCGGGAGAGGTGAGTATGTGATTTTTTTTTTTTTCATTTATACAGCATTGCATGGGGCCCATAATACTGCTTGGCGGAGCATTACATGAAGCCCATAATATTGTATGGAAGAGTATGGTGCCCATGATGTACTCTATGGAGGGGCATTACATGGGGCCCATGATGTACTGTGTGGAGGAGCATTACATGGGGCCTGCGATGTACTGTATGGAGGAGCATTACATGGGGCCCATGATGTACTGCATGGAGGAACATTACATGGGGCCCGTCATGTGCTGTATGGAGGAGCATTACATGCGGCCCGTGATGTACTGTATGAAGGAGCATTATATGTGGTCCATGATGTACTGTATGGAGGAGCATTATATGCGGTCTGTGATATACTGTGTGGAGGAGCATTATATGCGGCACATGATATACTGTATGGAGGAGCATTATATGCGGCCCATAATAGACTGTATTAATGAGCATTATAATACTGTGTTGTGTAGTGGACTATGTGGTTGCCCATAATACTGTATGGAGGACTATGGGGTTGCCCATAATACTGTATGGCTGACTATGTGGATGCCCATAATACTGTATCGAGGACTATGTGGTTGCCCATAATACTGTATCGCGGTCTATGTGGTTGCCCATAATACCTTATAGAGGACTATGAGGTGCCCATAATACTGTATGGTGGACTATGTGGTTGCCCATAATATCTGTGCATCAGGAATCGTGGCATGTGTTAAAGGGGCCCACTGATACTCTTTTGCCTGAGGTCCACGAAAACCTGGAGCCGACCCTGGCGATGACGCACTTCAAGATGAATGCTGGCTGCAGCTATGACAGGGCACTCTGCTCTGACAGGCCATGCGTCAACGTCACATGGCAGTTACGTTAAATGACTCCTGCGGTCTTTCAATGTTACTGTTATGTGATGTCAGTGCGCGGCCTGTCACAGAGCAGAGCACCCCGTCACAGCTGCAGTCAGCAGCCTTTTTAACGACCACGCCAAATATGAAGCCACAAGAGGACACAGGAGAGCGCAAGAAGGTGAGGAGTATCCCCCACTGTTATTGAGCAAGGTAGTGGCCATAGGGGCGGACAATGGGGCCCAGGGAGGGGACATTATTAAAGTGGACATAAGTGCCTAAGATGGGGACATTGAATAAAGGGGTCCAGAATGGGGACATTATTACTAGAAGGGGCCCAGGATGGGGACCTTATTAAAGTGGACATTGGGGTCTAGGATGGGGACATTAAATAAAGGGGCCCAGGATCTGGCACCTTATTAAATAAAGGGGTGACATAATTACTGTATGGAGGTCAGGATGAGGAACATAGATGATTGGTTTATGGTAGCAAGTGGGACATAATTACTGTAGGGGCCAATCAGGGAATATTATTACTGCTGTAATTTAATTTACTTTTGAGGTTACTGTCTTCCATTGGGGAGAACAAAAGGGGGTCCTGCTATTGTACAGGGCGGCACCATGTCATTTTTTTCTTTATCTGACATAGTGAAGAAGTCTGTAAAAATAGTGTTGAATGTGCTCTAAGCGATCAGCTATAAATAAATGTGTTATTTTCAGCAGAGACAAGTCCAAGCTGGAAGAAGTGATGGTGGTCTGCACTGGATGAAGATGAAAGACTTCAATTACAGACGTCACCGATGAGTCAGTGTGTTACTTGTACACTTACACTATATACTGTATACTGTGTACAGAGCTCCTCTGAATAATGTCACTTGTGATCACTGTATTATCTTTACACTATACACTATATACAGAGCTCCTGTGTATAATGTCACCGGTGATCCCTGTATTACCTCTACACTGACACTATATACAGAGCTCCTGTGTATAATGTCACCGGTGATCACTGTATTATCTGTACACTGACACTATATAAAAAGCTCCTGTATATAATGGCACTTGTGATCACTGTATTACCAATACACTGACACTATATTCAGAGCTCCTGTGTATAATGTCACTGGTGATCACTGTATGATCTGTACACTGACACTATATACAGAGTTCATGTGTATAATTTCACTGATGTTTACTGCATTACCTGTACACTGAAACTATATACAAAGATCCTGTGTATAATGTCACCAGTGGTAATATTAGTGTTATTAGTATTGTGGTTTTTATTAATGACTAGCTGTAGTACCCGGCTTCGCCCGGGTTAATGTACTTAACTGTGCCCTCATCAGGATAGCAACATAGAAGGACAAAGCTGTGGCTGCTACTATATATATATCCTCCCACATACAGGTGATGTGACTTACATCAGTCATTACACCAACATTGGCCAAGCATAGTAACTGAAATCCTATTACCTCACACAAGCTTTCTTATACTGACAATGTCCTCTGTTGCCTATAGTAACCAAACAGAGCTCATATTAATGACCTATGGCAAAATAGAAGCTGAGCTGTGATTGGTTGCTATAGGCAGCCTGATAAATCCCCAGCCAACAGAAAACATTCCCCTCTGGCAGTATATATTACCTCACACATACAAATAATATACAGCTCATGTGACTGACATGTGGCTTATTTCCCTATATGGTCATATTAATGTCCTGTCGCAAAATAGAAGCTGAGCTGTGATTGGTTGCTATAGGCAGCCTGATAAATCCCCAGCCAACAGAAAACATTCCCCTCTGGCAGTATATATTACCTCACACATACAAATAATATACAGCTCATGTGACTGACACCTGTCTTATTTCCCTATATGGCAAATTTATAACAAATTGGTCTTGTAGTTTGGCTGGTTATTAATCAGATATTTATTTTTAAAAGATAAAAATACCAGACGTGTGTGTGTTTTTAATGCGCGCAATTTTGAACACGTGGGGTTAAAATTTCGACTCAAAACACAGCCTATGATGCTCCCGGGGTCGAGACGTGCGGGTGTGCAAAATTTCATGCCCGTAAATGCAGATTCCTATGCCGGACATACACACAAGCATTCAGCTTTCTCCCCATTATGTAGATAGGGCCAAAATTGTTTGGCGATTTGGAACGTGCGGGGGTTAAAATTTCCATTCAACACATAGCCTATGATGCTCCTGGGGTTGAGATGTGCGGGCATGCAAAATTTCATGCCCGTAAGTACAACGGTGCAGATTCCTATCCCGGGCCAAAATTATTTGCCGATTTGGAATGCGCGGGGTTAAAATTTAGACTCAAAACCTAGCCTATGACGCTCCCGGGGTCGAGACGTGCGGGTGTGCAAAATTTCATGCCCGTAAATGCAGATTCCTATGCCGGACATACACACAAGCATTCAGCTTTCTCCCCATTATGTAGATAGGGCCAAAATTGTTTGGCGATTTGGAACGTGCGGGGGTTAAAATTTCCATTCAACACATAGCCTATGATGCTCCTGGGGTTGAGATGTGCGGGCATGCAAAATTTCATGCCCGTAAGTACAACGGTGCAGATTCCTATCCCGGGCCAAAATTATTTGCCGATTTGGAATGCACGGGGTTAAAATTTCGACTCAAAACCTAGCCTATGACGCTCCCGGGGTCGAGACGTGCGGGTGTGCAAAATTTCATGTCCGTAAATGCAGATTCCTATGCCGGACATACACACAAGCATTCAGCTTTCTCCCCATTATGTAGATAGGGCCAAAATTGTTTGGCGATTTGGAACGCGCGGGGTTAAAATTTCCATTCAAAACATAGCCTAGGACGCTTTCGGGGTCGAGACGTGCGGGCGTGCAAAATTTCATGCCCGTAAGTGCGACGGTGCGGATTCCAATCCCGGACAAACATACCCACATACATACACACATACATACATTCAGCTTTATATATTAGATTAGTGTTGAGCGATACGATACTGCAAGTATCGGGTATCGGCCGATATTAGCCCTATCGGACTTTCGATACTTAGTTCCGATATTTTCGTCTTATCGGATACCGGAATCGGATTTGTCACTGTCACTGTCAGTGTCCGTCGGTCGGGTCTGTCAGGAGTCAGCGGCACTTACCTGGCAGAAGATCTCCGGCGGTCACGGGCTGGACTGCTTGATGGCCGCCATCATCTTTCCCCGGCGGTCACATGCAGTTTCTCGCGATAACTGCAGTGACTGCTGGGTAATCCCGGCCATAAAGCAGTCAGTCCGATGACGTCACCGCCGGGGAAGCAGGTAATCAGCTGTGCTGCGTCGCGATGACAGGCTCTGCCTGTCATTGCGATGTAGCAGAGCTGGATCGTCGTGGGACCCTCGTTACTTTGGACTGCGTCGGACAGGTGGTATACTGTTGGTTTGTTTTTTTTCTTTTTTACAGGAGATCGATGGCGTCGCAGGAATGAGAGTACAATAAAAGAAATGAAAACTGTGTTGTCTCTTTTATTTCATTAAAATACTTTTTTCTTGCTGTGTCTTTTTTTTATACATTTAAAAACTTTGGGATTAATAATGGATCGGTGTCTTATTGACACCTCTCCATTATTAACCGGGCTTATTGTCACCGTGCAATCAACGGTGACATTAACCCCTTATTACCCCACTTGCCACCGCTACAGGGCAGTGGGAAGAGCCGGGTAAAGTGCCACAATTGGCACATCTTTTGATGCGCCAAATGTGGGGCTGCTGTAGCCTGGTATTATCAGGCTGTTGAGGGCCAAAATCCATGGGCCTTGACAGTCTTTTAATACCAGGCCGCAGCAGTCTGCATTTTACTTGGCTGGTCAACAAAAATAGGGGGACCCCTACGCCGTTTTTTTTTCGAGGGGATCCCCTATTTTGTTAACCAGCCAAGATATGCAGACTGCTGTGGCCTGGTATTATCAGGCTGGCAAGGTCCATGGATATTGGATCCTTACCAGCCTGAAAAACCAGGCCTCAGCAGTCTGCTTCATCTGGCTGGTTAACAAAAATAGGGGGGACCCCACGCCAAATTTTTTTCGAGCGGATCCCCTATTTTTGTTAACCAGCCAAGATATGCAGACTGCTGTGGCCTGGTATTATCAGGCTGGCAAGGTCCATGTTTGTTGGCTCCTTAACAGCCTTAAATACCATGCCTCAGCAGCAGGGGCGTACATATAAATCATGGGGCCCCATAGCAAAAGTCTGAATGTTCCCCACCCCCCCAAAAAAAAAACCCAGAGGCATTTGTAAATGTAAAGTGACAGGGGTTTTGGGGGTACTCGGCACCGATCACGTCGACTTCTATGGGGGATGTCACGAGTAGCACAGCTCGGTCCGTGACCTGGGCGATCACTGGAATGTGGGATATTTCCAGGGGATGATAGAATGTTCGTGTAGTTTGTCGTGACGCCACCTGTAGTACCTGGTCAGGGTGTCCAGCGCTACTTTGCAGGTCCTCTGGAAGGGATGGTGTAGTGCAGGTAGGTGAAAAGTCTTCTACAGGTAACACGCTATCCTTCCAGGGCAGATAGATGTGAGATAGAGCAATGGTGCAAAGTGATGTAGCAGAGTGGACTATGCGACGTAGTAAGAGAGCAGGAAACACTTCAAGTTAAACGTTGCATAATACAATTTTTAATAATAACATTACAAAAGTGCAAATGGCTTATATTATGTGACATGTTTTGTTACTGTTCATACCCTTGATATGTGTTATACATGTGTGTTAATAAATACATATTCAACAAAAGTGCAAATAGCATTAGTGCCGAAGTTCGTGGAGACTTCTTAGGACTACCCCCACCGGGGTAACTTCACAGTGTCCTTTACTTGTGCTTGTGAAGGACCCGCTCCAAACCTCCAACTGTGGTCTTGGGTGGGCTGCAAGACTTTCCTTGAGCAGACCTCACTTTCGGCCACACCAAACGGGTTTTTAGTTTCTGAGGTAGTTGAAAATAGTGCACAGTAAAGTTTTTTGCAAAACCAAGATGGAGCACCGAAGTGCCAACTATTTACAGAAAAGTTTGTGAGCCAGTACAGTTCATGGCTTCAAAGTTCAACATTTTCATTACAGTGAAACACCATTACCCAACCTGGGTATATTAAGGCAACAATAAACTTGTTCTTCTGAACATTCACCCGTCCGGGTACATCAAACCATTACCCAACCTGGGTATATTAAGGCAACAATAAACTTCTTTTTATGAACATTCACCCGTCCGGGTACATCAATAATTTAACTATTTACATACAGAGACCCTGTCCGGGTTATTTAGACTTCTTTGGCTGGCCTCTTCCAGGTACCACCTGGTACTGTTCTGGAGCTTGCCAAACATCCGTGACAGGAGGGTCCACCCAGACCTGATGACGTCGTGTGGCCTGTACAGTGACGTCGTGACCCGCTATCTGGGTCTGTGTGGCCACCTATTTCATCTCCCTCCGGGTCTGGACCCCTATGTCCCGGACTGAACGAACCCTAGGGGGCCTAACAGGCGCCGGGTACGGGCCAGCTATCATTATCATGTCCATAGCTGGGGCTGCTGAGGAGACCACTGAGGGAGGCTGGGGAGATTTACGGCGTGGGGTGGGCACTTGTGCAGAGGCCTGGTTGGGGGAGGCTGAAGGCTCGTAGGGTCTGTCAGTTTCCTGACACTCTGGGGAGTAGGGGTCGCACCTGGTAACATTTAGGGCGTACCATCCATTGTAACCCCAGTGTCGGGTGTAAGTCACCAAGTCTCCTGGCAACAGGTCCCTCCCCGGGTGTCCTTCTGGGAGGTGAGCCTCCACGTCCCGCCGGGTTACAAAAACTTCTAAATAAAGTCCAGGCTCCTGGATGAAGCCCCAACCACCTTTTAACTTAAAGTTCCGTACTGCACCCTTACGCCGCGGCTCCCTCACCGTACTTTTATCCTTTCTCATACGTGCCTTCTCTGCCAGGTCCTTCTCCAGGTGACGTTGCCAAAGCTTTTGGGATTCTCGCTGCTCCCTTTGTCGCTCTGCTTCCCGCTCCCGACGTCTCCACTCTTCCTCCTGACGCCGGTTGTAATTCTCCTCCACCAGCATCTCCATGTCTCCACCATCAAACGCCAGCTTACGATGTACGGTTTGCGGCAGCTCTCCTGGCGCCCGCCAGTCCTGGCGGCGCTCACCTGCGGCGGAAGCAGCCGACTCTGGAACAGATGACGGTCGGGGCTCCGGTACAGGCAGGTAGAGCTCTGGTGCCTGCGCGGCCTCCTCCATGAGGACGGGTGTCGCTTCTTCTGCCTCAGCGACGGGGGTAGACAGTGGGATCTGGGGTGCTGGTGCGGCGTTTTCTGCAGGAACGGGTGCCTCCACTGTGATACTGGCAACCGGTTCAGATTGCAAGGGCTGGGATGCCCGCACGGCCTCCTGTACTGGAACGGGTGCCTCCACTGAGATACTGGCAACCGGTTCAGATTGCAAGGGCTGGGATGCCCGCACGGCCTCCTGTACTGGAACGGGTGCCTCCACTGAGATACTGGCAACCGGTTCAGATTGCAAGGGCTGGGATGCCCGCACGGCCTCCTCTACTGGAAGGGGTGCCTCACCTTCCGGTACAGACACTTCAGGGGGTAAGAGGGATTGGCGCCGCTCCAATTGTAGTTTTAGGGCCCGCCAGCTCGCTTCCATCCTGGCGACCTCCTCCCGGTGCCGGGCCAGGTCTCTCAGGGTATCCTCCGCTTCTTCCAGCGTAGGAGGGTTTCCAGGCCGGGTGCCAAACGGTGGCTCCGTGGCGATCGGGTCGCTTCCGTGGGGGAGAGCTCTGACTCCTCCATCCCTTCCCACTTCTGCTCACGTCCATTCGCCATCTCAGCAAAGTCACATGTGTCATTAGCATCAGAAAAGGCGACATCTTTTGTAGGGAGGCGGGACCTTCGCATTCGTTTACGCCCACTGAGGAGGATGAGGAGGCGGAACTCCAGAGCTGTGGGGCACGATCTTACATTGCAGTAACATTTAGAGTGTGCGGACATCGTTTTCGCGCCACGGAGTGAGTGTACGCCCACGAGAGCACGCCCTTATTCTTCACCTGTGCCTCGTGGCGCAGATATGACGGAAAAATGGCAAATACAGTCTATGATGTTTTTTGCAATTCTCAAGCAAAAAAACAGTTCAATTAAGGCACACAGGACTCGCTTATAGCGAGCTTCTGAATCCTGTTCGCTGGGTGCGATGCAACATCTCTGTGGCGACTGGACCCTCGGGTGCTTCTGTCTTTTCACAAATGCCGGCTTTACCCAGCAATTGAATCAGAGGCTATTTTACTATGTAGAAGTGAATAAACTATAAATATATGTATATATATATGTCACAATGACATGTATATATATATAATATATTGTAACATTTCCAGGGGTATTAGCTCCAGGATCGCTGTCTGGGCAGACAGAATGGCACGGAAACAGTTCACTCAGACAGCAATTATGGTAAAAACTGGCCGCAACCAGTCCCATTAAAGTCCACAGCACACAGATAAAACAAAGCACAAAAAAAAGACCTAGGCTTGTCTAGCCACTAAATTACACTTATGTAATGTCCCTTTCTATCAGGAACCCAGACTCTATCAGTCTGTGCCCAAAACAACACATATGATATATGTTACCAGTATGGAGTTTTCCAGATACTCCTCCTTATGTCTGAAGGTCCACCCGACGTCCAGACTTGAGAGAGATCCACTCCTATTCAGTAGTCATCATCCTGGAGGTTCACAGAGACACTCCTGTGTCCGGGGTACCTCTAACCCAGACTGAGATAGCTCCCCTCCACTTCAGTAATCATCAGCATGGAGGTTCACAGAGACGCTCCTGTGTCCGGGGTACCTCCTGCACCCCGACTGAGACAGCTCTCCTCCTATTCAGTAGCTTATCCGCATGGATTCTCACAGAGACTGCTTCATGCGCCGGGACACCTCCCTGTGTCCAGGCTAAAGACAGCTCTAACACTCTTGGAGACTGTTTCTTGTGCCAGGACACCTCCCTGTGTCCGGGCTAAACTAGCTCTCCCTGACTGTGCTTCCAGACACCTATTTCTGGCTTCTTAATTAACAGCTGAGTGGTTACAGGTTTGAGCTGCAAGTATGCACTGAGTGGAAGGTGTAATGACCTTTCTCTACCACCAGGTCTACAAAGCCATACACCTCCCTTATACCAGTCAGCAAAGCACCCAGGTGAAATATACACCCCATCTAACCCACATATTCTCACTGTCTCACATATCCCCCCCCTCTTCTCCAGACCGGAGGGCTGGTCATCCAGACCGGAGGACTGGTCAACAAACCTCAAGAGACAGTGAACACAGCTCAAGTCATGGCCCACATCATCTTCATCTTTATCTTCCATTAAGCAGGGTTTCTATACCCTTACACACACACACACACTGTGTGATGTCACAGTCATGTGACCAGTCAACTGAGGAGAAGGAACATGGACAGTCAAAACATACATACTGATCCATTAAATGAATGCCAGCCAGCGCTGCATTACCCATCGTCCCCTCTGCATACAACTTTATCCTAGGTATTTAGACACATACCCCTTGGGTGGGTTTGTAGGTGACTGGACCCGCCCAGCTCTCCAAGTCACCTGGAAGCCTCCCAATGTATAGCACAAGTCTCAGCAGTAGATCTGCTGAACCAAAATATATCCAGGCTTCCATCACAGGGCCACCCACCTCTGCGATACATACCGTCCATCCATCACATGCCTCCATGCATATCCTGAGGGCCATACCCAGTGCCCCCTCTGTTCAAATTTGGGGGGTCGAACACCTGCCACCCGACCAGAGATCCCCCTCGGTCGCCTCTGCCAGTCACCCCGTCTCAGTTGATTTTGGGCACTATGCAATATCACCTCTTTGTTAGGCCTCTCCCGCCCCCAGCGGTCAGAACGTTGGCCTTGTCCTTGTGTCGGTGTCACCTCACCCGACCTTTCTTTCCCCAACTGACTCCTACTGTCGTTGCGGCCACGAGGCCATCGTCCAGTCAAGCTTACTGGTAGCTCTGAGTCTGACTCTCTGTCTTTTCGTCCGCCACCGGGTCTCCCACTCAGCCGTGAACTAACAGAAGCGTCATCTCTACCCCTCATTGTTTTAGCACGTCTACTGCCAATCCCCAGGGAAGCCTCTCGTCTCTCCCTTTCTTGGGCTGGAAGTAGTCGCTCTCTTTGTTCCAACTGTAAAACATCCTCAGATGGCATCTTCTGTCTGGCTGTAAGGTCAGCATCAGCCTTCTTCTCAGGACTCTCAACCTCTTCTGCTACCATGCCTTCCTCATTTGCACTGGTTGCTTTATTGTCATCAGATGATTCATTATCACTCCCACTATCCCTGTCTGACCCCTTTTTCTCAGCCACATCTGGCTCACTTTCAGGGTTAGACACTTCATTTTCATTCACATCCGGCTCACTGTCAGGGTTATACAATTTATTCTCATTCACATCCGGCTCACTTTCAGGAGTATACAATTTATTTTCATTCACATCTTGCTCACTGTCAGGGTTATACAACTCATTCCCATTCACATCTTGATCTGGAACCTTAGTTAACATGTTATCCTCAACATTAACTTCACCATCTGGTCCCTCAAGTATGTGACTATGTGACAACCCCAGCACTATACCTCCATATAGCTCAGGTACCAGGAGCTGACTCACGACCTCTCCCTGGACTTCAGTGTCCCTAAACAATAGGTTATTGTTCATGGCAGCATGAGGAAACCTCTCCTCAGAGCCAGGCTCTTGGGGAACCTCTTTCAGAACAATTACATTTTCCTGTGCCGTTTTAAGAGTGGGGTCTCGCACCGGCTCTCTCCCAAAATTGTCACAGGACACAGGCAGGTCAGGGACACTCGGTTCCCGAGAACCACCATCCTCGTCTCCCAACATCACCTGCAAAGAAATTTCATCTTTATCACGGTCATCATCAGTATCATCACTATTATGATTAGCATCATCATCATTATCAATATCATCATCACTATCACACAAGATAAACGGCCCACTAACATTGTGTTCCGCCCCTCGGGACTGTGTACCCTCAGTAGGGGCTTCATCACACTGTCCATCAGAATCACCCTTCCCCCAGAGATCCTTAGACCGGGGAAAGTCATTACACAATACAACGGGTGCACCAGGTTCTTCACTACCCCCATTTCACATGAAACCTCCCCGAGTTTAGGGACCAAGTCCACGGCAGTCTCTGGGTAGACTTTGATGTCTCCATGGATGCACACCATACTCAAGTGCTTATCAGGGATGAAGTCCCTATCAATCAGGCTGTCACATACGGAAGTCACTGGACTCTCTGAGTCCAAGAGGGCCTGCGCTGAGCAACCATTTGTAACCACCGGGGACACCTGTGGTCCAGTCTCTTCGGTTGCGGTGGTCACACACACAGGTTCTGCGCAGAGAGAGAGGGATCTGCCAACATCACGGCACATAGGCTCCCCCTCTAGTGGACAGTTGGCTGCAATTTCACGACATCTCCAACACTGTCCATCACACTCTTCCACCCACATGTCCCCTCGGGCCTGAACCCGCTTATCAGCATACCCCATGTCCCCAACAGCTGGAGCGCTCTTACCGGGAGAGTTCGACGTCCGGGAACTCTGAAGTGACGTCCTCTCAGACGGCTGTACCTCAGGAGAACATGCTCGGGTGTAGCGGTTCACTGTAGGACATGCTCGGGTGTAGCGGTTCACTACCACCTTTTCAACTCCATAATCAGGCCTGCTGACTGCAGACTCCCAACTGTATCTCCAGTCATGAACTCCCCTGGCATGGGCTGTCACCGTAATACCCAGCCGGGTACGAATCTCCGCTTTCAGCTTGGCATAGTCTTGGCTGTCCTGCTCGCTCAGGTCAGCATAGGCCACCTGGGGCACTCCAATCAGATAGGGTGCGACCATCATGGCCCACTCAGATAGGGGCAGATTCTCCTTCTCTGCCAGTTCCTCAAATCTAGTGAGATATACCTCCACATCATCACGAGGTGTCATCTTTTCCAGGGACCGTCTCTACCGCCTTCTTTACATCGGACAAGTCAGGTGCCTTCACAACATTACTCTGAGACGCAGTGCGGAGAGCTGCAATCTGCTCCAACAACCGGTTATTCTCCTGCTGCTGCTGCAGGAATTGCTGCCGGTGCTCCTGCATGCGCTGCTGGTGCTGCCGCTCCATGCTCCGCTGGGCCTGTACCAGGTACTCAACGAGCCCCTCCATACTGCCGGACTCATCTGTCTCAATCACAGCAGTCTTATGTTGCACAATAACTTGCGCCATTTGTTCAAACAGCGCCTCCATGCTGTCATCCAGGCTGTCAGACTTCTCTGTCTTCACAACGGTAGTCTTCACTCAAGACATACACACACTCTACAGTCTTTTCCATAGAAAAATTTAGCTCCGCTGTGCAGACACTTTTTTTTTTTTTTCCTTGCAAAGTCTATTAGGGCTACTGTCTCTTTAAGACTGCTCCACACACTTTCCTTTTGCTGCTGCACATTCCACAGTCATTTTCACAAGTTCAGCTTTGCTGTGCATACATTTTCTCTCTGCAGACCCTATCAGGGCCACTGTCTCTCCAAGACTGCTCCAAACAGACGTTTCTGCTGACACACTTTTTTTTTTTCTGCTGCTATTTCAATAGACTTCACCTTTAATGCTGTCTCTCGCCACTGTGCCGCACGCACACTCCAGCACTAACTGTACCAGGCCCTGCGCTGCCCCAGCATTCTCCACCAATTGTAACATTTCCAGGGTATTAGCTCCAGGATCGCTGTCTGGGCAGACAGAATGGCACGGAAACAGTTCACTCAGACAGCAATTATGGTAAAAACTGGTCGCAACCAGTCCCATTAAAGTCCACAGCACACAGATAAAACAAAGCACAAACAAAAGACCTAGGCTTGTCTAGCCACTAAATTACACTTATGTAATGTCCCTTTCTATCAGGAACCCAGACTCTATCAGTCTGTGCCCAAAACAACACATATGATATATGTTACCAGTATGGAGTTTTCCAGATACTCCTCCTTATGTCTGAAGGTCCACCCGACGTCCAGACTTGAGAGAGATCCACTCCTATTCAGTAGTCATTATCCTGGAGGTTCACAGAGACACTCCTGTGTCCGGGGTACCTCTAACCCAGACTGAGATAGCTCCCCTCCACTTCAGTAATCATCAGCATGGAGGTTCACAGAGACGCTCCTGTGTCCGGGTACCTCCTGCACCCCGACTGAGACAGCTCTCCTCCTATTCAGTAGCTTATCCGCATGGATTCTCACAGAGACTGCTTCACGCGCTGGGACACCTCCCTGTGTCCAGGCTAAAGACAGCTCTAACACTCTTGGAGACTGTTTCTTGTGCCAGGACACCTCCCTGTGTCCGGGCTAAACTAGCTCTCCCTGACTGTGCTTCCAGACACCTATTTCTGGCTTCTTAATTAACAGCTGAGTGGTTAAAGGTTTGAGCTGCAAGTATGCACTGAGTGGAAGGTGTAATGACCTTTCTCTACCACCAGGTCTACAAAGCCATACACCTCCCTTATACCAGTCAGCAAAGCACCCAGGTGAAATATACACCCCATCTAACCCACATATTCTCACTGTCTCACAATATGTATTCTAAGTGTGTATATTTTGTGTTTACAAGGAAAGAAAGTGTTTTTTTAGTTGCGATATTTTGTTCCCATAGACTTACATGGGACTTCCGGTATCGGAATCGGATATCGCCGATATTTAGTGATATCGGCGATACCATTCCTATCCGATATTTTTAGATATCGAGCAGTATCGCTCAACACTATTAATGATCAGTATTGTAGTAATCTCACAATGTGGTGGTAATATGTGATCTAGTCATAATTTGGTGACATTTCTCTTGTATGTGATAGCATTTGGTCACTATGTGATCTGGTCATGATGTGACTGCATTAACCAACCTGTATGTGGTATTTTTTAGTCACTATGTGGTCTGGTCAAGGTGTGGCAGTATTTGTTTCCTGTATGTGGTATTACAGTATTTAGTCACTATGTAGTCCGGTCATGGTGTGGCGGTATTTGTTCCTTTTGTATGTGGTATAATTGGTATGAAGGTCGACTGTTTTCTCTTATATCAACAAGTTGAAGATTCGTGATTTCCAACAGAGAGTAAATATTTGGTCGGTTAACCCCTCCCTGTCCAGTGACTATTACACAGTAGCAAATATGCACTTACAGTGGTTCTATGGTGAAAACAAGTAATCACCTATCCTAAGGCCATGTTCACACATTCAGTATTTGGTCAGTCTTTTGTCTAAGTATTTGTAATCCAAAACCTGGAGTGGGTGATAAATGCAGAAGTGATGACGTGTCTCTATAATATTTTTCCTCTGATTGCTCCACTCCTGATTTTGACTTAGAAATACTGATGCAAAATACTGACCAAATACTGAACATGTGAATGTGGCTGTGAAGGACGGCCCCTGTCCTTCCACATCACCAATGTGATGTAACTCCCCAGGCACAGCTCTCCGGCGCCCCCTTTGTCTCTCAGGTCAGTAAGGGAACTGCACCTAGAGCAAATGGCCGCCGGGGAGGGTGTCCTGTTACCCACTGGGTATTCTAAGATTTGAGATCAGAGTAAAAGCATCAGCCCAAGATTAATTTTATGGTTTAATTGCCTTAAGGGCGCACTAGATAATTACAGAAATATACAGTAAGCTATACAACGGAATTACAATGGATTTGCAGTCAGAGTAAAATGCAACAATAATGATACAAAGCTTAGAGGTATTAGCTAGAGGTCAATATTACCAGGTTGTAGGGACATGTGGAGGCAGGGAGCTCTGCGATCCCCAGGTGAAAGTCTTAGTTGCTGGACAGTCCCCCAAAATGTGTACCGCTGCTCCCTTGGCAGATCTGTTCCTTTGGTCCTTAGTTTTCCATGGTCTTGCTGCTGTGAGAATGGATCTGGTCTGCCCTTAGCTCACAGTTCTTAAACCTGCTAGGTCCCTCCCCTCGGTGTCCAAGGGTGGGATGATAATCTCCACCCTTAGCCCCCTGCAGAATTTATTCCCAATATCTAGCAAAGGGGTTAACTTTCTCCAGGACGATCGGATCAGGACACGAGAGGTACCAGCGGATGCAGTATGTTTTGCCTGTCGCATGGATATCAAACCTGGCCCGATTGGGTCATTGTGGATGGCCAATCTCTATATCTCAGCCCCCCAAGCCATCACCGACTCAGGAGTTGCACCATCAAATGCCCGAGGTCCGCCGGGTCACACAGATATTTTTATGAGACTGTACCTACAAAGATGGGCTCATAATTCATAATACTAGAATGGAGTCTTTGTGTCTGGAAGATACAATTGGTGTGTTTCTGTGTCCGGCTGGCAGGTATAATCTAATTGAAGCCTCTACTTTGAAGCACGCATACTAATCAGCCTGGCTATTCATATTGAGCAGGAAATTCTGTCTTGGGCATGAATTACTTAGCATACTAATGACCTTCTTATTCAAACATGGGCCTGAATTGCTTAGCATACTAAAGCCCTTTTGCTTCACAGTGGACATCAAACCCTGTCGTATTGAATATGCTAACAGTCCCTGTGCAGTTAGCAGCCTGTGACTCTGTGCACAGAAAAAATGGAGGCTGGTATAGGCCCTATCCAAGATGATGGCGGTTCCTTTCCTCACACCTCCCTGCTTTTGAGGCGCTAGGGGGTATCACATTCCTGTGTTCCCCCATGCACCCTTCCGCACCCTCTCCTTGCCGAGACTACCCATCAGCATTACCATGGTCCCTGCCTCTTTTGTGGCGAATGGTGAAGTGGTACTGTTGGAGAGCGAGGCTCCAGCATAGCAACCTCCCATTCGTCCCAGAGACTGTGTGTAACCAGCTGAGGGGGTTGTGGTCTGTTTCCACGGTGAATTGGCATCCATACAAGTATGGCTGCAGACGCTGCAGGGCCCACACAATTGCCAGACATTCCTTCTCTATCGTGGAATAGGCCACTTCCCTCGGCAGGAGCTTCCGGCTCAGGTACAA
This sequence comes from Oophaga sylvatica, assembly GCA_033576555.1. Taxonomy (NCBI): domain Eukaryota; kingdom Metazoa; phylum Chordata; class Amphibia; order Anura; family Dendrobatidae; genus Oophaga; species Oophaga sylvatica. Next base: position 834,911,760 of record JARQOD010000001.1, on the reverse strand, counting down.
AACGGGGTGTTCATGGTCCGTAGTGTCAACCTGGCTGAGCACAGCACCGATGCCGAAGTCGCTGGCGTCGGTCTGCACTAAGAACGGCCGCGTGAAGTCGGCTGCCTGTAGTACAGGAGAACTAGAAAGGGCGGTCTTGAGCGCCTGGAAAGCTGTCTCGCAGGCGATGGTCCAGTCGACTGCGACGGGCAGCTTTTTCTTGGTGAGGTCCGTCAGGGGGGGTGGCCAGGGCATTATAGTGTGGAACAAACCTCCTATAGTACCCAGCGGTCCCCAAGAAGGACATCACCTGCTTCTTGGTCCTGGGGGTGGGCCAGGATGCGATGGCATCCACCTTCCCGGGCTCTGGCTTCAGAGCTCCCCCACCTACCCAGTGTCCCAGGTAGTGGACCTCACTCATACCCAGCTGGCATTTTTCCGGCTTAATGGTCAAGCTGCTAGCCGGATCCGCCCGAGCACCTGCGCCAGGTGCTCTAGGTGATCCTCCCAGGTGGGACTGAAGATGGCAATGTCATCCAGGTACGCGGTCGCATACCCCTCCAGTCCCTCGAGCAACGTGTTGACCATCCGCTGAAAAGTGGCAGGGGCATTTTTCATGCCGAAGGGCATCACTGTGGACTCGTAGAGTCCGAATGGGGTGATAAAGGCAGAGCGTTCCCGTGCCCCAGGGGTCAGGGGAATCTGCCAATACCCCCTGCTCAGATCCATGATGGTCAGGTACTTAGCCCCGGCCAGCTGGTCGAGCAGGTCATCGATGCACGGCATTGGGTACACATCAGTGGCCGTCACAGCGTTGAGCCCCCGGTAGTCCACGCAGAACCGCGTAATTCGGTCCTTTTTAGGGACGAGGACTACAGGCGAAGCCCACGCGCTGTTGGATGCTTGGATCACCCCCAGCTTCAGCATCTCATTTATCTCTTGGCGCATTTGCTGCTGCACCTCAAGAGAGACCCGATATGCTGAACGCCGGATCAGGGGGTGATTGCCGGTGTCCACGTCATGGACTGCTGTCTCAGTCCTTCCGGGCAGGCTGCTGAACAGCTCCCGGAAGGGGTGTAGGGTGACCCCCAGCTGGGAACGTTGGTCCTCCGAGAGCTGGTGGCCAACCCCCACATCCTCCATGGATTCACCTGCCTTGGCTTGGGTGAGCAGATCCGGGAGGGTTTCTGCCTCTCCGTCCTCTGGAAGGTTGCACACTGGGTGGGCACAAGCCTCCCGCTCATGATGAGCCTTCATCATGTTCACATGGAAGACCTTCCTCCTTCCACGGGCGTGGTCCAGGGTGACCAGGTAGGTGACGGCGTTGAGCTGCTCGTGCACAAGGTATGGACCCTCCCAGGCCGCCTGAAGCTTGTTTTGAGGTACGGGGACCAGTACCCACACCTTTTGACCCACCTGGTAGGTCCACTCACGAGCATTCTGGTCGTACCACCGCTTCTGGTCAGCCTGGGCTTGGGCCATATTGTCATGCACCAGCCGTGTCAAGGCCATCATTCGGTCCCGGAAGCGCACGACATACTCAATGACCGACACTCCAGGGGTGGCTAAATCCCCTTCCCATGCTTCCTTCACCAGAGCAAGGGGACCCCGTACACGTCGCCTGTACAGGAGCTCAAAGGGGAGAACCCCGTTGAGGCCTGTGGGACCTCCCGGTAGGCAAATAGCAGGTGTGGGAGATACCACTCCCAGTCTCTCCCGTGGGAGTCGACTAACATCTTCAGCATCTGCTTTAAGGTGCCATTGAACCGCTCACACAGGCCATTGGTCTGTGGGTGATACGGGCTGGCTACCAGATGTTGCACCTGTACCTGCTTACAGAGAGACTCCATCAGCTGCGACATGAACTGGGTCCCTCGGTCGGTGAGCATTTCCTGGGGAACCCCACTCTGGAGAAAATCTCCAGTAAGGCAGTGGCCACTTTGTCGGCCCAAATGGACGACAAAGCTACCGCCTCCGGGTACCGGGTGGCATAGTCCACTACCGTTAGTATGAAGCATTTCCCGGAGCGGCTGGGAGTGGACAGAGGTCCAATGAGATCCACAGTCACCCTCGAGAAAGGCTCTTCGATGATAGGCAGAGTTACCAGTGGGGCTTTGGGGCGCAGCCCCGCCTTCCCCACCCTCTGACAGGTGTCACACGAACGGCAGTAGGCTATCACCTCTGTCCTCATTCCAGGCCAGTAGAAATGCTGAGCTAGCCTGGCCCTGGTTTTAGTGATCCCTAGGTGTCCGGCCATTGGAATCTCATGTGCGATCTGCAAAAATTCCACCCTGAACAGATGGGGTACCCCTAACTGTCGGTCCCTGGGCCACGCCTCCGGTGAACCCTGCTGGACCGTTACCAGGTACAGCCGTCCCTGGTCCCAGACCACTCGCTCGCGGTCGGACTCCAGGGGAGGCTGTGCCGCCTGCTCCTTGAGAGTCTTCAGGCTAGCGTCAGCTTCCAACGCTGCCTGAAATCCCTGATTCGATGTGGCAAGAATTGATGAAACTGCCATGTCCTCTGTCAGTTCCCCGGGATCTGTCTCCTGGCCGCTGTCTGACTCGGCAGCCACTTGGTCGGAGAGGGGAAACCGTCGGACCTCCGCGAGGCCCCTTGGGCTTTGGCACTCCCAAACGGCCATGACCGCTGAGACCACGGGTAGCGCCTGCTTTTCCTCGTCCCCGACCAAGTCACCAGGTCAGGCAGACTTCCCTGACCTCCTGACATCCCGGATGTGGGGAACTCCTGCCCTGGAGTCCTACCTGGTGGCTCCTCTCCCGGGACGCCCCCTCCCCCATGGCCTGTTCCTCTTCCTGCAGGGGCCCTAGACTCAGCAGGCTAGGTTCACTTAGGGGCCCTACACTGCCCATAGCAGCCCCTCCCTCCACCTCTGAGCTCTCCCCTGCAGCCTCCTCACCTGTCCTCACTGTGAGCCCTGTGTGTGTAGTGTCAGTGCATGGCTTACCATCAGATTTCACTCCCTCCTCCACTGTTGGAGGCACATTCAATGCATTAACATTAGCATTCACAGTAGAGTCATGACATTCTTGGGGAGCCGAACTTGGGGGTTCAGTGGCCACATACTGGGACACTAGCCGCCCCAAATCAGTCCCAAGCAACACATTTGCAGGAATATTTGGCGTTACTCACACCTCCCGCATCCCGCTCCCGGCGCCCCAGTCCAAATACACCTTGGCGACGGGCAGCGCCGGTTCAACGCCTCCAATTCCGGAGACGGAAAGGGTTTTCCCAAGCACCAAGTCTTGAGGGGACACCACCTCAGGACGTACCAGGGTTCGTTCAGCGCCTGTGTCCCGCAGTCCCATGACCGCTGAGCGGCAGATGGTGTCGGGTTGGTAATTGTCCAGGGACCTCCCACCACCCCCTCCCACACACAAAACAGTGGACGGTTTCTGAGACAGGGATGGGACCTTCTGGCGCTGGGGACACGCAGCCTTAAAGTGTCCTGGCTGATTGCAATTATGACAACGTCTGGGTTCTGTTCCTGGCCTGGAGAGGGCAGCAGGGGGGTACACCCCTTGCACTCTGGGGCTGGGGATGGGCCGGGGCAGGATTGGGCTTACCCCCTCTCCAGGTGCTGCTGGCAGGCTTCTTCAGCTCAGGCGCCCTGTTGTTGGCATACTTGCCTGCCAGGGCGGCTGTAGCAGAAGCCCCCTTTGGTTTCCGTCACGGAGGAACTGCTGGAGGTCCTCTGGGCAGTTCCACAAGAACTGCTCTATGACGAACAGTTCCTGGACCTCCTGGCGGGTGGTGATCTCTAGACCCGAGGTCCAGTGCTCCGCAGCTCTCAGCAGGGCCCGCTGTTAGAACCCTCTTGTTAGATTTTGTTTCTGTTTGCTGGTCACATGACCTTTTTTCCCTATTTAGTCTGGCTCCGCCCTTCTGGCTTTGCTGGACTTCATTGTATTATCTACTCTTAAGCTAGCCGGGTGCTTAGGTGCCTTACTCTGTCAGTTTTGCTTAATTTTAGGATCTCGTAGTAATTTGATTTCTGTTTAATTTTCCCTGCTACAATTTCTGTTAGGAGGTGTCCACCTTTTCTCCCAGTCCCTAGATCTTGTAGGGATTCCTCCCTCGCAACTATAGGTCTTCGTTCAGACTAGGTGAGGACTTTAGCGGGTCTGGTCGCAGGATCAGGTTCCCCGTTACATCGTAGGGATCAAGCTCAGTTTTATTGTAGGGACAGAGTTCCCATCTTTCCTTAGTGCTTGTAGCAGTTCATAACAGTAAGTCCAGCCAAGAAATAAAAAAATAAAAAAATCTCTAAGGAAAGATTTTCTGTTTTCATCATGGTGTCAGTTCGGGATTTGGCTGAACGCCTGCAGGGTCTCTTCTGGAGGTGGCTGAAATCCAGCAACACGTGAGTAGTTGTTCTGAAGCACATTTCGTGGAGTCAAAGGTACGTTTGCCTGATTTATTTTTTGGTGATCAACAAGATTTTTTTTCTTTTAAAAATGCTTGCTTGTTGTATTTTCGTTTGAGACCCAGATCCTCTGGTGATGAATCACAGCGCATAGGGTTTATAATGTCACTTTTGCGCAAAGAACTGGGCCTTTTCTCTGCAGCCTAGTGATCCATGCTTTGGATCAGTGGATGGTTTTTTTTCTGCTTTGGGGTTGTTGTATGACGATCCGGATCGTGTTTCATCAGCTGAGACAGAGTTGAGACGTTTGAGACAGGGATCGGGTAATGTGGAAAAATATTGTACTCACTTCCGTAGGTGGTCCACTCAGGTGGGCTGGAACGATTCAGCTTTGAAAAGTTTATTTCTTGCAGGATTAAGTGAAAGGGTTAAAGATTTGCTGATTGCTTATCCTATACCTGGTAACTTGCAAGAGGCTATGCAATTAGCCATACGGGTGGATAGGAGACTGCGTGTAAGAGTTAATGAGAGTTAATCTGCTTTGTCAGCTCCAGGTTTGGAGAAGGAATGTACTGACATTGCAGAGCCGATGGAAATTGGAGCAATGGCACCTCACTCTCGGGAAAAAGAACGCAGATTTGCTCAAGGTTTGTGTTTCTACTGTGGTAAATCTGAGCATTTCATTAAGAACTGTGCGCTTCGAATGAATAAAGAGAAAAAAAAAAATGAGGTCAGTGTCGCCCGCATAGCTTGTTTAAACAATAAAGGTGTCTTTCTTTCTGCTACCACTGCTGGTGAGGAGGAATTAATGGAGTTTCGGGTATTTGTGGATTGTGGTTCAACTCTCAATGTGATTGATGGGAAATTTTTGGAAAAACTAAAATTAAAACCCAAACTTCTGTCTTCTCCTATTAATGTGGTGTCTGTGAATGGCTCTCCCTTGAAAAATGTTACTCACCATATCTGTGAATTTCCTCTTACTATTAATGGTGTTCATCAAGAGAATTTGGATTTGGTAGTTTTGAATAATTTGCCCTCACCGGTAATTTTGGGGTTACCCTGGTTAAAATTGCACAATCCGGTACTGGATTGGTCTACCAATGAAATTAAGTCCTGGAGTCCTAAGTGTTATGACAAGTGTTGTAACGGGCGTATTGCTGCTGTAGTTAAGGGGGAGTTACCTGTACCTATTCAGGATTTTTGGAAAGTTTTTTCTGATAAGGAATCGCAGGTATTGCCTCCTCATAGAGATTATGATTGTGCGATTGAATTTGTCCCTGGAGCAACTCTTCCTAAAAGTCGTTTATTTAATTTGACTATTCCTGAGAGAAAGGCTTTGGAGGAATACATACAGACAAGCTTGGCCGCCGGTCACATTAGGCCTTCCAAATCTCCTGTGGCGGTTGGATTTTTTTTTGTTAAAAAAAAGGACGGCGGTTTACGGCCTTGTCTAGACTTTCGTGAGATTAATAAAATTACTGTACGCAATCCTTACCCACTGCCATTGATTCCTGATTTGTTTAATCAGTTAGTGGGGGCCAAGTGGTTCTCGAAAATTGATCTTCGAGGGGCATACAATTTGTTGCGCATGAAGGAGGGGGATGAATGGAAGACTGCGTTTAACACTCCACTGGGTCATTTTGAGAATCTGGTCATGCCTTTTGGACTTTCCAGTGCTCCGGCATTTTTTCAGAATCTTATTAATGACATCCTTAGACCTTTGATCGGCAGAAGTGTGGTTGTGTATTTGGATGACATTTTGATTTATTCTCCGGATTTGGAGTCTCATTGGAGGAGTGTGCGTGAAGTATTACAGTTACTGAGTGATAATTCACTTTTTGCCAAACTAGAAAAATGTGAGTTCGCTGTACAGAGACTTAGTTTTTTGGGCTACATTGTCTCCAGTGAAGGTTTTGAGATGGACCCTGTGAAAGTGCAAGCTGTGCAGGATTGGCCTAGACCTATTGGTGTGAAATCAATACAGAGGTTTTTGGGGTTCGCCAATTATTATAGAAAATTCATAAAAAAAATTTCTGTGATTGCCAAACCTCTGACCGATCTCACCAGGAAAGGTGCTGATGCGGTTCAGTGGACTACTGAGGCCATTGAGGCTTTTGTGTTGCTAAAGGAGAGGTTCAGCTCTGCTCCCATCCTTACGCAGCCTGATGTGACTAAACCATTTTTGGTTGAGGTTGATGCTTCTTCTGCGGGGGTCGGCGCGGTGTTGTCTCAGGCAAAGACGGATAGAGTACATCCCTGTGCTTTTTTTTCAAAGAAATTTTCTGAGTCTGAACTAAATTATGATATCGGTAATCGGGAATTGTTGGCAATTAAACTCGCATTTGAACACTGGCGTCATTTTTTGGAGGGAGCGGAATTTCCCGTTCAAGTCTTCACCGATCATAAAAATCTGATCTACCTTGATGCTGCCAAACGCTTGAATGCCCGTCAGGCTAGGTGGGCACTGTTTTTCTCACGCTTTAATTTTACCGTTACTTACATCCCAGGTACTAAAAATGTTAAAGCTGATGCTTTGTCTCGCAGCTTTTCTCCTATGGTGGGTACTGAGGAGGAGGAAAACATTTTGCAAGAGGGGGTTGTTATTGCGGTTTTGGACTCCGTGTTGGAAGATGAGATTCTTAAAGCACAGGAGAATGCCCCATCTAACACGCCGCATGGGAGGTTGTTTGTGCCTGGTACCCTGAGGAGAGATTTGTTTGTTGAATGTCATGACTTTCGGTTGGCAGGTCATCCTGGAATCTCTGAGACCAAGAGACTTGTGGGTCGCAGCTTTTGGTGGCCTGGATGGCAGAAGGAAGTCATTAAGTGGGTGCGTCAATACACTGTGTGTGCTAGATCTAAGTCTTCTCATACTCCTGCTGCAGGGTTGCTTTGCCCTCTGGAGGTCCCTAGTGCACCTTGGACACATTTGGCTATGGACTTTATTACTGACCTTCCCCCCCTGAGGGTTTCACTGTCATCTGGGTGGTCGTGGACCGTTTTAGCAAGATGTGTCACTTGGTTCCTTTCATCAAATTGCCCTGCGCTAAGACTCTCGCTAAGGCCTTTGTCAAGGAAATAGTCAGACTACATGGCGTTCCTACTGACATTGTTTCTGATAGGGGACCTCAGTTTGTGGCTCGTTTTTGGCGCGACTTTTTGTGACAGGTTGGGAGTTCATTTGTCGTTTTCATCCGGATATCATCCTGAGTCTAATGGCCAGACAGAAAGGAAAAACCAGGATGTTGAGCAGTTCTTGTGTTGTTTTGTGACTGATAATCAAGAGGGGTGGTCAGAGTTTCTGCCACTTGCTGAGTTTGCTCTTAACAATCATACATCCGCTTCTGCTGGTTGTTCGCCTTTTTTTTGTTGTACTGGGAGACATCCGTCTTTTGGGTCATTTTCCAAGTTGGGATCGGCTGTACCTGAAGAGGAGAATTTTTCTGGTGTGTTGGAGAGAGTTTGGACTGATGTGCGTGGTAATCTTCAGGAGGCTAACAAAAGATCCAAAGTGTATTTTGATAGAAAACGACAAGAGGTTTTGTTTGCTATTGGTGACATGGTTTGGTTGTCCTCTAAGAATCTGCGCTTGAGGATTCCGTCTAAGAAATTGGGTCCCAAGTTTGTAGGGCCCTTTAAGGTGCTTCAGGTTATTAACCAATCTGCTGTTAAGTTGGAGCTTCCTACCTCCTGGAAGATTAATCCGGTGTTTCATGTTTCTCTCTTGAAAAAAGCGGAGGTCTCAGATGGAGACGTCTCGGCCACTGTTCCCCTGGTGGTGGAGGACGGGCAATATGAGATTTCCCGCATCCTAAATTCTAGACGGTATAGAGGGGGTTTGCAGTACCTCGTCGCTTGGAAGGGTTATGGACCCGAGGATAACTCATGGGTGAGGGCGGATGATGTTTCTGCGTCTAGACTTGTCAGAGCGTTTCACAAGAGGTTTCCGGATAAGCCTAAGTCCTAGGGGATCTGGAGGATCCTCTTAGAAGGGAGGGTACTGTTAGAACCCTCTTGTTAGATTTTGTTTCTGTTTGCTGGTCACATGACCTTTTTTCCCTATTTAGTCTGGCTCCGCCCTTCTGACTTTGCTGGACTTCATTGTATTATCTACTCTTAAGCTAGCCGGGTGCTTAGGTGCCTTACTCTGTCAGTTTTGCTTAATCTTAGGATCTCGTAGTAATTTGTTTTCTGTTTAATTTTCCCTGCTACAATTTCTGTTAGGAGGTGTCCACCTTTTCTCCCAGTCCCTAGATCTTGTAGGGATTCCTCCCTCGCAACTATAGGTCTTCGTTCAGACTAGGTGAGGACTTTAGCGGGTCTGGTCGCAGGATCAGGTTCCCCGTTACATCGTAGGGATCAAGCTCAGTTTTATTGTAGGGACAGAGTTCCCATCTTTCCTTAGTGCTTGTAGCAGTTCATAACACCCGCATGTGGTCGGTCCAGGTGTCTTTTGAACCCCGCTGCAGGCTCCTGAATTTCCTGCGGTACGACTGCGGGGTGAGGTTGTAGTGCTGGATCAGGGTCCGCTTGATGCTGTTGTAGTCATGCTCCTCCCCAGCAGGTAAGTCTCCCAAAACTTCCAGGGACTTACCCCTCAAACGGGGGGTCAGGTACCTTGCCCACTGTTCCAGGACCAGATGATATTGGAGGCAGGTCCTCTCAAAGGCCAGCAGAAAGGAATCCAGGTCTCCATCCTTTTCAAGCAAGGAAAAGTCCTCCGCCTGGACCTTGGAAGCCTTGGTCTCCGGTGGGGCTGGAGCATCCAGCGGGGGCCCGTGCTGAGCCATCTCCAGTCGGTGCCGGAGCTCCGCAGCTTCACGGCGTTCTGTATGCTCACGCTCCGCTGCTCTCTCTGCCGCCGCTCGCTCTGCTGCTTTCTCTGTCGCCGCTTGCTCTGCTACTTTCTCTGCCGCTTCTTGCTCACGCTCCGCCGCTTTCTCTGCTGCCACCAGGAGTCTGTCATGGGCGGCGTCATTACCAGCCTCGAGCTGTGCCATAGCCACTTGGAAAAGGGCCTCTGATCTGGACAGGCTGGGACAGGCAAGGGGTGGACAGTCCACTGTGAGACTGAGCACGGGGGTCTGGCTCCTTGGGGAGCCCTGGCTGAGCTCCCCCTCGCCTTCATCGGTATCGAACCCCTCATAGACCATAGCATTGGCCTCCCCCTTTGCCTTACTCCTGGTGCCTTCTGCCATCTTGGGAACCTTTGGTTACTGACACAGCTGCAACCCTGACCTTGCACACAACTTATTATATTTGCACTCTGACCGTCTAGTGCTGGGCTGACTTTAAGACACCAGCAGTGAAAGCTACCGCTGGTAGTCTTTAGTGTCTGAGAGTAGGGGTCCCAAGCACACTATTACTATGATCCCACTGCTGCCACCAAATGTGAAGGACGGCCCCCGTCCTTCCACGTCACCAATGTGATGTAACTCCACAGGCACAGCTCTCCGGCGCCCCCTTGTCTCTCAGGTCAGTAATGGAACTGCACCTAGAGCAAATGGCCGCCGGGGAGGGTGTCCGGTTACCCACTGGGTATTCTAAGATTCGTGATCAGAGTAAAAGCATCAGCCCAAGATTAATTTTATGGTTTAATTGCCTTAAGGGCGCACTAGATAATTACAGAAATATACAGTAAGCTATACAACGGAATTACAATGGATTTGCAGTCAGAGTAAAACACAACAATAATGATACAAAGCTTAGAGGTATTAGCTAGAGGTCAATATTACCAGGTTGTAGGGACACGTGGAGGCAGGGAGCTCTGCGATCCCCAGGTGAAAGTCTTAGTTGCTGGACAGTCCCCCAAAATGTGTACCGCTGCTCCCTTGGCAGATCTGTCCCTTTGGTCCTTAGTTTTCCATGGTCTTGCTGCTGTGAGAATGGATCTGGTCTGCCCTTAGTTCACAGTTCTTAAACCTGCTAGGTCCCTCCCCTCGGTGTCCGAGGGTGGGAGGATAATCTCCACCCTTAGCCCCCTGCAGAATTTATTCCCAATATCTAGCAAAGGGGTTAACTTTCTCCAGGATGATCGGATCAGGACACGAGAGATACCAGTGGATGCAGTATGTTTTGCCTGTCGCATGGATATCAAACCTGGCCCTATTGGGTCATTGTGGATGGCCAATCTCTATATCTCAGCCCCCAAGCCATCACCGACTCGGGAGTTGCACCATCAAATGCCCGAGGTCCGCCGGGTCACACAGATATTTTTATGAGAATGTACCTACAAAGATGGGCCCATAATTCATAATCCTAGAATGGAGCCTTCATGTCTGGAAGATACAATTGGTGTGTTTCTGTGTCCGGCTGGCAGGTATAATCTAATTGAAGCCTCTACTTTGAAGCACGAATACTACTCGGCCTGGCTATTCATATTGAGCAGGAAATTCTGTCTTGGGCATGAATTACTTAGCATACTAATGACCTTCTTATTCAAACATGGGCCTGAATTGCTTAGCATACTAAAGCCCTTTTGCTTCACAGTGGACATCAAACTCTGTCGTATTGAATATGCTAACAGTCCCTGTGCAGTTAGCAGCCTGTGGCTCTGTGCACAGACAAAATGGAGGCTGGTATAGGCCCTATCCAAGATGGTGGTGGTTCCTTTCCTCACAGTGGCCAAAGGATAAGTGATAAGTTATAGATTGGTGAGGGTCTGACTGCTGGGATCTGCACCAATCGGCAGAATGTGAACTTTTATCCCCATTAGAATGGAGCGGCATGTACGACTTGACCACCAATCCTAAGGGGCTGCACTTGGCTTTTTCTGGAAGCCCCCAAAGAGGATGAATGGAGCTGCGGTCAGACATCCTATCTGCTGCTTCATTTTAAAATGGGAATAAAAGTGTTCTGTCATAGATAAAAGTTCCCCATTCTTCTGACCGGTGTGGTTTCCAAAGGTCAGATTCCACCGATCAACAAGTTATCACCTACCTAACCTGTGGATCGGTGATAACTTGTTTTCATCAAAGCACCCTTTAATGCAAACTACCGTAATTGTACATTCCAGTTATGGCAGCGTACAGTAGATGTGCCGGAGCTGCCTGTGTTTTACAGTCGACGCTCCACTATATCGGGAATAACGGCTTAGTTATTTGCATATAGCTGTAGGGTGGGCCCCTAGGGTCAATTCCCCCTGTGGGCCCCAGGCACCCCAGTCTGACCCTGAAGAGAGCTCTACAATATGTACTGTCCTGATGGCAACCATGGAAAAAGACTTGATCTTCATGGCTTCATCTTCATATTATGCATCATGCAAAGTAATACAATATCTTTTGTTGCAGAATATAATCTTGGTATTTGCTATTACAGGGTGTTCTAATGTGATGCACTTCTCACTGGGAATATTTTAATTGCATCAAAGGAAGAAAAAATATCTACAAAACTAACCCATAATAAGATTTTTTAAAATAATGAATTCTGTTTCTGAATTAAGAAGAAAATAGTTAACAGTTATATTAACAGTAAAATACAGGGAGGATATACCGTAAATGAATCGTTTACTGTAATAGAGCAGATAGTGCCTTAAAGTCCCATAATGTCAATGCATTGAACACAGTATTCTTCTGGACATGTGTAGCCTAAAGGGTATGCCACACTGAACAATATCGCTAACGGGATCGCTAAAAAACGTCACTATTTAGCGATCCCGTTAGCGATGTTGTTCAGTGCGGCAGCTGCCAGCGACGAGCTTCCTGCTGTGATCTCGCTCGTCGCTGGAATCGTTCCGGACCCTATTTTCTCATCGGCGCTCCCGCTGGGTAAGTATATATCGCTAGTGTGGCACCTTTTCTTAGCGATTTAGCGGTACTTTTGTACCGCTAAAGTCGTTAAGAAGATCGCTAACGGCGATAGCGTCGTTAACTATATCGCTAAATGTGGCCGCATTTAGCGATATAGAAACAATCCCGCTAGCGATCGCATTAGTATGCGTCGTTATCGTGATCGCTAGCGGGATTGTTTAGTGTGGCAGTACCTTAAGGATGAAATCAGTACAGAATCAAACAACTATTCAATGGGGAACTTAGAGGAGCCACAAGGGGGTAGGTGCTGCTTTAACAAACAAGAGAGAAAAGCTTGACTCATCCAGTTACAGAAGAGATTAATCACAGTTAGTAGTCCAAGATTTCTCCTCATTTAACAATCTTTTAATTACTTTCATTAATAAAACAAACCTTTAGACGATAATGTTAGATGAACAGAGACGGTCATTTTGGTCCTAAAGGAAACTGTTAATAATGCATGAGTGAATAGTCTATGTGACTACATGGTCGGGAAAATGCATTAATGTTTAGAGTTTGAGAAATGGAACAGAGTGCATGGCCATGAATGTATGTATGTAATAAAGGGACTTGTATGCATTATACGGAAAGGAAGAACATGGGAATGCAGCTCATAAGATTTTACGTTGAGATTCAGAAGTGCAATGTGACTAAATTCACAGATAAGGTCATAAGTGTCATTATGCAGAATTCATATACATATAGCAGACATTACATAAAGACGCAGACTCAATTAAAATAATGTCAAGTATATGTCAAAGGCTGACCTTACATGTTCGAATCTGCACAGATCTGATTAGTATACTATGTGAATCAAGAGTTCGAAGTTCTGTTTTTCTACTCTGTCATAGAAACAGAAAAACAGAACTCACTAAGAAAAATGGAGGCTCCAATACAAGAGTGAACCTAATCTGGACCTGTATGTGAGATATTGGGAGTCCATCTGTTAAGGGAAAAACCTGGTGACAGGTTCCCTTTAAACATAGCAAAGACCAAATGACTTATCTGGAGAGTGATTATTGCTAGACCTGGTTGGTTATGATTGCTGGCAATTAAAACTGGCGTAAGTAAACTGAACAAAAGAGCGAATTAATTGGAACCTGTTAACAGGTTTTCCCTATTTTAACTAAGGCCACCACCTTTAATGTCTCTTTTACAGCAGTCTAGCAACCTGTATATACACAGGTGCTTCTCACAAAATTAAAATATCATCAAAAAGTTAATTTATTTCAGTTCTTCAATACAAACAGTGAAACCCATATATTATACACACACGTGGTCAAAATTGTTGGTACCACTCGTTTAATGGCTGAAAAACCCGCAATGGTCACAGAAATAACTTGAATCTGGCAAAAGTAATAATAAATAAAAAATCTCACACGGCCATATTGACAGAAAAATATGTCTCTGGGAAGAAGGGAAGCAAAAAATAAAAATTACCTGGGGGTGATGTGGCTAACAATTGACACTGTATTTTTTTTCCAGTAAATTATAAAACATTTCTGATGCATAAAACTGATGCCATATGGATGACAATATACACTGGTGTGAAATTTGCGGAGAGCGCTAGGACCTGTCACCTGGATATGTGACTGTAGCCTAAAATTGTGGCAAAATCTGCCTCATTGGTCAATACAGTTATTAATCATGCCTGATTAGTTATCTAATTTTTAGTGGTAAAATATCATGTTTATGGAATGGAAAAACACAATGTTTTCATAAAACAAATTATTTTACATAAAGAATTAATTTTAGATTTTAAGAACAACATTCATGTATGTCTCTTTAAAAGGATTCAAGACTAAGAAATGTTATCAAGGGGAAATTTTAAGTATGAATTTGCAAATGTTGAGCTAGCCTGAAGCTAATACAATGTAATACAACAATTTATAGCTGTTTTGCAACATGTGAATTTCACATCTACTGGAACATCCAAGGCAGGACAGCGCACACACACTGGTGTGCAAAGGTTACTGCAATGCACAGACAGACTGCAGGTCTCCCTTTGATAAAAGAGAAGTCTATTAGTAAGGGGGAGTTTGCGGTGCAGTTTTTTCCTTGAATAGGTCTCTAGTGCTCCACACCCTCCTGCGCTCCAAGATTTATTCTGGGTCATTGCAAAAGTGAACCATAGCCCATTATGCCAGGCACACGCTTGCCCTGGAGGCTTTTGTTATGCAGATAGGTCAGGCCTGGGAAGCAAGCACTTGTCTTTTTTTCTGATACAAAAGGAGGGAGGGTGGTAGTGGGTGGAGGTGGGATAAAGGAATCATGGGGTGGGTAAGGGACTGCCAGCCCTTGTAGAAACGTCACAGAGGAAGACAAAACAAGAGCCCAGACTTTCCTACACATGCATGCATATTGACACACACACACCTGTCACCCTCCCTGCTCATCCAATCCTGCAGAAGAGGAGGGATGAGGTGATTCTGGTGTTATGCTCCTCATACTTCCACTGCTTTAAAACTGTAGAGGAAGTGGGATCTAATAGGAGAAGCCACTGTAGTTTGGCATTGCCTGGAATCACAGCCTGGTCCATAGGCGAAGTCACTGGAGTTTGCCATTGCCTGGAATCCCAGGTCCAGACGTTTGGCCAAGGGGAGGAGGTGAAGAAAGCAGAGTCCTCCTCACCTCCAGCAGCCCTGCCTGCCTGTGGCTGAGCACAGTCAGTACTTTCAGCATTTGGACAGCTCCTGTGCTCTTCTTCTCACTGGGCGGTGGGGTTGGCAGCAGAACATCTGTCCTGCTCTTCACTCTCCAGTGACTATGGCCAGCGTCCAGCAAGGGGAAAAACAGCTTTTTGAGAAGTTCTGGATGGGGACTTTTAAAGCAGTGGCCACTCCAAGGAGAGAAAGCATCATCGTTGCCAGCATCACTTCTCGGAAGCCACTCTCAAGGTAGGTCTATTAGGAATAGTAGTAGTTGGGCTGGAGCTTCCCACAATGGGTATCAGGGTTGCCAGTCGTTCAGAAATTCAAGGACAGTCAGTAAAAATTAAGCACTTTTTTGCGTTGTAAAAAAAATGTTAGGCATCCATGATTTTTTGAAGCTAAGAAAATTTGTACAGATTTTTTAATTTTCATTATCTTCATTTTACAGTTTACAGTGAATGCAGCTGATGTCTTAATATTAGAATTATGGACTGTAGACATGTATCATTCATAATCATAGTGATGATTCCAATGTGTTTGTCAACAATATTTTCTGTCCGTGATTTTTTTGATAAGCTGTCCAGAAAAAATAAAAAGTCAAGTTAGTGGGTATACTGTCTATGATGTTTGGTATAAATGGTTGTAAATGTTAGAGATTGTGAAGACAAGAATGTATACAACGTCTCTATGGGGAAGGAATGGTGTGTTTGAGTATGTTTATCAGATTTGGTATTATTTCCCCACAGAGAGGACCCTCACACTGAATAACCAGCTCCTTTCTCTCTGTGTCAGTTTCTTTGTCCAAACTAGAGCTAGCTGCAGGCATAGCCTTCCCTATGTGGCGGGAGCAGCAGCCCCTACAGAGCAGCAGCCCTGATCTGAGTGAGTGCTGTTCTTATTTTCACAGCAAGTAACGGGATCACTTCTTAGAACATTTACAACACTTTGAGATTAAAGTTTTATTGACAGTTTTCCCTGTCCATGGAAATCACACATACAATGCTCCAAGTAAAGATGAGCAGGTTCTTCACAGGTTCTCTGGAGATACTGAAATCTTAAGCTTGGTGAATTCATTTTACCATATTCTATAAGTGAGCCACTAATCAACAATTCTCTATCCTAATGAGTCTTGTGATATACTCCAAATCCTAAACCTGGGAAATAGCCACAAATTACATTTCATGGACTTTTCTTTAAATAAGTCATAAACATGGTGCATCCTAAATATCCTAAGTCATTACTGTATCCTGTGTAGAATGACGAGCAAAAATCTTACTATATATAAAAAAATAGCCATTGCTGATGTTAGTGCAGACCGCTACCGCCTGAAAGAATGCAACAAGATGGTTCATTTATTTAGCAGAAAATCCCACATATACAGTGTGTTACAATGAAAATGCCATTTTTTCATGTTACTTAATGCAGGTTTTCAGTATGCATTCTGTTGCTGACAATCATCATATGTTATCTGGTGTAATTTTTACGTTCCTTCTAATATAACGCAGCCCTTCTATGTTTCTGCATGCCTAGATTGTGCTGAGCTTGTGCCTTAAATGTGCTTTTTGACAGCCTTCTATATGTGCACTGGTGCAGCTGGAGCTACTACTGAGTTAGCATATTGGGTAGCAATGAATTATTGAAATCAAATACGTCTTTCTTTACACAGTGCTCATTACATTCTTTTGTGTTTACGTTTTCAATGAAGCAAGCAATTTTATTTCAGTCCTCTCTCCATCACCCTAAATGAGGACTTGAACTGTGTAATGAAATGTAAACCATTTTGTTAATGTTGGGAAAATATTTACAGTATTCTGAGTTCATCTAAGCTCAAAAATAAAGGTTCTGAGACAATTCTGACATGTAACTTTCTGTATTCATGGTAATTCGCCATTAATAGGCAAGCATCCGCATGATGAATGAATATAAGAACTTTAAGTCATACAAACAAGAAGCTTGAAATAAAATTGATGCAATATCTTGTACTTTTTAACCAAACTTTAAGGCACTAACACCATCCTTTTACAACATCTACTTGGGATCCTGCGCTGCACTTTTGCTTATTATGTTGCCTTCCAATGTAGTTGTGGGTCTATTGTTCATTACAATAGCACATACTTTACTATCAAAACTTTCATTTTGAGGTAGGGTAGTCTTGTATTAAAAGGTTCAGATTAGTGTGAAAGGGTGTATTCCTTTAATTCAATCTCCTTCGGTGAGCATAACGCATCCATCATGGCATAACGTTAACACGCAATAAAATATATATTTCATTACTCCATTGACAATATAGATGAGCGTTTCCAATGAGAGAATTAGGTGAGGTGAAAAGGTCAAATATTCTAAAATCTTCCACTTCATGCCGGGAATTATAGATCACCGCTGCTTCGAACAGCAGTTTGGGCACCCAAGAGCTATGACTGTGAATCGATCCGAGGTGACCTTTTTTCTTCCTTTAACACTGGAAAATGTAATTATATACTTTGCTACCAGTAAGTCTTGCACATTCTGTTATGTGATTATACTACTGATTAGATAGCTCTATAGACCTTGCAGCTGGTGAACACCCAGTCAAAAAGATTCATCCCCTATAATGATTTAAGCCAGTGGATGCCAAATACTAACAAAACTGTTAAATTCCATCCTCTATGCCAGTAACATGGTGCGTACAATGTGGCAACCTGAACATGTACCCCTATCTACAGTTCGAGAAGCAGTGTAATGTGATGGGAACCGAACCTGCCCAATCTTTTCTTTAATTCTAAACCAAATATTAAATCTGACCATTAAATATTACCCGAAAGTGGGCACAAATTGCTCAGGTTTTCTTCCATTACAATACACACTTGCAATAACAATCATTAGCACAGTATGAAATAATTGGGTTGGGTATTAAAACAACAATAATGCTTCCAAAGCGCTGCTGGAAAGGAAGATATGATTAGTTAAATATAACTTTTATACGAAAGACATTTGTAAGTGTAAAAGACTGGACTTAAATCATTGCCTTTACTTTCATATACTGTGGCATAAGCTTCAGAAAATAACAAGTGTTTGTTGGCTGACACAAAGTAAGGTTTTAGTACTAGAAACAGGTTAGGACCGTCCCGGTTGGGTACACCTTGTCCCGGTTGATGGCTTTTTTATGCTTATTTGATAAAAATAGTATTAACTAAGTACCCAATATTACAGTTTCTACATGTAACTATGACTTACTACAGCTTATTTGCTCAGTTTGGGTTTTTTTCTTGGCTTTAGTCACTATAGTAGATGAAGTCATTGAATTCTCCGCAGCTGTACATTGTAGTTCCACAACCTGTACAACTCTTACCAGAAGTATTTCTCTAGGGGTAAAAAGGTTCACTGACAATTGTGACTGTAAAATGGAGGTCTTTGAAACTTTTACATTAGCTTTCAGTTTCTGTAATCTCAGTGCAAGATGACCTGAAAGAGGCAACAACATACTCATCCACGCTCCAGTAAATCAAGTATAGTGCATGGCAATGTTATGTGCTTGTGTTAGAGGACAAAGTAAAACAAAATGAGCTGCGGATGCAGAAGGCAATACATCATATTGCTGGATTGCAGTAAATGTACGTAAGGAAAATAGGTAAATGCTTTAAAAACAGATCAATTTATTCAACTGCTGCTAAATATATCATGCAGAGTCAGGGAAGGCTTTATTTCATCCAGGCAAATATAACGTTTTTTGCCCCTTTTCTCTGTATCTAAATACCCTGGCCAAGGCAAAGTGTGTTATTGGCCTCCATACTCGCCATAAACACACTGGGCACATGCCTCAATCTACATTAGGAGCTATAACGCAGAATTTAAATAGCAATAATTGTGCCAAACAAATGGTCATGTTGATAACTGATTTTGCAAAGATGGCAAAAGAAAACAGGGTTCTTCACATCCTAGAAAATAATAAAAGACCAGCTATTCAAGATAGTGGAGATTTCTTTTAAATTACTGGTTACAAGCTACCATTCTAGTGATCATAGTGATTGGTTTGGAAAGTTTGTCAGTTCTGATTATAGTTCCATTTAGTTCTCATCCTTACAACCGCTGGCGTCTAGTGTTTACTGCTACTATCCGACATTCTAAGCTGCATCATAGAAATGATCATTTGAACATGTTACATGTGAACAAAAGCCCAATTCTTACCCATAGAAGACCATACACAGCTGTTTTTAACAGGTTTCAACATGACCAAAGGCATTCTATGTTAAAGTGTTCCATACTATATATGTAGCATCCATTTTCAATGAGGGGTACACCACACAAATAGTGTAGATACTTTATCACCACACCACCCCACAGACATCATGTTGGTGGCTAAACTACTGTATATATTTTGGCGTCAATAAAATAACTCCTTGAATAATCCTTCTAAGTTATGTTTGGAAGGTGAAATCCATTGGTCAGGTTCTCAATCTGTTACCCAGCATCCTAATCTGTTTTACAGGTACTATCAATTGGTGGTCCTTACACAGTTTTCATACTGTGCATAGAGTATGATAATATAGGAATGCTTGCAAAACCCCTTTCTGATTAGGGGCTACCTGGCCAAAAAACATCACACATGGCTCTGGAAGAACTCAAGAGTCTTTTGAGATTAATGGATACTCATTGATTTTAATTGAAGATCTATTTAGAGCAGGGTTCCCCAACTCCGGTCCTCAAGAGCTACCAACAGATCATGTTTTCAGGATTTCCTTAGTATTGCACAGGGGATAATTGCATCACCTGGACAGGCAATAATTCCATCACCTGTGCAATACTAAGGAAATTCTGAAAACATGACCTGTTGGTGGCTCCTGAGGACGGAGTTGGGGAACGCTGATTTAGAGGGACCATCGTAAACAAGCGTTCTTAGGAATGCTTAGCATCAAAAATATCCCCATCTAAACAGGCTGGCAATCATCCATCCAATAAGAAAAACACTTGTTCATCCAGTGTGACAATTAATTTTTAAGCAAACTTAAAATCGACAGTATATCATCCTGTGTAAACAGGTGATGTGCTATCAATAAAATTATGTTGTATGCACACAGAATAATCATATTAATGATTGTTTTGTGTGAATAGAATGTTCATTGGTCCATCGAAACCGGACATTAAATCATATAACAGGCTACTTAACTATCATGGGTCATTTAACAGATGTGACTAGCTTGTACAAATATTCCCTTATATTCCAGTTATGGAAGTAGATCACATTGGGTAGTGACCACCCAACAGTCATTGACTGTGTCCAGAAAATTCTAAAAAGGGTTGTCCAAAATAGATGACCCCATTAAGCATCCAAGGTAAAATTATATATTTTTAATTGCCATATCATTCCATAACTTTTCTTTTGAAATTGTTGCCAGTCCCCGTTAATGTCATAGAGAGAAGAAACTGAAGTGTCTGTCATTTCGAGCGTTCATATATAAATAATACATCTCTTCTTCTACCGATATAGACAAAATATATAAAACAGACAGACATATCGAGAAGGAAAATGACAGGTACAATGATTGTGTGGGAGAGACACCACTCGGTAAAAAGATGAGAAATTGGGAGTATAAAGCAGGATGTGTTTGTCAGTCAAAGCCTGAAATTAGGAGGAAGTGTGACTGAGAAATATGAAATAGACAGACAGGGTATAAACAAACAAATAACATATAGGGTATACATGAGAGGCAGCTGCCGAATGTGGGAGGACGAAAAGCCTTGAAGATGGAGATTTCCTTGGATTAAAATAACATGAAGTAATTAAACCCTGCGAGAGGAGAACAATTCAGAACCCATTTGTGTTACGGGAGTATTCTATTCAGCAGTTACTTATTATATGTTATGTACATCCTCTGCTTATACTGTAGGATTATGACCTTCATAGTATAACTAGCCTTCTGTCATCCATTATCTTGAGACCATCCATTCTAAAACTAGTTAGCAATTAATTTGTTGCTTGACCTCTATAGCTCTTGTTTAATTCTGGCATTTTTCAGATCAATATCTACAGCTTTGTGACTCCTTTGTCAGAGAACACTTCCTGCAGCAGATTGAATATGTTAGCCATTTTCTTCACAATAGATGGCTATTCCACAGCCAGGTTTATTGCTGATGCTGTTGGTCTTCTCACAGGAATTGAAAGCAATAAAGGGTCTGCAATTATGGCTGAACGATCCTGCCATTGAGGACATGTATATTAGTGGACAACATATATACATTTTTCATTATGTGCATCAGTATGCTTCTTTACACTGGAAATGTAAAAGAGAAAAAATGTTAAAATATGAAACCCCTGTCCTAGATTATGCAATTTCTCAAGTTCTTTAGGCATTTTGGTTATCGGTTTGTACTTTCAGGAGGGTCAGGGTAGCAGTCGCATCCAGGGCCTAGTGTACAGTGGGTAAAAAAGGATTGAGTCAGCCACCAATTGTGCAAGTTCTCCCACTTAAAAAGATGAGAGAGGCCTGTAATTGACATCATAGGTAGACCACAAGTATGAAAGTCAAAATGAGAAAACAAATCCAGAAAATCATTTTGTCTGATTTGGCAAGATTTATTTTGCAAATTATGGTGGAAAATAAGTATTTGGTCACCTAAAAACATGCAAGATTTCTGGCTCTCACAGACCTGTAACTTCTTCTTTAAGAGGCTCCTCTGTCCTCCACTCATTATCTGTAATAATGGCACCTGTTTGAACTTGTTATCAGTATAAAAGACACCACTGATAATCTCCCTCGATCTGGGGCTCCATTCAAGATCTCACCCCGTGGGGTGAAAGTGATCAGAAGAACGGTGAGCAAAAATCCCAGAACCACATAGGGGGACCTAGTGAATGACCTGCATAGAGCTGGGACCACCGTAACAAAGGCTACCATCAGTAACACACTACGCCGCCAGGGACTCAGATCCTGCAGTGCCAGACGTGTACCCCTGCTTAAGATAGTACATGTCCGGGCCCGTCTGAAGTTTGCTAGAGAGAATTTGGATTATCCAGAAGAGTATTGGAAGAATGTCATATGGTCTGATGAATCTAAAGTAGAACTGTTTGTTAGAAACAAAATTTGTCGTGTTTAGAGAAGACAGAATGCTGAGTTGCATCCAAAAAGCACAATACCTACTGTGAAGCATGGTGGTGGCAACATCATGCTTTGGGGCTGTTTCTCTGCAAACGGACCAGGATGACTGATACGTGTACATGAAAGAAGAATGGGGCCATATATTGTGAGATTTTGTGTGCAAACCTCCTTCCATCAGCAAGGGCATTGAAGATGAAATGTGGATGGCTCTTTCAGCATGATAATGATCCCAAGCAAACCACCAGGGCAACAAAGGAGTGGCTTCGTAAGAAGCATATGAAGGTCCTGGAGTGACCTAGCCAGCCTCCAGATCTCAACCCCATAGAAAACCATTGGATGGATTTGAAAGTCCGTGTTGCCCAGTGACAGGCCCAAAACATCATTGCTCTAGAGGAGATCTGCATGGAGGAATGAGCCAACATACCACCGACAGTGTGTGCCAACCTTTTGAAGACTTGCAGAAAACGTTTGACTTCTGTCACTGTCACAAAGAATACATAACAAAATATTGAGATGAACTTTTGTTAATGACCAAATACTTATTTTCCACCATAATTTGCAAAAGAAATCTTGCCAAATCAGACAAGGTGATTTTCTGGATTTGCTTACTCATTTTGACTCTCATAGTTGTGGTCTACCTATGATGTCAATTACAGGTCTCTCTCATCTTTTAAGTGGGAGAACTTGCGCACAATTGATGTACACAATGTACAGAGCAGCAAGGCTAAATACACTCTGTAGTGGCCATTCTTGGGTGTCCAAGCTAACCTCTCATTCATTTCAATAGCAGTTGATCTGCAGTACCAGAGAGCAGCCACTACATAGTATATGGACCTATGGTTTCAGACCCCAAGGATCTCATAATGATGATATTTCCTAAGGATATGTCATCAATATATATGTCCTGGACAACCCTATTAATTCAACATCACAACCACAAAGTTAAGCATTTTGCTCTTTTTGCTGTGTTATTTTTCCACAATATAAAGCATGGAGCATGTCATATATCGATGTAACTATGTTGCGCAACATTTCTCATTGTTGATTTCCCTAGGGTGCAGTGTAATGTCCATTTATACAACTGCCAACACATTTCATTACTCAGCTCCATGTATCAGTTTCATAAGTCCTGCTGCTGGCTAAGATTGGATGAAGCTATGAGTAAACATTACTTGCAATTATATCATTTCTTTAGGGAACTGTGAAAACTACAATAAAGTTGTATGCTGGATATTCCTTATATTATGAATTGACAATGTCAGTATACTTTGGTATTAGGAAATTGTGCAAACCATTTTAGCATCGAACTTGTATGCCTTTTTGCTACTTTTGTGCCTATTGATTTATGTACCCCAGCAACTGATTCATTTTGCATTGCTCAGATACTAGCTGAGCAGATAGTATGAAAACCGACTTAGATTCTCACTAGTAAATCTAAACATGTGAGAGGATTTGTATGTAAAGCCATAATGCAGCTGAAAAAAGATAATCTGATAAAAAGAGATGTAGAAGAATATCAATACATGCACAAATTCTTATAGGTCAGCAAATATTGAAACCTGGGATGAAAGAAACGTTCACAATGTTACTAAAATGGGAAGGGTAGCAATGCCATAAGCGTCACACGAAATACTCCAGGTCTCCTTACAAAAGTCCTTATGTATCACCACATTGTAAAAACCCATTAGCATTCAATAACTCATTCAAAACTCCATTGTCATTCTTTTTCTTAAACTTCAGGATAGAGGAATACGCTGACCATTTTCTATATTAACTGCACATTTAGGGCAAGGGATTAATAATATTTTAGTTGGAGAAATAACTCTACCCATATCACTGTGTAGTCATACAGCAAGAATGTGTAGTAACCTCTAAACCACTTAAAGAAGGCATAACTAAGTATAATTTCAGGCATAGTTATACTTCTAAAATATACTCTTCCCTAGAAATCCACTCTTCAGCACTGGACATTAGCACCAATCTTCGTCTACCAGTTGGTGGGCCTGGAAGATAAGGTAGTGTGCCAGATGTCCTCTGCAGTATAGCAAGTGGTGACAACCAAATACTGTGGATCCTATTCACAAGCAACATCACAAAACCATCACTCAGCAGGCAAAATAATAAGAAATTATGTTTTCCAAGCAAATTCATATTCTAGATCAGACAAACTAGAGAAAATCACAATTTTGTAAATGATCCCAATATGTTGTAGTTTATTCCATATCTAAAACAGCAGAAGGATGACTTTTATTTTTCCAAATTGATCATACAATGGTATAAAGATACTTTAAAAAGATATGAGTCAGTTTAAAGTGCCCAGAGGGAGTCCAGTTAAGGAACTTGATGATTTACTATCAAACATTAATGCCAGGTAAAAGGTGTGGATGAGTCATTTACGAAGTACTTTTGTCAGAGACTCCAATTTTTCAAATTCTAATTGGTTGTCGGAACCATCTTTTTTTTTCTTTGTGTCCTTGGCATCTCCCCGTGTACGTAAAATTGTTTTAACTGTTTTTATTTATTTTTACATCTTATTATAAAATATATAGAATTATATTTTGCTGTGCCATGCATAAATTTTACATTATCCACTGCATTATTACAAATACACAGTTTCCAAGTACAGCAATAAAGCAAATCAGCACTTACATTATTTTCTTCATATTATCTGACATGCCTTCAGGTCACGTCAGGAGTATAGCTATGGAAAGTATAGAGTAGCTGTCATTATTATTCACTAAATGACCTGAAGGCAAAAAAGAAAGCATACTTTCCACCAAATAATTCTTATTTTGCTTATGACTATAAATATAGGGAATTACAAGGATTTTGTTAAGTATTTTATTATTAATAGTGAAATGTATCAGTCTTAGGCCGGGGTCACACTTGCGAGTGTGATGCGAGAAACTCGCACTAGTCTCTCGCATCAATACCCGGTAGAAATACATGCAGCTGCATACTCTGGTCCTAGTGCGGACGGCAGTACCAGGTAGTGATGCGAGAGACTGGCGCAAGTTTCTCGCATCCCACTTGCAAGTGTGACCCTGGCCTTATAGCAAAAGTGACATATGGGGTGGTCATCAGTAGTAACCACACCCAAATCCTGAGGGTGTTCAAAGTACCCAGCACCATTAAATATGATAAATAAAAAGCTTTTCAATTTGTGCCATAATATGGCAAATTTTAGGTGAGGGGAGACATTGTTACAGATACGGCATTCGGGACTAAGAATGTTACTTTTTGCCTCTAGGTCAAATGCTCATGTTCTTCTAGGACCTAAGGGCTTACTTATACTACTGCATTAATGGTCATATTACAATATTATACAGGATAAGATCTAGAGAAGACAGAAAACCAAAATCCACTACAGCTCATAGGCTCAGTCATTGCAGCCGCTAATTCAGCGGAGTGTATGATAATAGCAGGAGTATGAGCACCCTGCCAGTGAAGCTTTAACATTGGAGTCATTTTCAAAGGTAGAGTTGGAAGGAATACAAGAACGTTGCATTTAGACTGTACGTGAAACAAAGATGAAATGTATAAAGAACCGTAGGGATTTTCCAGTTTAAGTAATCACATAAATATGAATAGCAAACCTAATAAAGGAAAAAGACGTAGGGGCTGCCAAAAATAATAGTACAATATATAAATGTATTTTATTAGATAAATATATCCAATAAATCCAAAAATGTAGGAAGAGAGCAACAAAAAAACACACATCAGGAGGAATAATGGAATTTTCCACAAAAGGTTATAAGAATTCCTTATGCGAAAGGCGATGTATCCCCCAAACCTACTTTTCGAATTAGTGCATGTGTAACTTAACCATAACATAAATAAATATAGTATACACTGGCTGACAAAAAAATAGCAGAAATTTACTGGCAATTACAAAGTAATAAACTTGTAGCACAAGAGGTTGTAGAATCTCTGAACATAAGAATAGTGTGGAAAGCCCCATAGGTATACATTTATAACATACAGTGAGAAAATAAGTACCGTATATGATACACTGCTGATTTTGCAAGTTTTCCCACCTACAAAGAATGGAAAGGTCTGTAATTTTTATCATAGGTACACTTCAAAAATTTGCAAAATTGGTACTGGTGTACAATAATAAATTATATTGTGGTACCGTGTTAGCCAGAAAAATCGATGTAAATACTTTTCCGTCCAATTATGACAAGAGCATTCTTAAAGTGATACCTTTATCAAATATTTATTTTCCCCACTGGAGGGCATAAAGAAATCCTACTATAAATTAATCATATATGGCAATTTGGGTGTCATATACAGCGTGGTCCAAAAGTAGGTGGACAGTATAAAAACAATGCTTTATCATCATACCGCCGAACAAAAAGTGGAATAACACGCGATCAAAAAGACGTATATACAGTCATGGCCAAAAGTTTGAGAATGACACAAATATTATATTTTCACATGATCTGCTGCCCTCTGGTTTTTATGTGTGTTTTGACAGATGTTTTTATCACAGACAGAAATATAATTGCAAACATATGAGTAAA
Source organism: Oophaga sylvatica (assembly GCA_033576555.1). Taxonomy (NCBI): domain Eukaryota; kingdom Metazoa; phylum Chordata; class Amphibia; order Anura; family Dendrobatidae; genus Oophaga; species Oophaga sylvatica. The sequence goes on along the minus strand of JARQOD010000001.1, from coordinate 834,885,357 downwards.
AAAGCTTATATTGACAGTTAGAATGAGTTAATGCAGCAAGTCAATATTTGCAGTGTTGACCCTTCTTTTTCAGGACCTCTGCAATTCTCCCTGGCATGCTCTCAATCAACTTCTGGACCAAATCCTGACTGATAGCAGTCCATTCTTGCACAATCAATGCTTTCATTTTGTCAGAATTTTTAGGTTTTTGTTTGTCCACCCGTCTCTTGATGATTGAGCACAAGTTCTCAATGGGATTAAGATCTGGGGATTTTCCAGGTCATGGACCCAAAATCTCTATGTTTTGTTCCCTGAGCCATTTAGTTATCACCTTTGCTTTATGGCAAGGTGCTCCATCATGCTGGAAAAGACATTGTTGATCGCCAAACTGCTCTTGGAGGGTTGGGAGAAGTTGCTCTTGGAGGACATTCTGGTACCATTCTTTATTCATGGTTGTGTTTTTAGGCAAGACTGTGAGAGAGCCGATTCCCTTGGCTGAGAAGCAACCCCACACATGAATGGTTTCAGGATGCTTAACAGTTGGCATGAGACAAGACTGGTGGTAGCGCTCACCTGTCTTCTCCGAATGAGGCGTTTTCCTGATGTCCCAAACAATCGAAAAGGGGATTCATCAGAGAAAATAACTTTACCCCAGTCCTCAGCAGTCCACTGCCTGTACCTTTTGCAGAATATCAGTCTGTCCATGATGTTTTTTCTGGAGAGAAGTGGCTTCTTTGCTGCCCTCCTTGAGACCAGGCCTTGCTCTAAGAGTCTCCGCCTCACAGTGCGTACAGATGCACTCACACCTGCCTGCTGCCATTCCTGAGCAAGCTCTGCACTGCTGGTAGCCCGATCCCGCAGCTGAAACACTTTTAAGAGACGGTCCTGGCGCTTGCTGGTCTTTCTTGGGCGCCCTGGAGCCTTTTTGGCAACAATGGAACCTCTCTCCTTGAAGTTCTTGATGATGTGATAGATTGTTGACTGAGGTGCAATCTTTCTAGCTGCGATACTCTTCCCTGTTAAGCCATTTTTGTGCATTGCAATGATGACTGCACGTGTTTCTTTAGAGATAACCATGGTTAACAGAAGAGAAACAATGATGCCAAGCACCAGCCTCCTTTTAAAGTGTCCAGTGGTGTCATTCTTACTTAATCATGACAGATTGATCTCCAGCCATGTCCTCATCAACACCCACACCTGTGTTAATGGAGCAATCACTGAAAAGAGGTTAGCTGGTCCTTTTAAGGCAGGGCAGCAATGATGTTGAAATGTGTTTTGGGGGATAAAGTTCATTTTCTAGACAAATATTGACTTTGCAAGTAATTGCTGTTAAGCTGATCACTCTTTATAACATTCTGGAGTATATGCAAATTGCCATTAGAAAAAGTGAAGCAGTAGACTTTGTAAAAATTAATATTTGTGTCATTCTCAAAACTTTTGGCCATGACTGTACAGTATATAGACATGGTACCGCTGAAAACGTCATCTTGTACTGACTCAAAGAATAAAACCGCTTCATCAATTTTACCACAAGCGGAACAGTATAAACGCCCCCCCCCCTCAAAAGAGATTCATGAATTGCTGGGTTTTGTTCATTCTGCCTCCCAAAAACCGGAATAAAAAGCGATCAAAAAATGTCATGTGCCTGAAAATGGTACCAATAAAAATGTCAAATCATCCCGCAAAAAACAAGACCTCACATGACTCTGTGGGCCAAAATATGGAAAAATTATAGCTCTCAAAATGTGGTGATGCAAAAACTTTTTTGCAATAAAAAGCGTCTGCCATGCGCCCAAACAGTGGTTTACCCCCACATATGGGGTATCAGCGTACTCAGGACAAATTGCACAACAAGTTTTGCGGTCCAATTTCTCCTGTTAGCCTTGGGAAAATAAAAAATATTGGATCTGAAGTAAATATATTGTGAAAAAAAGTGACATGTTTCATTTTTTTTTAAACATTCCAAAAACTGCTGTGAAGCACCTGAAGAGTTAATAAACTTCTTGAATGTGGTTTTGAGCACCTTGTGGGGTGCAGTTTTTAGAATGGTGTCACTTTTGGGTATTTTCATATAGACCCCTCAAAGTGACTTCAAATGTGATGTTGTCCCTAAAAAGAAAATGTTATTATTTTCTGTCCACCTACTTTTGGATCACCTTGTATAACTAATACTTTGAGACATGGTGGTGGAGGAGAGAAAGAGAAGTACAAGGTGGGGTGCACAGGCACCTCTACACGCATTTCACTGCACTGGGCTTCGTCAGGAAGTGTGAAATGCATGCAGACTCATTCTACTTGTGTTGCCCTTCCCTAAAGAAAATTGCTACTATTACATAGAAACTATACAATATTGTGCACTGATGTTGCCTGTTTTAAAATAAAAGAGTGTGGAAAGCCCCATAGCTATAATAAATAATATAGGGCATGTAAAAATCCTATAAAAAATTAAGCATATTTAGTAATATCATTTATTTCATATATCACTAATACCTTGATCTGTAGTGAGCCAGTAGTAGAGCACAGTAAGAGGAGTAGGATGAAGGGTGCACAGGTATCTCATGTGTGTTTTGCGGCACTGAGCTTCATCAGGAAGCGTGAAATACATGTAGACTTGTTGTACATCTATTGCCCTCCACTAAAGAAAATTGCTATTACATTGAAACTATGCATTGTTGTGCGCTGATGTAGCTTGTTTTATCATATGTCATGTGTTGAGGGTTATACTGCAATTCTTAGGACTGAACTTCAAATACAGATAGATCATACTGTGAGCACATATGGGAGCCTGCACTTTATTCAATGCAGTGTTATGATTTCCATAGTGCATTACAGTAAAATATAGCCAGGAATATATAGGAATATGCTCATTCATCCACTGCAGGCATATGATAGGTTGACGATTTATAAAGCATGTCAGCATGATACTGTGTGAAACACACAAGATCCAAAAACACAACTCACCAGGACAAACAGTCTAGAAGATAGAGAAAAGTAGATCACAGTTTGCGTATTCCCCTAGGCAGGGCCATCTGGACTGCAGTCACTTTACTACAAGCTGCGGGCTCTTATTGTTCCTGGTATCCAATTTCAGCAAAGCATTAGGACTATTGTTGTTTGCTTCTCCAGCTAAATCCTCTTAGTTCTCCTGCTCCTTGTTATAGCTTCAGTTTAGTAATATGAAGTAGAGCTGTAGTAATGTAATCAATCATGCATGCTCCACGCTCCTGGTTTAGCTGCTGTTGCATAATTTAAAATAGTTTAATAGATTTGCAATGCATCCCGTAAAATAAAAAAAAAAACATATTAGTGAATATACAATATTTATTGCTTTCATTTACTTGTTTTTCTTGCTAGGCTGATTAGTGACATTTATTCCACAACAGCACAGACCACATTATACTTTTGGAATGTCACCAAGAACCTAAAGGTGTTAAGTCAAACTCCAGTCAGTTGTGCCATGGTGAAAACAACAGCAATGCCATGGCTTCCCATGCACAGCTCATTAGTGTTCAATTAAATGAGCGTTATTAGACACTACACTGAACTTCTGATAGAACCAAGTTCTCATCCCTGCTGCAATTTCTTGCCTGTTGTGATGATGAAATTTGATTGTCATACCGAGATGGAAGAAGTACAGGCTTCATGCAACTTCTGCTCGCTTACAGTGACTAATCATGGCTGGATAATTCTATGCATTTATGTAAATTCTCTAAATGAAAGGACTGTTCATGTTTTCCTCATTGATGTACGTGTCACAGTATCACATTAGGTCATCCATGCAGTCCATTATACAAAGCATTATAATCATCAGGTCTCTCAGACAATATAAGTGCTTTCCACATCTTGGCGCAACATCTTAGCTCAGAGATTGACTATCATTTTCAAGTGTTGTAGATAATGCACCACAAAGCCATGTGAAGGTCAAATCCTATTCACGTCCTAGTCATAACTGTATTAGCAAAGATTTTCCATAGCAACATTGAATTTAGACTACTTGCTGTTGTGTCGTTATACATATAAAAATGTTCTACTGAAGTGGTGCAATAAACTAAATTATATGTTTTATAACTCCTATTTTAAAGGGTTGTTCCAATTTCTGTATTTCTTGGCCAAGATGGAAATAACTGCTTTTACCTCCATATCCCTAAATACGGAGATACAACAACAGCCGAGCCCATCTGTTCTTTGCCCAGAGACGTGAATGGGAATTGCGGAAACAAAATAACAAAGAGAGCTATGCGATTGGTAGAACGCTGAAAAGAAAAAAAAAATCGCTGTGCTATTTTTTTCTGCATCTTCCATTTATTTTTATGGGAGTTATGCAAAGCGCATAGTTCATCTGTACTCGGCTGTTTTCGCGACCCCTGCCTCTGGTTTTTGTGACCTACAGTAGAAGAATTTATTTTCATCTCAGCCATGAAAGGCAGAGATCAGAATAATTATTTTGACTGATAGAAATTATTTTTGCATTTGAATGAAAAGTGTGAGAAGGCACTCCTATACACTATGCTATAGGGTATGTGCAAACGTTCAGTAATTGGCAGCGCTTTGGACGTAGCACATGTCCGCTGTGTCCAAAGCCCTGCCGGCTATTGAACGCAGGTGAATCCGCATGTGTTCACTGAACCGTGGGGAATCACCACGTAAAATACATTGGACGGGTGAAATTTTCCGTCTCCGCAGGTAAGCAGAGAACGTCTCTGGACGCATTTCTTGAAATCCCATTCACTATGCTCTAACATTTGAACGCTGCAGGTTGAACGATGCGCAAGTACACAGCATCCAGCCCGCAGCGTTTACTGACCTATGGACCTACACTCAGGGTTTTCTTGCACCAATCTGATGCTGCCAAAACCAACCAGCCTTAGTGCCTGTGCACTTCTTGCATGCTGCAGAAGTAAAGGATTAAAATGGCTGCTATCTTGTAACACAAATAAAAAACTGTGATAGAATGTTATTAGGACAGGTAGCTGTGAGCATATGGAATAGGTAATTCGGCCCCCTCCCTTCATGTGAGGGAATATATACTTTCAGTGGATATTCTAATATCTGAGGATATCAGCAGATATGAAGAGGCTTGTTCTTGTTCTTCTGAATATCAAGTAGTTGCTGTGACCCGAATATAGCCTATACAACACATTGTCAAGCTATCTCCAGTGCACAGCATCAACACAGCATTCAGAAGTACACAGTGGATAGCAGTGTGAGCAGTCTCTTCTTACCTCAGCATTAATTGTATATCCAGTCTTAAATCAGATAGACAGTGTGGACAGCATTGTGAGCAGCCTCTTCTAACTTCAGCACCAATAATTTATTTAATATTAAATCAGAAAGACAGCGTGGACTACAATGTGAGCAGACTCCTCTTACCTCTTATCTGGTATCTCCTGTATTAAATCAGAGAGACAGAGTGGACAGCAATGTGAGCGGCCTTATTATCTCAGCACCAATATTATAGCCAGCATGAAATCAGAATACAGGGTGGAAAGCAGTGTGAGCAGTGTCTTCTTACCTTTGCACTTCTAATATCTCCAGTATTAGAGCAGAAAAAAAGTGGACAACAGTGTAAGCAGCCTCTTCTTATCTAATCATGCATGGTAACACTGATGTGCATCTTGTTCTTACGAATACTGAGTGGCTGCTGTGACCCAAATATAACCTATACCACATACTGTCAAGCTATCTCCAGTGCACAGCAGCCACACAGCATTCAGAAGGACAAGGTGAATAGCAGAGTGAACAGCCTCTTCTATTATCAGTATTAATAGTATTTTCAGCATTAGATCAGAAAGACGTGGTGCACAGCAGTGTGAGCAGTCTATTCTTACCTCAGCACCTCTGGTATCTACAATATTAGATCAGAAAGACAGGGAGGAAAGCAATATGACTAGTGTCTTTTACCTTAGCACTTCTGATATCTCCAGTATTAGACCTCTCTTATGTAATCTCCCATGGTATCTCTGGTGTTAGATCAGAAAGACAGGGTGCACAATAGTGCGAGCAGCCTCTTCTAACCTCAGCATACCGTTATCTCCCATATTAGATCAGAAAGACAGGGTGGACAGCAATGTGAGCAGCCTCTTCCTATCTCAACACTCCTGATACCGCCAGAATTAGAACAGAATATGCAAATCTTCCTACAAATGTAGAAAGGAGGACAAAGCTTCCTACAGCATATGTTTATAGACACTTTAAATATTAACATTCTAAGGTTTCTGTCAGTACCATAAGACAGCAGCCATTTTAATCTCATAGTGATTACCTCCCTAGACAAAATTAATGTGATTTGTAACTAAAGGTATTTAGAAATGTATTCATATTGACATTGTCACGATGATACTGCGACAGAGAGAGGTCAGAAGATAGCGGCGTCTAGTTACACAAACCACTGTACGTATTAGATCTGCTTCACCTTCCTTTAAGCATTTCAAGTATTGCTCAGTTATTGCAAGGATTAATCAGGTCTGTCTATCTCCTAGAGCTCTTCATCCTAAATTGTCTCAGCTGTTCTGTTTTTGCCACTCCTCTAAGGTATACATTTTCACCTCTTGCACTAGGGAATTGCTGGTGATCCCTTACAACTTCCTGGTTGGTGGCAAAGGAGAGTTCTGAATTAGTAGCAGTCAGTTGGTATAGTTTACAGGATAAGTATGCATGGATTTGGTATTGTGTGTTTATCCTAATCCTCTTTCCCATTTGGTTTGCCCCTACTATTGTTCCCTTGATTTCCACTGGTTGTTTTGTGAGTGTGTTTGTATGTATTATAGTTTTCTTTTATCCTTGTCTGTTTCCTCTATTTGTAAAGTTTTGTGTTGATATATACACTCCTGACCCTTATCTCCCTGGGTGGGGAAGTAAAATGATCAGCATGCATATAGGAGAATAGCAAGGTATGTGACCCCAGCATCTCCACCATCAGGGATAATCTGGGAACAGGGATAGCCTAGGGTCCTCCTAGCATGAGGGACAGGGAAGGAGTCCATTGCCCGTGGAAATCCTGCTATAGAATCGGGACAGACATTTTATATTATTTTTTTTATATCACTGGAGAGCCCCTTTAATACTTTGTGGTCACTGAAAACTGTCTGGAGAGTAACATAATCTGTAACAGAATCTTCACATGCATGGCCAGATAACTTCTAACATTTAGTGTTTATGCTACATATATGGCTCTTTTGTTTAAGGTCATGTAACTATTGGCAAGAATAGAAGTTGGCATGGGCAAGCGTCATTACTTTTTATTAACATTTCATAATCTCTAAAGACAATTTAATATTTGACAGATCTACCCTCTATAAAATAGACTAGACTCTCATCACCCCTATGATGGGACTAACAGATTATTATAATCAATATGGTACAGTCAGTTAGGTTCTTGCCTGAGTGTAATAATATGACAAGTAATGATTGCTAGATTACTTGAGATTGGTCATTGATCCAGGGATTTATTATCCATATTTGATGTCAGAAAGGAATTTTTCCCTAAAATGACTTTCACATCATGTGGCTTGTTGCCTTCCTTTGGATCAACATTGCAGGATAATAGGCTGAACTGTATAGATTTACTGTATAGATTTATAACTTTTTACAGGATTATAAGGTACAGTATGTTTCCTAATTCAGATTTAAAGAGAGAAAACTTCTAAATACTTACAGGATACCAGTGACTTACATAGAAGAGATGATTGATGAGCCATTGCAGGGCACAATATGAGATGTTCAATGTGGTTCCAGGCTTTGGAATGGTGTTGTCTTCTCTTTCATATCCTCTTTTCATGACCCTTGGATTTTCTTGTAAGCAGTGCAGTTACTTTTGTAATGGGAGATCTGCAAACATTCCCTTTGACCAATAGTTAATGGGGCTGAGGCCTGTGGTGTAGTGACACCTGATGCAGCTAGGGGGCACTGTGTATGCTCCTCGAGGTATGCATGGAAGCAAGGTTTGTGTTGTGGTGAAGGACCTGTGATGAGGTCAGGATCACATGGTTAGGTCACCTGATCATGACCTCATCACAGGTCCTTCACCACAACACAAACCATGCTTCCATGCATACCTCGAGGAGCATACACAGTGCCCCCTAGCTGCATCAGGTGTCACTACACCACATACCTCCCCCCTCTGTTCAAACTTGTGGGGTTGAACACTTATTACCCGACCAGAGATCCTTCTCGGTCGTCTCTGCCAGTCAAACCGTCTGGCTAAGTCGGGCCCTCTGTCAGACCACCCGCCTCCCCAGCGGTCAGTACGGCGTCGCAATTCACTTGCACCCATACGTCCTGTCTGGTCTGCGTCCTTTTCATTTTTTCCACTATAGGTTCTCCTGCTTAAGACACTCATCACTGAGCTAACTGAGGCATCACTACTTCTATCTCTTCTCCTCTCAATACCACGGGTTGAAGGTGGAGGCCATCTTCTTTCTATTTTCTGCAGGTTCCTGTTGACCTGGTCCCTCTCAAGTCGTAGTTGCTCTACTTCTCTCAGGTAGGACACACGATACTCCAGGAGCATCCGGATATTCCCAAGGCTCTCCCTGGATCCGACAACGAGGAACGGAACCATCCCGTCTTCACCCACGACCTGGACTTCGTCATCAGCCGGAATCCTGACTCTCGTCACACCGGACTTATTCACCATCTCCTGCATCATTTTCCCAAGTCTTCCGATGACTTTCTTCACCAGACCTCTGGGCACTTGAATGATGTCCTCCATTAATCCAAGCTGACTTTGAGCCTTTCTTGCTTGCTCCAAACGTCGAGTGACTTCGTGATTTCTCAACAGGATCAGTTGCTTTGTGCGGAGACAATGTAGGTGCATGTCTCTCAGGACAGCCACTCGCTTCAGTGTGACTTCCTTAGTCGACAGTATGACTAACTGTTTCATCTCTGGCACCCAGTTCACACTACATGCTTCTACCGCTTTTCTAAAGGCCTCATGTACATCCTCACTGGCACAAGCTTCTTGCATGTCTTCGGGTACCTCTATCATACACTTGAAAAGCGATGTCTCCTTTTCCTGAACATGCTGTTGGACCTCCTCCTCCTGAGCATCAGCGCAGTTCTCCAAGACCTCAGCATTTCTTGTGTGGCCATCTGTGTGGCACTTTGCTTGCTGTACTTCGTCTCCCGTGGATTTCTGGAGCTGGGCATTAGTCTCTTTCTCCATCTTGAGCTTACGAAGAACTTTATCTCGCTCCTCTGCCAAGCTGCAACACTCATCCTCCCTCCGGAGAAGTTCCTGCTGATGCTTCTCCTGGGCCTCTCTGAGCACCTCCATATCTTTCCATAGGGCCTTGTTCATACTATGACACGCTGACAGATGATCTCTGAGCTTAGAGACTTCCTTCTCCAGCTCCTCCATTCTGTGCTCAATTATTCGTCTCAGGACCCTTTCTTGCTCAACTGCCTCTTTTACTGTTTCTTTCAACAGCTCTACCTCCGGTACCCTGGAGCCTTCATCATACTGAGCCATTTCACCCTTTCTGGGCATTGCAGATGTGGATCTACTACAGGTCTGTTCTACCTCCAGCCCTACCTCTGTGCTGGGATTTGTCAGAGATAACGTGGCCTCTTTATCAAGGACAGTAACCTGACCGGTACCTGACCCTGACTCTTCCTCATCATTTCTCTTCTTAGAGGCTGTAGCCTGTCCCGCCTTTCCGCGGCCCCTGCGGCGAGAGGAAGATTGGCCATTTTTACTCGGCTCCACGTTACTGCACTCGCTTTCCCTTGCGGTCGAGTCACAGTCTGCACAGGAGTCACTCTCGGGGCCCCTCCCGTTACCCTCTAACCGGGTGTCCGTTCTAGAGGTCTTAACTACCACATCGTCATGGTTCTGTTGTCATACACTTCAGGGGACATCATGTCAGTACGTCGGGCAGACGCATCCTTTCCTCCTGTGTCACCGTCTGACTCGTCAGTTTTGGGAGTGTCACTGTCCCAATGTCTGCCACCCCAACAGTAGAGAGGCCTCCCTCCTGCTGTAAAGGAACTCCCCTGTCCCACAAGCCAGAGAACAGTTTAGAGTCCTGACCTATGACCACTGGACACGACAAATTAGGGATTATAGCGACATCCTGTCCTGCAATGTCCCAGCCTGTCTCAAAGATTACCCTGGCCACTGAATAATCCTTTGTGTCCCCATGGATACAGGTGACCCCGACCTTTCTTCCAGGTATTTGAAACCCGTCAGGTGCAACCCTTACTAGAGTCACCGGACTCCCCGAGTCGACCAGACCCACCACCTCTTCATGGTGTATCTGCAGGGCACACCCCCTTAGTAGTGTGCCGGGCGGATAGTTCCTAAGGCAGACTGGACACATATAACATATTTGCCCCTGGCAACAGTTTGTCTGGACCCCCCTTTAACATTGGGATCCTCCACCCCTTTTTTGCCAACCGCCCCCTTTTGGGACTCCGCCCCCTTTTGGGTTGCCACCCCCTTTTGGGACTCCGCCCCCTTTTGGCCATCACCCCTCCTTGGGTTATACACCGTGGACTCCCCCCACAGCTCTACCAGACCCCAGTTCGCACAGACCCTTATGTCTCTTTGGGCTGGTACCGTCACTTTAAGAGGTCACCCACTCTGGACCTCTGATGTCCTTATGGTACCTCACCAGCTCCTGCTGGTACTGCCACCACCCGCCAGCACCTCCGGCTGCCACGCACAAGCCGCTGCTGCCACTGCAGCTCTTGCTGCTGCAGAACCTCTTGCTGCAAGTCACTTTAGCTCCTGCTACCACAGGTCTCTGCACGCTGCGCTGTCTTGCCGCTTGTCACCTTCGTGACCCCACGAGTCACAGCCAGCGGCTTGTCACCTTCGTGGACTCCGATGAGCCACAGCACACACCTCACACGTGTTCCAGAGAAAAAAAACACCAAAAAAAAAAATAGTTTCTCACTGATTCTTCTCACTGATCCCGACCAGCCTAGCACGGTTGTCAAGACCGTCCCCTGTTGGCGTCAGCCACACAGGTTCCTGGAGACCTCAGCCTCAGAGGTACCCAGCAAACACAAAAATACAGTCTTTCTCACTGACCCGTCAGCACACCACAGACTCCTGTCTGTCACTCTTGGCCACAGAGATTTCCGGACACCTCCTCTCTCAGAGAGGCATTCCACAAAGGAAAAAACAGTCTCACTGACCCGTCAGTACACCACAGACTCCTGTCTCTTACCTGTTGGCCACGCAGGTTTCCGGACACCTCCTCTGAGGTATCCTCTCAGCATGCTTTTTGCTTACTTCTCAATGACCCCGGTCACATAACACAGACTCCTGTCTGTCACCACTGCTTAACAGTTTCTTCAGATACCTCTTATCTTCAGAGGCACCACATATAAACATCAATGCACAGTTTATTCGTGACCACTGGTCACACTCACGGTTTTCACAGACCGTCTGTTCCTCCTCTGGTTCCTGATTCCCAGTCCTGGAACATGTGCTCCTTGGGTCGCTGCCAGCATTCCATCCACCAATTGTAAGGTTTCCCTCACTCGGCTGCGACAGAGGTAATCAGGACGCACTTTTATATCAAAAAAGTCCTTGAGTTTATTACATCATAAACCATAGTACATACAATTCAACTCTTCAATGCTTCAGCTCCTGCCTGGAGCCTCACTCCTCAGTCACAGAGACCTCTCTGTCATGTCCCACCTTGGACACATGGAAGTCTGTTCACACTGGCAGACTCCCACACACTCTCACACAGGTGCAAAACACACTCCATTACATAGGTGTAACTCCACCCATAGGTGAGGTCAGGATCACATGGTTAGGTCACCTGATCATGACCTCATCACAGGTCCTTTTGATACACATAACATAGGTGAGGTCAGGATCACATGGTTAGGTCACCTGATCATGACCTCATCACAGGTCCTTCACCACAACACAAACCATGCTTCCATGCATACCTCGAGGAGCATACACAGTGCCCCCTAGCTGCATCAGGTGTCACTACACCACAGGCCAAAAAGGAATAGGACCCCCTTAGGGTGCTTTCACATCACATTCTTGCCCATGCTCAGTGGTCCTGTTGGGTCATGCGTCTGAACATCCTGCTAAATTCGGACGTATGCGCCGATGGGGCCATTGACTAAACTAATTGCGGCAGAGTCAACATGTACTGTGGCATGCATCATTTTTGGGCGTATACGCCTAATGGAGGCGGACACACAAATGCAGTATACTAAGCCTGAGTGTCCGCAAATATGATGCAAGACAGAAAACACGCTGACTGTTGGTACCATTCTATTCAATGGCTCCATCGGTTCATATGCCCGAATCCCATTTTGGAAGGCGTTCGGATAGAAGCACCCTTACATAGCAGCCACATAGTCTGCCTTCCAATGCATGATCTGGCAAGGTAATATTGCTTCATTTACAGCAATGACTCTCGGTGCTTGAAGACGACAAACGTCCTGTGACACTTCCCACGGCTGCGGGGCGTTGGGACATGGCATAGCTTGCCTAACTAGCCAATGCTCCCACGCCGCCAGTCCACGACGACGTGAGGCATGCGTCCCAGATGGTAAGAGAATGTGGACCCACTGGACCACGGAGGGAGACCCGGGCCTGCCCGGACTAGGGAAGGGCAGCGACCGGGATCCGTGGCAGCTGAGCATGTGGGCAAGATGGCGACCTGCAGGACTAGACAACACTGCACAACTTCAGGTATGAAGAAACATAAAGTTTACTTAAAGACACAGACAGTACATAAACAGAACATAATGCCGGGCTCCTGATTCCGCACATCAGAGAAGGGTACACGTCTCAGGATCACAGACGAATGCAGGAGGACATCACGGGTAGATGCAGTCCAAGATCATCTGGCACAGACATACTATTATGGCCTCTCAGGCCTCAGGCATAGCACAGGCTCAGCAGGAGAACATCAGACACCGGCCCAGGACGAACGTCAGACGATGGCGGGGTCATCACAGGTTGATGCAGTCCAGGGTCATTTGGCACGGGCATACTAGGACGGCCTCTCTCTCAGTCCCCAAGCGTAGCACAGGCTCAGCAGGAGAACATCAGACACTGACCCAGGACAGACGTCATCACAGGGTAGACCACGAAGGAACCGGCAGGACATCGGGACATCAGGAACACGGACTGGATCTCAGGTACTCGGGAACACAGACAGGACATCAGGAACCCGGATTGGATCTCAGGAACTCAGGAACACGGACAGGAACTCAGGAACACGGACTGGAACTCAGGAACACGGACTGGAACTCAGGAACATCAGAACACTGGCTTTGGACTCCAGACATCTGGCAACGATCGGCAGGCTCCGGACATCTGGCAACGATCGGCAGGCTCCGAACATCAGGCAGGCTCCGGATATCTGGAAGTGGTCATCGGACATCGGACATCAGGCCATAGTTATCAGGCATCAGACATCTGGCAGCGACCTGAAAAGGAACCCCAGAGGTCTGGTGCAAGCCCCGCCAGGCTCAATGGGAGCTGGCCGGGAATTGCACAGAAGCTGAGCACAGAGTAACAGAAACTCAGCACACACACCGGACTCCTCCTTCCAAGATGAACTCAGGTTAAATAGCAAGGAATCACAGTCACTGGTACAGGGTTCAGGACACAGAAGGACTTCAGGAACATAACACAGAGGACACAGTTCAGAAAGTCAGGTACAGGATCCGATCCAGGATCAGGGAATCAGGAAACAAAACACAACAGGAACAGGCCTGGATATGCAGCCTCCAGGAAGGGCAATCTGGGTATTCTGCCCCCAGAGCTGGCGGAAACACAAAACACAGTTCAGACATTCAGGTACCGTAACAGATCCAGGATCAGGGATTCAGGGAACAAGCACAACAGGAACAGGCCTGGATATGCAGCCTCCAGGAAGGGCGATCTGCGTATTCTGCCCCCAGAGCTGGCGGAAACACAAGACACAGTTCAGACATTCAGGTACCGTAACAGATCCAGGATCAGGGATTCAGATAACAAAACACAACAAGAACAGGCCTGGATATGCAGCCTCCAGGAAGGGCGATCTGGGTACTCAGCCCACAGAACAGGCGGAAACACAAGACACAGTTCAGACATTCAGGTACCGGGACAGATCCAGGATCAGGGATTCAGGGAACAAGATAGAACAGGAACAGGCCTGGATATGCAGCCTCCAGGAAGGGCGATCTGGGTACTCAGCCCCCAGAACAGGCAGAAACACAAGACAGGACAAAGGGAATCAGCTCTCCAGAACTGATCGCAATCAGAGCAGGAGCTGAACACACAAACACACACGGCTAGGTTCAGGAACTCAATGCAAACTCAATGCAAAGCTCTGGCAACGCCCCACAGGGCTGGGGAACTTTATATATGAGCTGCTTCACAGCGATAGGCTGGAGCAGCAATTCTAGTGCACACCCAATCCTCATAAAAGCAGGACAGGTGTGGGCCGGCCCCCTATGCAGAGCCAGACAACTCAGCACAGAAGGACACCTGACAGTGGCTGCAGCCACACACGTAGTAAGTCATGCACCACTGCAGAGGACTTTGCAACCTACGAGTGACTTCTACAGCAGGCCAGGGACCGCACATGCGGGTGGTCATGCAACGCAGCGGAGACACTCACAGCAAGTACGGCTACGCAGCAGAGCTGGGAACTGAGCAGCATCCATACAGGTAACAGACAACAGTATCCCAGCTGGTTAGGGGGAAAGGAGCAAAAGGGTTAAAGCAAAGACATGCAAAGTAACGCTGGAAAACAAAGTACAGATAATACCAGCGTTACAGTATCCCCCTCCTCAGGCCCCCTCTTCTGAAGACCCAAGTAAAAAAAAAAATTCCCCAGAAAATTCACTTGGGTTTGGCGGTAAGTCCCACAGTTCACAATAGGGACAGCAGAGTTCATAGCTCGAATAGTCCGAACTGCTGACCAAGCGGAGAATCGAGCCATCTAGTCCACTTACCATGTGGGGACCAAGTAGTCTAGTTCACACATTAGGTGAAGCTTGGAGAAAGTCCTGCAGACCACACATGCTCAGCGGAGTCCATGGCCAGAGCTTTCTGTGACTCTTCCTATGGCTGCGGGGCGTTGGGACATGGCATAGCTTGCCTAACTAGCCAATGCTCCCACGCCGCCAGTCCACGACGACGTGAGGCATGCGTCCCAGATGGTAAGAGAATGTGGAACCACTGGACCACGGAGGGAGACCCGGGCCTGCCCGGACTAGGGAAGGGCAGCGACCGGGATCCGTGGCAGCTGAGCATGTGGGCAAGATGGCGACCTGCAGGACTAGACAACACCGCACAACTTCAGGTATGAAGAAATATAAAGTTTACTTAAAGACACAGACAGTACATAAACAGAACATAATGCCGGGCTCCTGATTCCGAACATCAGAGAAGGGTACACGTCTCAGGATCACAGACGAATGCAGGAGGACATCACGGGTAGATGCAGTCCAAGATCATCTGGCACAGGCATACTAGTATGGCCTATCAGGCCTCAGGCGTAGCACAGGCTCAGCAGGAGAACATCAGACACCGGCCCAGGACGAACGTCAGACGATGGCGGGGTCATCACGGGTTGATGCAGTCCAGGGTCATCTGGCACGGGACATACTAGGACAGCCTCTCTCTCAGGCCTCAAGCATAGCACAGGCTCAGCAGGAGAACATCAGACACTGACCCAGGACAGACGTCATCACAGGGTAGACCACGAAGGAACCGGCAGGACATCGGGACATCAGGAACACGGACTGGATCTCAGGTACTCGGGAACACAGACAGGACATCAGGAACCCGGATTGGATCTCAGGAACTCAGGAACACGGACTGGAACTCAGGAACACGGACTGGAACTCAGGAACATCAGAACACTGGCATCGGACTCCGGACATCTGGCAACGATCGGCAGGCTCCGGACATCTGGCAACGATCGGCAGGCTCCGGACATCAGGCAGGCTCCGGACATCTGGAAGTGGTCATCGGACATCAGGCCATAGTCATCAGGCATCAGACATCTGGCAGCGACCTGAAAAGGAACCCCGGCGGTCTGGTGCAAGCCCCGCCAGGCTCAACGGGAGCTGGCCGGGAATTGCACAGAAGCTGAGCACAGAGTAACAGAAACTCAGCACACACACCAGACTCCTCCTTCCAAGATGAACTCAGGTTATATAGCAAGGAATCACAGTCACTGGTACAGAGTTCAGGACACAGAAGGACTTCAGGAACATAACATAGAGGACACAGTTCAGACAGTCAAGTACAGGATCCGATCCAGGATCAGGGATTCAGGGAACAAGCACAACAGGAACAGGCCTGGATATGCAGCCTCCAGGAAGGGCGATCTGGGTATTCTGCCCCCAGAGCTGGCGGAAACACAAGACACAGTTCAGACATTCAGGTACCGTAACAGATCCAGGATCAGGGATTCAGGTAACAAAACACAACAGGAACTGGCCTGGATATGCAGCCTCCAGGAAGGGCGATCTGGGTACTCAGCCCCCAGAACAGGCGGAAACACAAGACACAGTTCAGACATTCAGGTACCGGGACAGATCCAGGATCAGGGATTCAGGGAACAAGATACAACAGGAACAGGCCTGGATATGCAGCCTCCAGGAAGGGCGATCTGGGTACTCAGCCCCCAGAACAGGCAGAAACACAAGACAGGACAAAGGGAATCAGCTCTCCAGAACTGATCGCAATCAGAGCAGGAGCTGAACACACAAACACACACGGCTAGGTTCAGGAACTCAATGCAAACTCAATGCAAAGCTCTGGCAACGCCCCACAGGGCTGGGGAACTTTATATATGAGTTGCTTCACAGCGATAGGCTGGAGCAGCAATTCTAGTGCACACCCAATCCTCATAAAAGCAGGACAGGTGTGGGCCGCGCCCCCTATGCAGAGCCAGACAACTCAGCACAGAAGGACACCTGACAGTGGCTGCAGCCACACACGTAGTAAGTCATGCACCACTGCAGAGGACTTTGCAACCTACGAGTGGCTTCTACAGCAGGCCAGGGACCGCACATGCGGGTGGTCATGCAACGCAGCGGAGACACTCATGCAAGTACGGCTACGCAGCAGAGCTGGGAACTGAGCAGCATCCATACAGGTAACAGACAACAGTATCCCAGCTGGTTAGGGGAAAGGAGCAAAAGGGTTAAAGCAAAGACATGCAAAGTAACGCTGGAAAACAAAGTACAGATAATACCAGCGTTACACGTCCCTTTCAGTTTCCTGCCTTCCGTGTGTCAGACCAATGCCATATGCTTCTCTCTACATAAAGGGCCAACATCGTTGATACAGTGCACTTATGCAGTCATGGCCAAAAGTTTTGAGAATGACACAAATATTAATTTTTACATCTTAACAGCAATTACTTGCAAAATCAATATTTGGCTAGAAAATGAACTTTATCCCCCAAAACACATTTCAACATCATTGCAGCCCTGCCTTAAAAGGACCAGCTAACCTCTTTTCAGTGATTGCTCCATTAACACAGGTGTGGGTTTTGATGAGGACATGGCTGGAGATTAATCTGTCATGATTAAGTAAGAATGACATCACTGGACACTTTAAAAGGAGGCTGGTGCTTGGCATCATTGTTTCTCTTCTGTTAACCATGGTTATCTCTAAAGAAACACGTGCAGTCATCATTGCAATGCACAAAAATGGCCTAACAGGGAAGAGTATCGCAGCTAGAAAGATTGCACCTCAGTCAACAATCTATCGCATCATCAAGAACTTCAAGGAGAGAGTTTCCATTGTTGCCAAAAAGGCTTCAGGGCGCCCAAGAAAGACCAGCAAGCGCCAGGACCGTCTCTTAAAAGTGTTTCAGCTGCGGGATCGGGCTACCAGCAGTGCAGAGCTTGCTCAGGAATGGCAGCAGGCAGGTGTGAGTGCATCTGCACGCACTGTGAGGCGGAGACTCTTGGAGCAAGGCCTGGTCTCAAGGAGGGCAGCAAAGAAGCCACTTCTCTCCAGAAAAAACATCATGGACAGACTGATATTCTGCAAAAGGTACAGGCAGTGGACTGCTGAGGACTGGGGTTCTCTGATGAATCCCCTTTTCGATTGTTTGGGACATCAGGAAAACGCCTCATTTGGAGAAGACAAGGTGAGCGCTACCACCAGTCTTGTCTCATGCCAACTGTTAAGCATCCTGAAACCATTCATGTGTGGGGTTGCTTCTCAGCCAAGGGAATCTGCTCTCTCACAGTCTTGCCTAAAAACACAGCCATGAATAAAGAATGGTACCAGAATGTCCTCCAAGAGCAACTTCTCCCAACCCTCCAAGAGCAGTTTGGCGATCAACAATGCCTTTTCCAGCATGATGGAGCACCTTGCCATAAAGCAAAGGTGATAACTAAATGGCTCAGGGAACAAAAAATAGAGATTTTGGGTCCATGGCCTGGAAACTCCCCAGATCTTAATCCCATTGAGAAAAATTCTGACAAAATGAAAGCATTGATTGTGCAAGAATGGACTGCTATCAGTCAGGATTTGGTCCAGAAGTTGATTGAGAGCATGCCAGGGAGAATTGCAGAGGTCCTGAAGAAGAAGGGTCAACACTGCAAATATTGACTTGCTGCATTAACTCATTCTAACTGTCAATATAAGCTTTTGTTACTCATATGTTTGCAATTATTATATTTCTGTCTGTGATAAAAACACCTGTCAAACACACATAAAAACCAGAGGGCAGCAGATCATGTGAAAATATAATATTTGTGTCATTCTCAAAACTTTTGGCCATGACTGTACATATGATTTCTCTGCGTGCATAGAGCATTAATACACATAAATTAGATCATGTTATCATTTTTCTCCCTTAATAATTCATGTAATTTTCTTTTTCTATTTATACAGCACATACATCAGCCTAGTGAAGTCTGTGATGGCAGTGGGAGTGTTGTCATAGATGTGGGGCATAGTTGTGCTGTATTTA
Organism: Oophaga sylvatica; assembly: GCA_033576555.1. Taxonomy (NCBI): domain Eukaryota; kingdom Metazoa; phylum Chordata; class Amphibia; order Anura; family Dendrobatidae; genus Oophaga; species Oophaga sylvatica. Next base: position 834,866,455 of record JARQOD010000001.1, on the reverse strand, counting down.
GTCTGTTTTGCTCGTCATAGTTAGATCATGTATTGCAATAAAATGCAGAATATATAATCTGCAGAATACATATAGCATCAGTTGTGTATGCCCTATACAGGAGGCATGTGGTTATTTATTACTACAGTATATAGAAGAATGATTCATTATGACGATATCTCCCACTCTAGGTTGTACAGTTACTCCCCACATGTTCTAACATGGCAACATTCAGAAAAACAGGCCCCGCAGCCTGAAATTGTAACCCACGAGGTAACACAGGAATAGAATTACACAAGTAGCATATGGCCCTTGCAGCCTGCTCACCTTAGCACATATGGTATCTCAACAAAGGATATCTACCATCTGTCAAAAAGTGTGCCAGTGAAAACTGTATACCCTATATCTTATTTTCTGCATGCATGACACAAAGGATCAGGCCGATCTATGCTGTCAGCTCTAAGTAAATATCCTAACACTATACACACCTGGCAAATGGAAAACCGCATTGTACACCTGTCTGTTACCACAATACTATACCTAGCAATTAAAAGATGTTGTTCTGTATTTGTCGAATATTGTTAATATGAAATATATTAAGTTATAGAACAGTTTTAGGTTCATTTGGGTATATCTGTAACTTATAATAAAGTGAGTTGTGGTTAATGGTTAAATTAAGTCAATAGCCATGGGAATTGCTGGGAATTTTACGCTATTTTATTCTTCAGTTTGGGAAGTTTGGTTTGTCTGTTAACTTTGAAACATTATGATGTAACTGCAAGATCTGCACCCATGCTTTACACTATAGCTCTGCTTAAATGCATTGGCTACTGTAAATGGGCATAAATCCAACACATTTTTAAAAGTCAGTCCATGGATGACTCACTTCCATTTCAACATTCACAGAATGATCATAGTTCACAAGCAATAGAGAATATCATGTAATTTTTACGCGCAGTGTGTGTTTAGACTATATTTAAAGAGGAGCTGTCAGTCGGTCAAAAGTGGTTAGATTTTTTACCTTAATATATTCTGGCTTCTCCTCAAAGTATTATTTTATTTTACTAAATCCGACTTAAAGTTCCAGAGATATCAACCTTTTTTAGTGCACCCTACTATGCTGATTTTTTTTATGTACTTTCCCAAGGGGGCGTGGCTCACAGGGTAATTGTAGTGAAACCTCCACCAGGGGGAGCTGGTGAGGGAAGAGAGCTTACATACTAAGCGTAGCAACACTGAGCAACTGCACAGGTGTCACAGGTAATGAGAGAATGGTCAGACGAACCGAGTCAGAAACGATCCGGAGCAGATGTACCAGAAGTAGCAGCAATACATGTAGTCAAAATACGAAGCCGAGTGTCAAAAAGCAAAACATGAGCTCGGGGTCTAAAAACATGAGACGGAAGACGTGGTCGGGGTACAAACCGGGGAATCAAAAGCCAGACAGGAACGTAGCAGCAGAGACATATACCAAGAGATGGGGTCAGAGATCAGTCCAGGTCATACACGTGAATACAAGTCAAAGGCAGGAGGATCACCAAGGTGCAAGGATCAGAGGCTCTAAACTGAAAGCTTGAGCTATCACTAACACTGGTCAGCAGGCTGTGATGGACAGAAATTGCCCAGCAAGCTCCAGAACGAGGCAGAGGAGATAAACCCCCGCATGACCAGTCCCGAGAGAGGACAGCAGAAAATAAACTCTGGACTGGACCATGACAGTAATGATGCACAGCAGTCTAAAACATGCCCCCAGAGCAACATGTGAGTCATGTACCCTTGGTAAAGACCATAAAAATTAGTACTAAATAAAGAGTCACATCTCTGTAACTGTATGGCGGATTTAAGAAAAGAAAAAACTGAATATCCGGGGGCTGAGGGAACAAAAAGAGGGGGAGAGAGTGTTATAAATTAGCTACTTTTGATCCAGTGATAGGTCCGTTATAAGGAGAAACCTTGAGATCTGTTTTAAGGGGCTGTCCAAGCATAATCTCCACCCCACCTAACATCAGAGTTCACCCAAAGTTACTGACACACACTGCACAGGACAGGTACCGATGCAGCTGCCCACCACCAAGACAGTATGGTGCACGGGAGCTACTCTAATTAATCTGAACCCATCACTATGGATCATCTGCTGTCTTGGCAACTGTACTAACATTTGTCACGTCGGATAGGAGAGTTAGACCTTCTGCATACATGAGCACTGTTCCTCTACTGTGGCATTACTATGGGAATGATTCCTGTGCTGGTATAAGGTAACTATCTTGTTAGTGTGTCACTACCATGTGTGCCTTCCCTATACCTTAATATCACTGGGTGCACTATTTCTGGACATCATATTATTATTATTACTAGCTATCAACCCATTCTTTGCCTGGGTGGCAAGCATTTTTATAGGTATATGGTCTCCCATCATGGTATGTGCTGCCCCCCTCCTATCCTGGTATGCATGGCACCCTCATCCCTATCCTGGTATGCATGGTACCCCCTCATCCCTGTCCTGGTATGCATGGTCCCCTCATCCCCAATCCTGGTATGCATGGTACCCCCTTATCCCTATCCTGGTATGCATGGTACCTGCTCATCCATATACTGGCATTCATGGTTCCCTCACCCCCCAATCCTGGCATGCATGGTCCCCTCACCCCCCAATCCTGGTATGCATGGTCCCCTCCCCCCTAATCCTGGAATGCATGGTGCCCTCACCCCTCAATTCTGGTATACATGGTCCCCTCACCCCCCAATTCTGGTATGCATGCTCCCCTCATCCCCCAATCCTGGTATGCATGGTCCCCCCTCATCCCTATCGTAGGATGTATGGTACCCCCTCACCCCCCAATCTTAGTATGCATGGTCCCCTCCTCCCCAATCCTGGTATATATGGCACCCCTTACCTCCCAATTCTGGTATGCATGGTCCCCTCACTTCCCAATCCTGGTATGCATGGTCTCCTCACACCCCAATCCTGGAATGCATGGTACCCCCTCATCCCTATTCTGGTATGCATGGCCCCCTCACCCGCCAATCCTGGAATGCATGGTACCCCCTCATCCCTATTCTGGTATGCATGGCCCCCTCACCCCCCAATCCTGGTATGCATTGTCCTCTCAGCCCCCATACTGGCATGCATTGTTCCCTCACCCCATATCCTGGTATGCATGGTCTCCTCACCCCCAATCCTGATATGCATGGTCCCCTCACCCCCAATCCTGATATGCATGGTCCCCTCATTCCTCTATCCTGGTATCCATGATCCCCTCTCCCCCTATCCTGGTATACATGGTCCTCTCACCCCCCTATCATAGTATGCATGTCCCCTCACCCCCAATCCTGATATGCATGGTCCCCTCACCCCCTATCCTAGGTATGCATAGTCCCCTCACCCCCTATCCTGATATGCATGGCCTCTCACCCCCCTATCCTGGTATGCATGGTCCCCTTACCCCCTATCCTGGTATGCATGGTTCCCTCACCCCCCTATCATGGTATGCATGGTCCCCTCACCCCCAATCCTGACATGCAGTCCCCTCACCATCAATCCTGATATGCATGGTTCCCTCACCCCCTATCCTGGTATGCATGGTCTCCACACCCCCTATCCTGGTATGCATGGTCCCCTCACCCCCCAATCCTGGTATGCATGGTCCCCTCACCCCCCAATTCTGGTATGCATGGTCCCATCACCCCTCAATCCTGGTATGCATGCTTCCCTCACCCCAATCCTGGTATGTATGCTCCCCCTCATCCCTATCGTAGGATGTATGGTACCCCCTCACCCCAAATCCTGGTATGCATGGTCCCCTCATCCCAATACTGGTATGCATGGCACCCCTTACATCGCAATTCTGGTATGCATGGTCCCCTCATTCCCCAATCCTGGTATGCATGGTTCTCTCACCCCCTATCCTGGTATGCATGGTCCCCTCATCCCCCATCCTGGTATGCATGGCCCCATCACCCACCAATCCTGGAATGCATGGTCCCCTCACCCCCTAATCCTGGTATGCATGCTCCCCTCACCCCCCAATCCTGGTATGCATGTCCCCCCTCATCCCTATCATAGGATGTATGGTACACTCTCACCCCCCAATCATATGCATGGTCCCCTCATCCCCAATCCTGGTATACATGGCACCCCTTACCTCCCAATTCTGGTATGCCTGGTCCCCTCACCCCCTTATCCTGGTATGCATGGTCTCCTCACCCCCCTATCCTGGTATGCATGGTCCCCTCACCCCCCAATCCTGGTATGCATGGTTCCCTCACCCCCCAATTCTGGTATGCATGGTCCCCTCACCCCTCAATCCTGGTATGCATGCTTCCCTCACCCCCAATCCTGGTATGTATGCTCCCCCTCATCCCTATCGTAGGATGTGTGGTACCCCCTCACCCCAAATCCCGGTATGCATGGTCCCCTCATCCCCAATACTGGTATGCATGGCACCCCTTACATCGCAATTCTGGTATGCATGGTCCCCTCATTCCCCAATCCTGGTATGCATGGTTCTCTCACCCCCTATCCTGGTATGCATGGTCCCCTCATCCCCCAATCCCGGTATGCATGGCCCCCTCACCCCCCAATCCTGGAATGCATGGTCCCCTCACCCCCCAATCCTGGTATGCATGGTCCCCTCATCCCCAATCCTGGTATGCATGCTCCCCTCACCCCCCAATCCTGGTATGCATGTCCCCCCTCATCCCTATCATAGGATGTATGGTACACTCTCACCCCCCAATCATATGCATGGTCCCCTCATCCCCAATCCTGGTATACATGGCACCCCTTACCTCCCAATTCTGGTATGCCTGGTCCCCTCATCCCCTAATCCTGGTATGCACGGTTTTCTCACCCCCCTATCCTCGTATGCATGGCCCCCTCATCCCCAATCCTGGTATGCATGGCCCCTCATCCCCCAAACCTGGTATGCATGGTCCCCTCACCCACCAATCCTGGTATGCATGGTCCCTTCACCCCCCCAATCCTGGTATACATGCTCCCCTCATCCCCCTAATCCTGGTATGCATGGTCCCCCCTCATCCCTATCGTAGGCTGTATGGTACCCCCTCACCCCTCAATCATCATATGCATGGTCCCCTCATCCCCAATCCGGGTATACATGGCACCCCTTACCTCCCAATTCTGGTATGCATGGTCCCCTCATCCCCCAATCCTGTTATGCATGGTCCCCTCACTCCCCAATCCTTATATGTATGGTCCCCCTCACCCCTATTAACCCCTTAATCCCATTGGACGTAATATTCCGTCCATGTGACCTGGTACTTAATTCCCATGGATGGAATATTACGTCCAGGGCGATCAGCTGCGCTCCCGGGGGAGTGCAGCTGATCGCCGCCGGGTGTCAGCTGATTATCACAGCTGACACCCGGCACTATGTGTCAGGAGCGGTCACGGACCGCTCCCGGCACATTAACCCCTGGCACACCGCGATCAAACATGATCGCGGTGTACCCGGGGCACAGGGGAGGATCGCGCAGGGTGGGGGCTCCCTGCGCGTTCCCCTGAGACCCTCAGAGCAGCGTGATGTGTCACGCTGTTCCGAGGGTCCGTCCTCCCTCCAGGTCCCCGGATCCAAGATGGCGCCGGAGTCCTGCAGGGAATCCTGCAGCGATGCCAGAGCGATCGCTGGTGTGACAGAGTGCTGTGCACACTGTCACACCAGCGATCTGCTAAAATACTGTGAAAGCACCAAAACATTAAAAAAATGATATAAATGAGGTATCTCCATAATCGTACTGACCCGAAGAATTAAACTGCTTTATCAATTTTACCACACGCGGAACGGTATAAACGCCTCCCCCAAAAGAAATTCATGAATTGCTGATTTTTGTTCATTCTAACCTCCCAAAAATCGAAATAAAAAGCGATCAAAAAATGTCACGTGGTCATAAATGGTACCAATAAAAACGTCACCTCATTCTGCAAAAAATAAGACCTCACATGACTCTGTAGGCCAAAATATACAAAAATTATAGCTCTCAAGATGTGGTGATGCAAAAAACTACTTTTTGCAATAAAAAGCGTCTTTTAGCGTGACAGCTGCCAATCACAAAAACCCGCTATAAATAGTAAATCAAACCCCCCTTTATCACCCCCTTAGTTAGGGAAAAATAATAAAATTAAATTTTTTTTATTTATTTCCATTTTCCCATTAGGGTTATGGTTAAGGTTAGGGTTGCGGCTAAAGTTAGGGTTAGGGATGGCGCTAAAGTTAGGATTAGGGTTAGGGTTGGGATTAGGGTTAGGGGTGTGTTAGGGTTAGGTTTGTGGTTAGGGTTGGGACTAGGGTTAGGGGTGTGTTGGGGTTAGGGTTGGAGTTAGAATTAGGTGGTTTCCACTGTTTAGGCACATCAGAGCCTCTCCAAATGTGACATGGCGTGTGATCTCAATTCCAGCCAATTCTGCGTTGAAAAAGTCAAACGGTGCTCCTTCATTTCTGAGCTCTGCCATGCATCCAAACAGTAGTTTACCCCCGCATATGGGGTATCAGCGTACTCTGGACCACAAGAGTTATTGTGCAATTTGTTCTATTTCTTCCGTTACCCTTGGGAAAATAAAAAACTGGGGGCGACAAAATCATTTTTGTAAAAAAAAATTATTTTTTTGTTTTTACGGCTGTATGTTATAAATTTTCTGTGAAGCACTTGGGGCTTCATAGCGCTCACCACACTTCTAGATAAGTTCCTTGTGGGGTCTATTTTCCAAAATGGGGTCACTTGTGGGGGGTTTCCACTGTTTAGGCGCATCAGGGGCTCTCCAAATGCGACATGACGCCCCCAGACCATTCCATCAAAGTCTGCAATCCAAAACGTCACTACTTCCCTTCCGAGCCCAGACGTGCACCCATACAGTAGTTTTTCTCCACATATTGGGTATCAGCGTACTCAGGACAAATTGGACAACAAATTTTGGGGTCCAATTTCTCCTGTTAACCTTGTGAAAATAAAATATTGGGGGCGAAAAAATCATTTTTGTAAAAAAAAAGGATTTTTTATTTTTACGGCTGTACATTATAAACTTCTGTGAAGCAATTCGGGGTTCAAAGTGCTCACCACACATCTAGATAAATTCCTTGTGGGGTCTATTTTCCAAAATGGGGTCACTTGTCGAGGGTTTCCACTGTTTAGGCGCATTAAGGGCTCTCCAAATGCGACATGACGCCCCCAGACCATTCCTTCAAAGTCTGCAATCCAAAACGTCACTACTTCCCTTCCGAGCCCAGACGTGCACCCATACAGTAGTTTTCTCCCACATATTGGGTATCAGCATACTCAGGACAAATTGGACAACAAATTTTGGGGTCCAATTTCTCCTGTTAACCTTGTGAAAATAAAATATTGGGGGCGAAAATATCATTTTTGTAAAAAAGAAAAGGATTTTTTATTTTTACGGCTGTACGTTATAAACTTCTGTGAAGCAATTCGGGGTTCAAAGTGCTCACCACACATCTAGATAAGTTCCTTGTGGGGTCTATTTTCCAAAATGGGGTCACTTGTGGGGGGTTTCCACTGTTTAGGCGCATCAGGGGCTCTCCAAATGCGACATGACGCCCCCAGACCATTCCATCAAAGTCTGCAATTCAAAACGTCACTACTTCCCTTCCGAGCCCCAACGTGCGCCCATACAGTAGTTTACTCCCACATATTGGGTATCCGGATACTCAGGACAAATTGGACAACAACTTTTGGGGTCCAATTTCTCCTGTTATCCTTGTGAAAATAAAATATTGGGGGAGAAAAAATCATTTTTCTAAAAAAAAAAAAAGATCTTTTATTTTACGGCTGTACGTTATAAACTTCTGTGAAGCACTTTGGGGTTCAAAGTGCTCACCACACATCTAGATAAGTTCCTTGAGGGGTCTAGTTTCCAAAATGGTGTCATTTGTGGGGGGTTTCCACTGTTTAGGCAGATCAGGAGCTCTCCAAACACGACATGGCATCCAGCCAATTCTGCATTGAAAAAGTCAAATGGCGCTCCTTCCCTTCCAAACTCTGCCATGCACCCAAACAGTGGTTTACCCCCACATATGGGGTATCAGCGTACTCAGGACAAATTGCACAATAACTTTTGGAGTCTTGTTACCCTTGGGAAAATAAAAATTGGGGTGAAAAGATCAATTTTGTGGAAAAAATATGATTTTTTAATTTTACGGCTCTACGTTATAAACTTGTGTGAAGCACTTGGGGGTTCAAATTGCTCACCAAAGATCTAGATAAGTTCCTTAGGGGGTCTAGTTTCCCAAATTGGGTCACTTGTGGGGGGTTTCCACTGTTTAGGCACATCAGGGACTCTCCAAATGCAACATGGCGTCCAATCTCAATTCCAGCCAATTTTGGTTGGAAAAGTCAAATGGTGCTCCTTCCATTCCGAGCTCTGCCATGCCCCAAACAGTGGTTTCTCCCCACATATGGGGTATCAGCGTACTCAGGACAAATTGGACAACAACTTTTGAGGTCCAATTTCTCCTGTTACCTATGGGAAAATAAAAAATTAGTGACTAAGAGATAATTTTTGTGGGAAAAAAATAGGATTTTTTATTTTCATGCCCGGGCATTATAAACTTGTGTGAAGCACTTGGGGTTCAAAGTGCTCACCAAAGATCTAGATAAGTTCCTTAGGGGGTCTAGCTTCCAAAATGGGGTCACTTGTGGGGGGGTTTCCACTGTTTAGGCTCATCTGGGGCACTACAAACGGAACATGACCCCCATCAATGTTTGCATTCCTAAACATTACTGCTTCCTTTCCAAGCCCTGCCGTGCGCCCAAACAGTTCCCCCCCCCCACATATTGGGTATCAGCATACTCAGGACAAATTGGACAACAACTTTTGGGGTCCAATTTCCTTGGGAAAAATCAAAAATTTGGGACTAAAAAAATCATTTTTGTGGAAAATTGTTGTTTTTTTTTCCACACCCAGGCATTATAAACTTTTGTGAAACACTTTGGGGTTCAAAGTGCTCACAACAAATCTAGATAAGTTCCTTAGGGGGTCTAGTTTCCAAAATGGTGTCACTTGTGGGGGTTTCCACTGTTTAGGCGCATCAGGGGCTCTCCAAACACGACATGGCGTCCAATCTCAACTCCAGCCAATTTTAGTTTGAAAAAGTCAAACGGCGCTCCTTCCCTTACGAGCTCTGCCGTGTGCCCAAACAGTGGTTTTCCCCCACATATAGGGTATTGGCGTACTCAGGAGAAATTGCACAACAACTTTATCTGCCCATTTTCTCCTTTTACCCTTGTGAAAATAAAAAAAAGTTTGTAAAAGATCATTTTTGTGGCTAAAAAGTTAAATATTAATTTTTTCCTTCCACGTTGCTTCAGCTCCTGTGAAGCACCTGTAGGGTTATTAAACTTCTTGAATGTGGTTTTGAGTACCTTGAGGGGTGCAGTTTTTAGAATAGTGTCACTTTTGGGTATTTTCTGCTATATAGACCCGTCAAAGTGACTTCAAATGTGAGGTGGTCCCTAAAAAAATGGCTTTGTAAATTTTGTTGTAAAAATGAGAAATCACTGGTCAACTTTTAACCCTTATAATTTCCTAACAAAAAAAAATTTGGGTTCCAAAATTGTGCTGATGTAAAGTAGACATGTTATTTCTTAACTATTTTGTGTGACATATTTCTCTGTTTTAAGGGAAAAAAAAATCAAATTTTGAAAATTGCAAAATTTTCAAAATTTTCGCCATATTTGTGTTTTTTTCAAAAATAAACGCAAGGTATATCGAAGAAATTTTACCACTATCATGAAGTACAATATGTCACGAGAAAACAATCTCAGAATCGCGAAGATCCGTTGAAGCGTTCCAGAGTTATAACCTCATAAAGAGACAGTGGTCAGAATTGTAAAAATTGGCCCGGTCATTAACGTGCAAACCACCCTTGGGGTTAAGGGGTTAAACTGCACACATACCCCAAAAAAAAACATTTATACGTTCTGCCGGAGGCCTGGGGATGAGAGCGGCACCAGAGTAAGCGCATGCCCATACTGCACTATCCGGCGCCATATTGCTGAATACACACTGCAAATATGTCTTCCGTAAAATGGCGCCAGATAGCGCTATGCGCATGCGCGATTCTGACGCGCACTCCTGGTCTCCTGCCCCGGTTTCCGGCGAGAAGAGAGCAACACTCCTCCTGGTCAGGTAAGTATGTAAGTATGGCACCAGAGATCGAGGTATGCATCCAGTGTCTACGCGTACCGCGATCTCCGGCGCCATACACAATCATCACCGCTGGATGCCGTCTTCTGTCTGGAGCTAAACTGCGTAGGCGTGTTGCACTTGTGCAGTCTATAAAGGCTTCAGACAGAGTGACGCTTACAGCGTTATATTATAGATTATTATTATTCAATTTTATAGCGCCAGTTATTCCATGGCGCTTTACATGTGAAAAAAGGGGCATACATAGACAAGTACAATAAACATGAGCAATGCAAGGCACACACAAGTACAGAAGGAGAGAGGACCCTGCCCGCGAAGGCTCACAGTCTACATGGGATGGGTGAGGATACACCATCCTTATCCTATTGCATTAAGCAAAGTCAAATGGCAGAAAGTGGAGAAAATAATAATCAAAGGCTGATCATTGCTGCAGTGGTGGAGTGGAGCTTTCCAATTTAAGGGGCCCTTTCGGGTTTATAAGTGTATTCCCATCTCCAAGATCCTATATCAATATGTTGAAGGTGTAGTAATAATAATAATAATAACAAATACTTCCAATTATAAATATAGTATAGTTCTTCTGATTCACTATGTCGCTTACCCCATGTGCAGGGCATTGCAATAATGATACTTAAGCTGCTGCAATGCCCTGCACATTGGGTAAGCGACATAGTGAATCAGAAGAACTATACTATATTTATAATTGGAAGTATTTGTTATTATTATTATTATTACTACACCTTCAACATATTGATATAGGATCTTGGAGATGGGAATATCCTTTTTAAGTTTTTCTATTATTGACCATGCCATTGTAAATGTCAATAATAAGCAATAATAAGATAATGATATTAACAAATTGTATTTTTCAATCCCATGATATTATATTAACACTTGGGCAAATAAAGCCATTTATGGGGTGATAAGTGATTAATCTCATCAGTACAGTTCATTACTGTGAGACTGACATAAAGAGAAGTGTGTCTGCAGCTCCTTTCGACTTGTAGATGTCAGAGTCTGAAAGTCTACATGAAGCACCTAGATAAAAATGGCAGAAGAATGACATTGTACAAAGGTACTTTGATTTATCCCATTACACAATCTGCTAAGTCAGCATGCATCGCAGCTCTCACCAGTTCAATTGAAATGTAATTGAACAGGGTAAGAAGAACAGCGATTCCATTAGTGCTACATAAATACACACATTGCTATTTAGCAAAGGTTGATTTTTTTCAGTGCACCAGATAAAGAGGTTTTACTGCAGAGGATGGGAAAGTAGCAACACAATAATGAACTGCTATTAAACATTGGTTATAGATAGGAGACAAGCCGGCACTTGGAATCCTGGGTAATTTGGGAACGGGAAAACATTATAGAATCTACCACTACAACAGCACAAGGTCTGGTTGAACGGCTATATTGATCATTTGTTTTTATCCAGGTGGACTTTCTCCTTTGGGAGTTGTCAAAAATTAGGTATATTCAATAAAACCATTTAATAACATGATTATAATTCAACTGTTATTTAAACTGCATACTTACTTCAGCACTCCCTGTATATGCCTAGGTGAATTCATACCGATTTTACTGTCTATTTGATTACTTCCCTGCAACACACACTTTTCAATGATCCCTATAATTTCTCTCCACCGAATCCTCAGTATTTTCCAAACTTGCCAACATCTCAGTTGGTAAAACTACAGAGGAACGCCTGTAGCGCCTACTTTTCGACAAGGTTGACATAAATCTAGCTTTTCTTGGACTTATACATGATAAAAATTTTCTGGGATGCTGTGTCGTCAGTGGGTGTGGACCCACTGCACCACGGGCTAGGCTTACCCTGGAGGAGAATGACTAAGTGCCTACCTGGTTTTTACTAGAGCCTCTGGTGGTGAGGATAGGCTTGGCAGTAGGAAGTTACCAGGTGTCACTGCAGGGCAGTCCCAAGACCTGCAGAAGCTGACCCACAAGTCAGAGAAGGTATGTGAGGTACAGAAGGGTGAGATAAAAGTGTAGTAAGATGGTCTGAGGTTGGGACAGGCAGCACAGATTCACTATACAAAGTGGGGGACAGGAGTGGAGAAGTAAGATAGAACAGGTAAAAGAGCCAGGTCAGAAACAACGAAGACAAGAAAACACACTGACTGAATGCTGGAGACAACAGGAACAGGAACCAATGTTCATTCAGGGAACAGGAGGAGGATCAGCCTAATATATCCACTGCTGACAGATAGACTGGGGAAGGCAAACCCTGCAGAACACAGAAGGGTTAAATTCCTGCAGATTCTGGCCACCCCTCCCTATAGCCAGGTGGAAACAGCAGGGATAAGCAGCAGAGTTGGAAGTGCTGCATGAGGACTCAGCACGATGGCCTGACATGGGGAGGAGCAGAGAAGCAAACAAAGTGAGTAGCACAGCGCTGGGAATGCACGCGCGTTACCGCCATCAGTGATAACTTCCTTTTATGGGGTTTTTCAAAACACGAGGTATAGAATACAAATCACTTTGGCAGACATATAGATTTTTCTTCTCAAAGAGGTTTGTAGCAACTTGGGTAACTATTATGACAGTATTATTTGTTTTATTGAACATTGAGTTTGTCTGTAAATTCACAGACAGTCAATAAAAAGTAAAAATATATATGTATATATTTTCCCCCATGGTACATAGAAGAACACTGAGTGTGATTAGACCAACATAAAGAGGTAAAACATTCCTATTTTTATGTTACCGATCCTGATTACTGATTTGAGCTTGGGAATGTGAAGGCCGCATTCAAGGAGACATAAAGCTAAAGAAATTCAGACCTTGACAATCTTTTTTTCTATTATAAATCACTGAATTGAACAGTTACTGTGACGTAAAATATAGAACTCATTCTTATCTTGTTCCTGTAAATTGTCCTCCACACTTTTCTATATGAATTACTTCCTCGGCAGTGGGGTCAATGGTCATGTCAGTGATTATGTTATGTCTTTGCCTGTAGTGTGGTAAGAGGATAAATGAAAAAGTATTCCATAGTGTGAGGTCTGATTCACAATTGTATAATCAAAAGGACCCAGAGGGGTACCTGAAGTTCCAAGACCCCAATGCTGTTAAATGGCCATCAACTACTATTTGTCATTTATAATACTCGCCCTTTGAGATGACTCAGACACCAGACACCGGACAAACATACTGATGAGCTATTTGACATGAGATAAATGAAGGTGCAGTACCTGGAGGCTGCCACTAAGCAATGTATGAAGCCACGCAGTTTCTTCTTGCTCCATACATTGTTTAAATGTGGATGCCACCTGAGAAGATCAAAGCTGTTGGGTATGGATGTTAGGTGTCTTACTTCCAGCAATTTAATACTGATGACCTATCCTACAGGTAGATCATCAATCTGTTTGTCCCAGACGACACTTTTAACTCAAATCAAGTGTATTCTGAATATTGTGATTGTTGCAGGGTCCATAATCTTTCATGCTCAAGGAATCAGGTCACTCCACTCCTATATAAGGATTTGTTCTTTGTTTTTAAAGTTTATACAAGCAATTTTGGGGTCTGGAAAATATATCCAGAAGCAAAAAGCCTATACAGTTTTTTTTACCTTTTATCAATAAAAAGATGAAACCCTAGTGTGAACATGGCCTAACATTAAAAATCTAATCTCGGTGCACTCACATTTGCAGCAGATGGAGACTTAAGTGGGTCAGCAAACAATAATTTGAGCAGGATTAGCATTACCCTTAATCTCAAATAGAAGGGCTCCATTTTGTGAATAAACTAAGGGAGAATTACTTTTTGTTTGGTTTGATAAATAATCTCACAGAAATTATAGCGACACAAACTACAAGAAAATCATAATTCAGATGTTCATCATAAAGCCTTAATCCCCCTGTTTACCAGAGAAGATGTAGATGTTGAGCAGGAATAAAGGTTTATACTGACCAGAAAAGGGTTTAGATTGTACAAAATTGGAGGATAATGAAACTGCTGTGTGTTACATTCTGTACCAGCACTGAGAAATGCAACATCCATTGGGGGAATCCAATTGTTATTACCATAATGCAATAATCTTACACTGAAAATTGAATCTGTTCAGTAGGAGCTTTTGATAGATTATGCACTTTTGTACTGGTAAATTGGGAATAAACTGCTAAATTTCAGACTTTCTATTCTGAATGACTGGCAATTGAAAGCCATGAATATAGTTTACAACACCTAAACATCTACAGTGGATATGCGTTTGAAGGTTTTGTTGCAAAATTGATTAATATTTGGAACTTTTCCTAATTCCCTACACCTTAACTAAATTCCCAGTTTCAGCTGCCAAAAAACAGCCCAAAAGCATAATGCTGCCTCTATCATGCTTCACTGTGGGCATGGTATTCTTTTGGTGATACGCAATGTTTGCTTTGTGTCAAATATACCTCATGGAGTTATGACCAAAAAGTCCAACCTTGGTCTCATTAGACCATCACATGTTATCCCACATACTTTTGGCAGACTTGATGTAGGTTTTGGTAAAATATAGACTTGGATATTTTTTTTAGTAAGAAAATACTTCCATTTTGCCACCCCATACCACAGGTCAGACATGTGAAGAATACTGGAATAGTTGTCGCGTGCAGTACACAACCATAGTTCTTCTTGTCTTTTTGTCTTAATGTCACTGTTATACCAATTTTAGGCCACATGAGCATCTTCACAGTGTTGCATGATACCGTGATAACTGATAACTATCAACAGAGTCCTTTGCTGTAAGGTAAGCTGTTTATGGGCCATTGCTTTTGCTGTAAAATGCAACTAAGAAAATGTCAGGAAAATCCTACTAGAACAGTTAAAGTTTATATGAGGTTAATCAGATTCATTATATTGTTGATAGCTGTGTACTGGCTGCCATTTAACATGAGTTTAAATGTGACTGTCCAATTCTGAATACAACCACATCCACAATTATAAGAGGGTTTCCAAACTTACGCAACCACATTATTTTACTTTTGTTATTTTATTGTCCCCCTTCAAAATTATTTCAGTTTGTTTCTCAATAGTTTTTCTGCAGATTATGGGTGATATTAAAGTAGGAAATATTTCTGAAATTATTCCTCCTATTATGATTTGTTTACATGACAAAAGTCTGGCATGTGTAGACTTTTTATATCCACTGGATATGCATGCATTCAATAATAGCAGTTGAGTTCAGGATGTAGTAGTTTACATTCTGCCTATATACTGCAGATACAGCTTGTAATAGAGTTTTTACAGTTGTCAGAAGTCAGAGCATACAGGGCATTCAGAGAACACCGGAGGCAATAAATGGTGGTGACCATATTCTTCTGATAGTCCCACGGTACAGACATAGAAATGAATAGTAGTCACTGCAGCCCTGAAGATCATAATAGGATGGATCATACACTATAATTAACCACTTCAGGACTGCCACATATTAATTGGCCTGCCACTTCCTGGTGCAGTAGGTTTTAATGTTCAACACTGAACTAAATATTAAAACATTACACATGAGAGTTCTGTTCCACAGTCCATATAAATAAGCCAGTGGATCACATATTCGTTATTGTATTTTCTATAAATGGAAAAATTATCAAATTCATGACCAGTGGAATAAAAAGATATTAGACCCACTTAGGTATGATACAAAACAGTCCTATCATAAAATTATTGGTATGCATTATTCCAAATGGGAAAGCTTGCTATTATCACAATGACCAAAATATTTCTTAGTCATAAAATGGGTTAAATAAATTAGTTAAGATCTTACAATGCAAAGACAACCTTAAAAAAAACTTATATTTTATTCTTATCTGAAAGGGCACAAGCATGTTCGCTTCTAAAAATGCTACAATTTTAGGTATAGTTTTACCTTTATGGTAAATAAATTGCGGTGAATCATGCCTTCTACAGAATTTTGGTTCCATCTGGAGCATTTGCCAATGTTTTAAATTTCTATATTTTTTAACTATTTGCAAATGACATTCCTTTGTTGAAACGAACATTACTCTTCCATCACTGCCCCTCACTTTTGTCATTCTACCTATGCCTGATGACACGACTTACTTCCAATTTAATCTCCAACTTTAACTAATTCATTTTTCAAATACCCTCTTCACGTCTCTATTATTTCTTTTTAATATGCCTATGATATTTTTATTCTCCACTGCAAGTTGAATGTTTATGCAAAACTGACTTTTTGGTATACCTTTAACAGTCTGGTAATGAAAACTGACTTGGCACAATAATTTCTTTATCTGTGGGTTTGAATCAAATTTTGTATCTAAACTATTGGTTCTCCTGTTTAGTGCCACTTCAAATCAAAAAATGCTTAAATGCATGTCTACTTCCAGGGTAACATTTTAGCTTTAGAAGTTCTTACTCAAGATGAAAGTCTTAGAGTTCTTTTATTCTCATGGACCTTCTTTGATGAATTCCTGCCCCTAAGTGCTTAGTCACGTATTGTCTTACGATTCTTATTCCTCCCTTTATTGCCAACTTTCTAGTGTTTTCTAACATCCCACGCCTCATAGTTAATGTTAGCATCTGCCAGAGCTGGAATTGTTGTTCCCCATTCTCCCACCCTCTCTTCTTTGAGCAGGTCCCTTGCTCACCATCTGCTGTATCTCTGTCCTCTTCCTGCTCCCATAAGAGGAAACATGTTCTGTGTAACTAACCACCATCCACCCTACTAACAAAGGCACAGTTTATGTCAGCTCCAACCCCCTCTCTCCCACAGCTACTCCAGCTGCACCATACTTTTTGCTCCAGAGGGTTAGAGGTGGGGATGGTGAAGAATGAGTGTTAGAGGAGCCAGGACAAAACTGTAGGTGAAGAAGAGTCAGGTGCTTCAGGACCAGCAATGAAATCAGCATGGAATTGAACATACAGGTTAATACATGAGTTCATAAACATAGACATAATAGAGCAATAATGACAGATCAAGTTAGAGGTTTAGCCAAAATGTGCAGATTGATTTCCCTGAAAATATAGTCAAAGTCCCAGTGAAGTGATACAGGATTAATGCCATTCTCTATACAGTGACAGACTTTAATAGAAACCCCTGTGGTGAATACGAGAAAAGAACTGGTAATTAAAAGAAATGGAGATTAGAGGAAAAAAGAATAGGGAGAATTCAAATGAAACCTGAAAAGGAGATCATGAGTCTGTAGCGATGTTTCCTAGTCAATGCTAGTATTCCCAGACCACTGTAAAGGTTGTACCAATCCCAGCAATGATAAATATATTACACCATTTCTCTTACACCAAGTCTAATTGATTCTTTTCCAAACAGATTTTTGCTAAATATGCTGTTGCTTTGTATATTTTGATGACAATTTTGTTTATGAATAACATGTACATAGCACTGGGCCAGGGGCGGACATGTCATTACCAAGAGATAAGAGGGCCCATTTCACACCTTCAAAGCATGGGTAATTGTGCATTATGATGGACTGCAAAGGGCCCATCAAAAGACCCATATATTGTTCTTACACAGGGACCCAGATCGGCTGAATTTGCAGAATGAGCAAAACAAAAATTGGAACAGGACCCTCAGTTTACACAGAACATTATGTTTAGTGATGAGGCAAACTTTTTTGGGTGGGCCATTTATATGGACACACCTAAATGAAATGGGAATGGTGACAGTTTTCTTGCGTAGGGTGTCTTGCATTGAAATCTGCTGCAATGACCCGGGTACTGCGTTCACCAGACATCAACACAATTTCTATCCCCTCCTCACGTGTTAACCTCTGCGACATGTCAATGGCTGTAAACAAAGATAAAGTTGTAAATAACTCATGAAAGAATAACGTTACGTTAAAACAAAGAACACCATTGTTTTTCTTGTGAAATTCTCAATAAGTTTGGTGTGTCACATGACCCTCTTCCCATTGGAAAGTGAAATACAGCTAACTAAGACGCACCAGGATTTGGCGCAAAACAAGAGCAACAGCTAAACTGACCACAGAGCAGTACCAAAAGATGTGTGCCAGAGCACGTGGATTGACTGTGCCCTGTAAACAGCCTGTGCTAAGCAGCAAACGTGGCCGAGACAGGCGCAAGGTCAAGCCGAGTAAAAACCTGCCTGACTAGGAAAGACTAGGCGATCATACACGCCGATAGTGTGGCAGGTTCTTGGCCCAAACACACGTGCATACACAGAGTGGTAGCGTATCCACTCACTCACACACACCACATGGTTTATACTAGTGCACGACCGTGCGATCCTTTTATAACCGCAGCCTTACAGGACCTTGCTGATGGCCCAATCCGAACTGCTTGCGGACCTGAGCATGTGACCTCTGACCACCAATGAGCGGTCGTCTCACGGGCATGCTCAGATGGAGAAAAGCAGGACTTAGTCCCAGGAACATCTGTTCGCTGCTGACTAATGCTGTTTGCTATAGCTGAACCTGGGGCGGCAGCAGCAACCAAGCGCATAGCATTAGCCTGAGCAAGATGCTGGGGCTGATGTCTCTGCTGAGCAGGATCCTCTGCAGCTGAAGAAGAATGAGAGACTGCAGAGGACATGGCCTGAGATTCCCCCTGCGCAGCGGCGGGATCTCGACGCCTAACAGGGAGGATTTCAACATGACTAATCATTTATTATCTAGGAGAAAAGCCACATCTCTCTACATGAGCGTTCAAACCTATATACATCTACAGCAACAAAAAATGGATAGCCTTAAAGTCCAAAGTAAATCCATGTTACTTTATTAAGTTTACAATCATTACACACCACAGCCAACAGCAGATGGAATGCAGATCATGTAAGGTTGGGTAAAAAAAGATCATGTCGGATTTTTTTTTTTTAAATCACAGGAGTGGATCTGAGATGGAGAAGTCCTTCATTTATATTTTCCATTTCCTTCTAATCTACTTCTGGTTTCAAAATATGCATGAAAAATTGGCACAAAAAAAGTACGAGTAAAACCATCTGATAACTGATTTTTCATAGAATTGCAGATTAAAATATAAAACCTGATATCATTCACCTCCATGAGACGTTAACCTTATTAAAAAAGGAGGAGTCCTAATAAAAGAAGAGTAGAAAGAAAAGGAGACATGTGGCTTATACACAATGTCACTTATAACAGCTCTTATTATACCCTGGGTAATAATTAAAATGTATCTTTTCCCATATTTTGCGTTCAAGAAGAAAACATGTCGGTAATTTATTTTTCCTTTCACATGGAATTATTCAAATGCATATAACTGTGTAATTAGAAAGACATCACTTTACCTCTCCATGAGGTGAGCTCACTGCAAAGAGCAGCATGTATAGGTAGACAGTCACCTATGCTTACACACAAAAAAAATATTTACACTGGCTTTAAAAATCGTAATTCAACACCATGAATGATTTAAAAAATGATTGTACCACATATTTGCATACCATCCATAGGGACCAATATACACTTCTTAATACTGAAATTGCAACACATCTCAATTTATTGAAATACAAGCGCTTACATGCATTGGCATGTTATCAGTGGGGTTATTAATGGTTGTCTGGGGAGTGTTCTGCCACGCTGAATGCACTTGGGCAAGGAAATCATCAAGACTCTTTGCAGTTGCAGACCAATGGCATCCCAGATGTGCTTGATAGGAGAAAAGCCTGCAGGCTGCTCATAGTAGCACCAGCAACGTGCAGCTTGGCGTTGGGTTGTAAAACAGCTCCTGGGACACTTTGGAGACATGGGCGTTTCACTATTACACAGCCAAACCGGTGTAAACAAAGCTGTTAGTGTAGCTGTAGTGGAGACTAGATGGGTGGCTTCTGTACATTATGTCATCCCACAACATAAACAGGTGTGACGTTTCCTCGTGGAGGCCTCTTCATCGTGTTGCTCACGTGGTCTCCAGATTAATCTCCAGCTAAAGAAAGTCCAAGAGAAAAGTGGGCTAATTGCTGAAGAGTTTAACCCTTCATTCCTGCCTCCATTGCGTTCTTGCTCTGCATTATCATATTCTTGCGTGAGGTCAATGTAGCACCTGTAGCGGGACATCTAACTTGTAACCCAGTGTTGTACAAACACCTTCTGATATTTTGTATAGACATTGTTTGATGCCTTAGGCTTGTTATGTGACATCCAGTTTCACTTGCAGTATAAAATGGCTCCATCATGAAACCATTTTCTCCAAAGTATCCTAGCAGCTGTTTTTCAACACTACAATGTGTGAACAGCGTGCAGGGCCTAAACAAGCTGCCATGGACTGCAGTGTCTCT
Organism: Oophaga sylvatica; assembly: GCA_033576555.1. Lineage (NCBI taxonomy): Eukaryota > Metazoa > Chordata > Amphibia > Anura > Dendrobatidae > Oophaga > Oophaga sylvatica. Next base: position 834,846,068 of record JARQOD010000001.1, on the reverse strand, counting down.
GGACTTGTTTACCATTGAGCACATCTGGGACGTCATTGGTCAGCAATAGCAAAGGATAATTTCTGTGCCCAAATGCATTTAGTGTGGCAGAATATTCCTCATACAACCATTAATAACCTCATTAATAGCAGCCAAGTGTGTTTATATCTGCGTGTGGTGCTGGTGAAATAAATCAAGGTGTTTTCCATTTTTTTCATCATCTACACATCATCAACATGTCTATCCATCCCTTGATTTTCATAATTCCACAACTTTTCAATGTTGAGGAGTTAATATGCTGAAATAAATATGATGCATTTTGGAGTCCTAGTGAACCAGGGCAAAAAAATGTCTGTTCTTTCTATAATGGTACATGTATAATAATGTAAGCATGAAACATTTGAAAACACAGTAGCTACCTAAAAGTATTATTTTTGCCTATCGCAACCAATCAGTTTTGACTTCCTGTTTTCTACTTAAAGCCTTTGTGCACTTTTGCAACCATATTTAACTTTAACGCATGTTAGATCAAAAAAATACATTGGATATCTTGATTTAAATTGTCCAATGTGTTTCCATGGTTACAGGCTAAGTAGTCTAATTTCATCATTAGGGAAAAGCTAATCTCCTGAATGTGGGATCACTAGGTACATTTTCATAACTTCAAATATAACCTTATATATATATATGTATTTGTACAAGGAAAATACCCACTTACAGGAATGTAAACCAGAAAAAGACTTTCAATATTAGGGAAACACCAGATTGTGGATGAAAGTCTCTTACGCATTTTGTTAGACACCTAAAGTTTGCCTGTGAGTGATTCCCGAAATAGCAGGGCTGCAGCCAGGGCTGGACTGGCCATCTGGCAATTCTGGCAAATGCCAGAAGGGTCTCTCTGGCCGTGGGCCGCCTTGTCTTCTACATTGCTAACAGAATCAGTGTTCTCAAGATGCCCATACTGTTAAGACAAAGTCGCTGACTCTGTCATTTACCCCAGTAGACCACGGGTATCATTAGAAATATTGGTCTTGAAGTAAATTTTGCTTTCCTCCGTCCAGGTTAATATTGGTAATATATCCCATCTGGTGCTCGGGGACAGTGACAGCATGGGCCTGTGTGATTTCAAATGCCAGGGCTGAATTTCAGTCCCAGTCTGTACCTGGCTCCAGCTAAGTTGGAGGCATGATAACCAGTCAGTCCATATTTTCTACTCCACAATATGTCTACTTCAGTCCCACCATGGTAATCTACTAACTGTATAGTGAGAAGAAGGACACTTTTTTGTGCATGAGGCTTACTATCTCGTTAAATAAAACACCAGTGGTCAATAGAACCCACATACCATATATCATTTTTACAAGGGAACTATTTATTACTACAGTGTATATTCCAGTATTATTTTCTGTGTTTGCGTCTGTGTCTAATATATTCATTGAAATCAATAACCAATGTCGTGAATAGCTAGAAATATATGGTCTATGGTATCACAGAGTTGGTTTCAGATTTACTGATCAATAGATTGAAATACAAATATGAGACACCTGATGCTGGCATGAGGTAGCACATGCAATGTAAAAAAACAAAGGTCCAATATGGTGTTTAGGTAGATGGTGTGTGCAAAATACACTTTTTAAATTTTTGTAAGAATTACAATTCGTAAAAAGAGATAGAGATACAAGATTGGTAACATTTATTTATTTTATTCACTTACCGTATATACTCATGTATAAGACGACCCGTGTATAAGCCGACCCCCCTAATTTTGCCACAAAAAAATGGGAATACTTATTGACTCGCGTAGCCCAGGGTGAAAAATGATTATGCCCCATATGATGCTCCATAGATTATGCCCCCATATGATGCTCCACAGATTATGCCTCATATGCTGCACAGATTATGCCCCCATATGCTGCACAGATTATGCCCCCATATGCTCCACAGATTATGCCCAATATGCTCAACAGATTATGCCCCCATATGCTCCACAGATTATGCCCCCATATGCTCCACAGATTATGCCCCCATATGCTGCACAGATTATGCCCCCATATGCTGCACAGATTATGCCCCCATATGCTCCACAGATTATGCCCCCATATGTTGCACAGATTTTGCCCCATATGCTGAACAGATTATGCCCCATATGCTGCACAGATTATGCCCCCACATGCTCCTCAGATTATGCCCCATAGTATATGTCCCTTATGCTGCCGCACTGCTGCTGCTGCAAAAAAAAAATGACATACCTCTCGTCGCTGGGGGCCAGATACCGGTGTCCTGAGCAGGCGGTGGCACCGGCGCGCTATGAGGGACAGGTGTCGGTGTCACCGCTCGCTCAGGACCCTGGCACCTGAGATATTTACCTGTCACCGGACCGGTCCACCGCTGCGCTGCTCCCTCTTCCGGGTCCTCGGCAGTGAATGATCAGGCAGGGGCGCGACGCGCACTAACGACGTCATCGCGCCCTCTGCCTGAATATTCACAGCCAGAGGAGTCAGACGAGGGAGCAGCGCAGCGGTGGTCCGGGAGACACATAAATATCGCTATATTCACCCCTCCGCCGGCGCGTCTCTGCAACCTCTCCTCTTCTCCCGACGGTCTCCGCAGCTCTTCCTTCCTACAGCGGTCATGTGGTACCGCTCATTAAAGTCATGAATATATTCATGACTTTAATGAGCGGTACCATGTGACCGCTGCAGGAAGGAGCCGGAGATCGTGGGAGAAGCAGGGGGCTGCAGAGATACGCCGGTGGAGGGGTGAGTATGAGCCGACACCCCCGCTCCCTCTTCCCCGCCGACCCCAGTATATGACTCACGTATAAGCCGAGAAGGGGACTTTCAGCCCTAAAAAATGGGCTGAAAATCTCAGCTTATGCATGAGTATATACAGTATATAGCGCCATTAATTTCACAGCATAAACACAGGGGGAACATGCAAACTTGCAGATGTTCTCCTTGCTGGGATTTGAACACACATATAATAAACATGTAATACATAAAATATAGTAATATATACTAATAGCTAGGTATACTATGAAGAAGATATATTATCACTGTCCCCAAATTACTGCTTAATGTCAGTGTTGATGCTTTGGAGCCCAGAAGATGACAAGCCTTCATGCAATGTCGGGAATTCAGCAGTATCTGACACTTGATAGCACAGAAGCCAGTACATTACTTTATTTATTAGCTTTTCTTGTATACTTCCTTGTGTTGGCTTTATATTTTACTACTGATTTTATTGATGTATTACTATGAAGACAGTATTGTCAGGAGACAGTTACCTGTGGAGGATGCTCCTTCAATTAATATGTATGCCATCTGCTGAAAGCTACAGAAAGCCACGTAGTGCGCCTAATGGAAAATAAAACCTAGCATTTTGTCTTTTCAACTATTTCATAATATTTTATTTAGTAGAAAGAATGTGCGCTTTATCTATTCTCCAAACAGATTTCAGTGTCATTACTTCAAAGAAAAGAGGAATAGGAAAGAGAATAGGCATAATCGAATCTACTCATAAAGTCCTTGTAAGAATATAAGCATCTATTGATACTTTATTCCCTAAATTGGAGTAGCTGTCTGACTAATTGCATTGGCTCCCAGCTCAGAATGCGGAGACACCACCCACGCACACTTTTTTGTATTAACCGTCATTACATATTATTAGTGTCCCTTTCATGGCCTTTCATGGGGGGGGCTCAAAGTGACAGATGGTTGGAATCTATGACAGTATTTCTGCCTTGAGGTTAACTGCTTCCATGCTGCTTTGTGAAAAAGTGTCATCAGAAAAGCAAAGATTTGCTGCCTCTTCAGTTGAAGTCTATTCTAGTATTTGGGAATGGGAATCTTGGTTTCATCATGGAATATTGCTTAATGTGATCACCGTGTAGGCTCTACTGTACATAATATTACATTTATAAGTATTGTAGTATTCTAATTATGAATACAAATATGTATGGAATGGAAATATAAAATCAGGGGAAAAGACGCAGTATATTTCACTAGTATAACTAGCCATGGAAATAAATATCCCGATTCTTTTTTTTATGCCCAAGAGCCAAGAATACTATTATTATTGGCAGAGAGAAACCCCTGAAAAAATTTCCAATCTCAGGAAATATTCATAATCATAACATGTTTTAAATACAAACAACAATAATATTAAAAGGGATCCAGATGGTAGGGTGTCAGCAACATGATTAATAATTCATAAATGGTGATATGATCAAATAATTAAATGAATATATTAAGTATATATACTATATATATTAATGCCACAAGGATGTTAAATTGACGTAAAAATGCATTGGATTTGAAAAATGCTGAAAGAAGCACTCCTCCTATCAAAGTTTTATCCTCTTAATATATTACAATCATCATATTATATGGTCTTGCGTACTTACAATTGCTCATTTTGCCTTTCTATCCAATTAATTCTTCTGTTTTCCATTAGGTCTATGACATCAGGTGATTAGGAACTGACTAGCTGAATCCTTCTAAGCTCTATGACTCTGCATGAGTCATGAGTCACTGCAAAAGTCCCTGACAAGTGGGAGAAAGAGCAGCTGAGTCAGTACAGGAGTTGATGAGGGGAATGATAAATCCAGGCAATAGAAATTTCCTGTTTCTACATAGAGCAGGGAATAGAGAAGAATTAGCTAAATAGAAAAGCAAAATGAGCAATTGTAAGTACACAGTGTTACCGGGGTGGACATACCGCATGTGCAGCTAGTGCAGCTTCACCAGGGCCCGGAGAGGGAGGGGGGCCCCTGCAAGATGGCTAATAACGAGGGCAATCTAGACTGTTTATCTGGCCCCTGGCCAGATTGCCCTCATGTGCGGTGACCAGGGAGAGCTCTTTGCAGCTCTGCTGCCTGCAAGAGAAAATGGCAGCAGAGGGGAGCTGCAGCGATCCATCCTGCTCCTTGCCCCCGCTTCCTGTCTCTCACACAGTCAGCAGTACGGCTGGATGACGTCATCATTCAGCACCGCGGCTGTGCCAGAAAGAAGAAGCTGCCGGCGATGGTGATGCTGTGAGAGAGCACTCAGAGAGGTGAGAGGTGCGGAAAGGTGAGAGGTGCTGTGTGTGTGTGTGTGTGTGTGTGTGTGTGTGTGTCGCTGCGGAGGAACGTGCAGAGAGGTGAAAGATGCTGTGTGTGTAGGTGGATAAGAGTGTGGGTGTGTCGCTGCAGGGGAATGTGCAGAGAAGTGAATGGTGCTGTGTGTGGAGGTGAAAGAGATGGCAGTGATAGGGGAGAGGCAATGATGGTGGTAGTTGAAAGGACCATGATGGGGGTGGTGGGGGAGAAGGAAATGATGGAGGTGGTGGAATGGGCAATGATGGGAGTGATGGGAGCAGGCAATGAAGGTGGCAGTGGAAAGGACAATGATGGGGTGGTGGGGGTGAAGGCAGTGATGGTGGTAGTTGAAAGGACAATGATGGGTGGTGGGGGAGGAGGAAATGATGGAGGTGGTGGAATGGGCAATGATGGTGGCAGTGGAAAGGACAATGATGGGGTGGTGGGGGTGAAGGCAATGATGGCAGTTGAAAGGACAATGATGGGGTGATGGGGAGGAGAAAATGATGGAGGTGGTGGAATGGGCAATGATGGGGTGGTGAGGGAGAGAAGGCAATGATGGTGGCAGTAGAAAGGACAATAATGGGGGTGGTGGGGGTTAAGGCAATAATGGTGGCAGTTGAAAGGACAATGATGGAGGTGGTGGGAAGGAGGAAATGATGGAGGTGGTGGAATGGGCAATGATGGGGGTGGTGGGGGAGAAGGCAATGATGGTGACAATGGAAAGGACAATGCTTCATGTGGTGGGGAAGGAGATAATGATGGAGGTGGTGTGGGAGAAGGCAATGATGGAGGTGGAGGAAAGGGCAATGATGGGGTGGTGGAGGAGAAGGTAATGATGGGGGTGATGGAGAGGGCAATGATGAGGGTGGTGGGGAGAAAGCAATAATGGAGGTGGTGGAAAGGGCATTGATGGGGTGGTGAGGGAGAAAGCAATGATGGAAGTGGTGGAAAGGACAATGATGTGGTGGTGGGGAGAAAGCAATAATGGAGGTGGTGGAAAGGGCATTGATGGGGTGGTGAGGGAGAAAGCAATGATGGAAGTGGTGGAAAGGACAATGATGGGGTGGTGGGGAGAAAGCAATGATGGTGGTGGTGGAATGGGCTATGAAGGGGGTGGTGGGGAAAAGGCAATGATGGTGCTGGTGGAAAGGACAATGATGGTTGTGGTTGAAAGGCCAATAATGGAGGTGGTGGAATGGGCAATGATGGGGTCATGGGGAGGAAATGATGGATGTGGTAGAATGGGAAATGATGGGGTGGTGGTGGAGAGGCAATGATGAAGATGGTGAGGGAGAAAGCAATGATGGAGGTGGTGAAGAGGGCAATTCTTGAGGTTGGGTAGAGGACAATAATGGGATGTGGGGGGAGGAGGACAATGAGGGGTGTGGGGGATTGGGATGGGAGGAAGGGGGATTTATAATGGATTTAGGAACAGGGGGAGGTTGAGGAAGATGTTATTATTGCTTATTATGTCTAATACAGTCCCTTAGTATATAGTGTACTCACTTATTATGTATAGTGCCATCTCTCAGTATATAGTGTAGTCACTTTTTATGATGCCGTCCCTGCTGTTATGTACAGTGCTGTCTCTTACATAGTGTATTCTTGTTATTTTTTGTCATTCACAGCACCATCTTTTATTACATAGTCCCCTCTCTTGTTAGATATAAAATGACTGCTGATGGAGGAATTGATGACCTGACTACCAGTCCACCAGCTCCTCCATTAGAAAAGTAGTTTTCTCTTGCTCCATCAACCATCATTTCATTATACAGCTAACAAGACAGGACGGTATGAAATAAAAAAAACATAACAAGAGAGGGCACTGTATAATAAGGGACGGCAATATACATAATAAAGGAGACTATGTAATATATATACATGTATGTATGTGTTGCTGTATATATATATATATATATATACATATATATACTGTATATATATATATATATATATATATATATACAGTATATATATGTAGCTTTGTCACCATAAAAGGAGTGGGGCCCAGACACATTTCTTGCAAAAGGGCCCCAAAGCTGTCAGTGTCCGCCCCTGCAGTGTTATGTAATATGATGACTGCAACACAGTTTGTGCTATGGAAACCCTGGTCTACAGTTATCCATAATATTACTTTTATATTATTGCACTAACTGGACTCTTTACCTTGTGTAATCATTCAAGGCAATAGAAAGATATTATTTCAAATTCTACACTACATTTATCCTTTTTCCCTTGCAGTCTCTGGAAATCTGATCTTATACATCTTCTCAGAACCGATTCTATTATGAATATAAATTATCAGAGCAAAAGTAAGAATCCAACACTAGCATCCAGGTGGCCTGGCAGAGGGGGGTAATTCAAGATGCCAGGTAACTTGGCTGATGGAACCCCCAATTAAGATCTCCAGGTGGCTTTACTGGCAAAATCCTCACTTTCCACATCCCAGTGCTTCAGAGAACTACTACATCTGTTGGTGTTTTAACATATGATGAGCACCGATTTCAGAACTGAAATTAAAAGTGATAAAGTTTGTTATGTACTTCCATTTTTGAAAAGTAATTGAAGTCTTAGCAAAAAGAGTTTACAAAGTTGCATTTTAAAATGTATAATATTCATAATAGACTTTATACAAGCTGCAGTTTCTTAAATGAATACGAATATATAAAGTCAAATTAGACATTCAGTTTTGCTATATTTGTAAAATGGATGAAATATGTCGATTAGTAAAATGTAGTAGTTTAGTCTAGAGTTATATTTACAAAAAAAAGAAACGCTTTTACATGGGGTAATATTTGCTGTTCCTATGCCTGACAGTAAGGGTATGTTTCCACGGTCCGCAGCAGATACCCGCTCTGTCCAAAGCGCTGCCGGCTTTTGTACACGCGGTGATTTAGCGGAATCACAGCATCCTATACATAGACTGTGCTGCGGTCTATAAAGACGTGTCACATGTCCGGTTATGCAGGTATCCCAAATGCGTCTTTGAACGCATAGTGGAGATGGGATTTCATAAAATCCCCTCCACTATGCTGTAACATCTGGCCGCTGCGGATTGGACGCTGTGGCTGTACGCAGCGTCCAATCCGCAGCAAATTCTGAACGTGGAAACGTACCCTAAAAGGAAAGTTTGCTTTATAATAGTAATAAAATGTAGGGAAACTGACTACAGAATTCGATATGCATTATTGGACTACAACTAACATGATGGTTAATGTTTGGCATAATGCGTTGAGTATCCTGCTTATCCTTACACAAACAGATGGACAGTGGGATTTTCTTGGCAAACTCCCCTGTAGGTTTAAGTAATAAGTGAAGCGTGATCTGTCAGCCTCAGGCAATCTATTCATTGGTCTAATGTCTTTGAGACAGGGACAATGGATAATAAGCTTTGGTGGTATGCTGCATAGGAAATGCAACTCTAAACCAGCCAGGGATATGAAATCCGAATGCAATTTTCCATATTTCGCACTGTCCTTCATACATCTTTTGTCAAGCAAAAATAAGGATTGGTTATTTTAGGATCATTCATTTTTATGGAATTCAAAATGGATTCAAAATGTCTAAATAGTCATCTTTGCAGCAATTTACAATTGATGAATTAACACACAACTGTTGTGAAAGCATCACACAACCAAGGTGAAATATCCCTCTGTTTCTTTAGAGCAAGTTAAAATTAAAATGGTTAAATTCAATTTTTATAGAGTTTAGCTCCATTGGGTTGACTGCATGCTAAAACCTTGCACAGGCAAAAAGTGGTGCTATGTCTTAAAAAGCAGCTATGATATATGTTAATCTCTTATAGAATTTTTCAGAGCAGATCTGGCTGAAAAAAAATGGGATGCACATTGAGGCTATGTGCACACGTTCAGGATTTTTTGCTTTTTTTAGCGTTTTTGCGGTGGTTTTCCGCTGAAAAAACGCATGCATTAAGCATCCTATTATTAGAATGCATTCCGCAATTTTTGTGCACATGCTGCGTTTTTTCAGTGAAAAAAACGCATCGCAGAAAAAAGCGCAGCATGTTCATTCTTTTTCTGGAATCGCTGCGCCATAGGATTGCATTGAACCGCTTACTTTCCGCATGTGGTTATGCCCACCATGCGCAAAGTGAGCGGTTCATGTGCGGATGGTACCCAGGGTCTGGAGGAGAGGAGACTCTCCTCCAGGCCCTGGGTACCATATCCCTGGTAAAACAATAATTAAAATAAAAAATAAACCACCAAAAAAGACCTCACATACAGCCATGTATAGAAACACAAAAATATTTTATTGTAACATAAATTAGCAACAGTTAAAAAGAATGGCAGACACCACAAGTACAGGAAAAAACAGTGGGACTCGACCGGAAAAAACCTCCATTTAGGCAATTGATACCATAATATGAAAATGAATTTACACTGTATTACACATAACACTAGGACACCAATGTCATGGGTCAATTATTAATAAATAGTAACAATAATAATTAATTTAGTGTGGATACAGAGCAGCAGCCAAATAGTGACAAAATGCCCTTCAGAATGATGGTAACAAACAGTGAGGGAATGTCATAGAAAAAATACAGAAACGGTACAATTGACTAAGTATTTTCTTAGTGTTTCTTAAAGCCGGAAAGTTGCCATTTGAAATTACTTCAGTTTTGTGCCATGTCTGTGATCTGTTTCTTTTTCAACAAAATAAAACAACTGAATGAACATCCTCCAAGGCCGGTGATTCCATAATTTTTGCCAGGGGTTGTATCATTAATACATCCGTATTATTTAAACCATAGAAGAAAACTATAATTATTGCAAATTTGGGCGTGACACTAGTTGCGCAACCAATTTTTTTACGGGGTTACCTTGTCAGAGAGGAGCCAGAAGACTGCAGTGTCTGATTGCACCTACCTCTGCGCTGAATAAAAGCACTTCACCTTCTTTTAAACGGTGTAAATTTCTTATGGCAGTACAGGGGTTAATCTGCCATGTTGAGAGCTCTGGGAGCTAGGGCTTTCAACTGAGCACAGTTAGCCCCTCCTATCCCCTATATTATCTGGGTCCTGACTGACACACATCATCAGAGCTAGCTTATGTTGCATGGCTGGGAGGATAGCAGTTGGTGGTTATAAGAGTAGGCGTTTGGTGGATTTATCTGTGACTGTTCCTTAGTTTAGTGAGAGTGACAATTCCCTTTCTTCTACTACTTTGGTTTTACCATCCTCCACTTCCCTGTGCATTCCTCTGTTATATGTGAGTGTATATTTGTATGCCCGGTATTTTCCGTGTCCCTGTTCGTGTTACCTTGTTTGTTTGGTTTGGTTGGTGTACTACGGTACACTACTACTCCCCTCTTCCCTGGGTGGGGGAAGGGTACAGACAGAGGGCGGATTCAGGAGATGAGGCAAGGTGTGTGGCTCCAGCATCTTCACCTTCAGAAGTAACCCGGGGAACAGGGCAAGATAGGGCGCCCCCTAGCATTAGGGAAAGGGAGGGAGCCCCTGGTCCCGAGTCATGACACAATTATTGCTAGGCGTTGCTGCTATATCATAGCACAATACAAGTGAATGTAGTCGCATTGTGACCCAAGATGTTACTGTGTCAAGTCGCAAAAACTTGTACCTGGTTGGATTTTTTTTTACTCCCTTGTCATGATTGTAATACACTAAAGTTTGCAAATTGACCCCATTCACTTGTATTGCCCTGCAATGTAACAGCAGCAATTTTTGGCTGTATGACTTGTGTTGCGGCCAAAGTTGCTGCATAGTTCTAGCCATAAATCTGTAAGTTTTGTTGTTCTGTGAATCATATTTCTTAAAAAAAAAAATCGCTTAACAAATATAAGGCATTCGGTCAAACAGCTAATGTGCAATTTGACTACGATAGAGATTGCTTTTGATATCAAAATTATTATGTAACATAGAAATGGCATACTATTTTAGGCCTCATTCAGACTTCCGAATTTCACATACAAATGCTAACAATGTTTTTCACAGATAGCACTCATTCCTGTGATAGCCTATGGGGCCATTCACAGGTCCGATATTTATCCAAGGGTCGGATCAAAATCGGCAATGCAAGTCAATGGGTCCAGGAAAAAATCAGACTGCATTCAGGATGGCATCCAAGTGCGGTCTGACTTTCATAAACTGTCAGAATTAGGAAGGTGGAAACATTTTTTTTTCATTTCTCCACATGCGAGAAAAACAAATGACACTCGGATCAAACTCTGAT
>JARQOD010000001.1:834761737-834834694 GCA_033576555.1 Oophaga sylvatica | reverse complement strand
ATATTTTCAACGTTATCTTGCTATGGCTTTTGGGCATGATTTCATAAGAAGATTTAGCATTCGTAATAAGGACAGAGCAAAATTAAGAGTACAAACACCGCTAATCGTTCCCCCTCTGTACTCAGACTTTTCATCTGCTCAGTGACTGCTATAAGTTGAAGATGATAATGGTGGTAGTAGTTGGAGCATTTAACACAGTCATGAAGCTGCCATAACAACTTGAAAGAGAAATCTTTTTACCGACATACCCTACTGTAAATTTTTTTTTTTGTGCGGATGCAAAAGTGTGCTGGATATAACGAGAGTGACAAACTGCCTAAAAAAGGGAATTTAGGCCTAAAATGCCTGAATTCTTGGCACACGGATGTATGAGGTGTGTCAGAGATAGACCCAACTGTAAAATGAGGCCTGTTTTTTAAAATAATGCAACATAATGCTGTATATAAGTACTGTGACACCAAGGGCAAAAAATAAAGCTGCCATAAACTGGCCAATCTTTGAGCATGCAAAGATATGAGCTGGCACAGAGATAGCACACCAAAAATGTGTTGCCTGTATTTTTTTTATTTTTTTTGCGAAATACTGATGTTTATAAGTACAGTGACACCCAGGACAAAAAAAAGAAAACTGCTATAAACTGGCCAAACTTTGAGCACACACAGATATGAGCTGCCACGGAGATACCACTATGACAAATGTGTGCCCTGTTTTTTTTATTTTTGGGATAACTAGTGCTGTATATCAGTACTGTGACACCCAGGACAAAAAAAGGAAAACCAGCCTAAACTGGGCAAACTTTGAGCACGCACAGATACAAGCTGGCACGGTGATACCACTACGAGAAATTTTTTTTTGCTTATTTTTTTTTATTTTTTTGCTAAATAGTGCTGTATATAAGTACAGTTTCACCCAGGACACAAAAAAGAAAACCGCCGTAAACTGGCCAAACTTTGAGCACACACAGATATGAGCTGCCACAGAGATACCACTATGACAAATGTGTGCCCTGTTTTTTTTATTTTTGGGCTAACTAGTGCTGTATATCAGTACTGTGACACCCAGGACAAAAAAGGAAAACCGGCCTAAACTGGCCAAACTTTGAGCACGCACAGATATCAGCTGGTACAGAGATACCACTATGACAAATGTTTTTTTTTTGTCTAAATAGTGCTGTATATAAGTGCAATTTCACCCAGGACAAAAAAAAACCCGCCGTAAACTGGCCAAACTTTGAGCACACACAGATATGAGCTGCCATGGAGATACCACTATGACAAATGTGTGGCCTGTATTTTTTTATTTTTTTGCTAAATACTGCTGTATGTAACTACAGTGACTGCCAGTACAAAAAAAGAAAACCGCCGTAAACTGGCCAAACTTTGAGCTCACACAGATATGAACTGGCATGTAGATACCACACCAAAAAATGTGTGGCCTGTTTTCCAATTACACCTGGGGCTAGCTATATACGGTCAATATATCCTACAGGTAGCAGCAGCAGCAGCACCAGAACACAGGAAGGGAATTGACCCTCTTGATGTATGCAATGATCTATATACACACATACAGTGCCTGCAGGCCTTGCACTGATGTGTATAGATCGACGTACACTACCCTGCCTACCTAACACTGGAACCTACAGTCATGGCCAAAAGTTTTGAGAATGACACAAATATTAATTTTTACAAAGTCTACTGCTTCACTTTTTCTAATGGCAATTTTCATATACTCCAGAATGTTATAAAGAGTGATCAGCTTAACAGCAATTACTTGCAAATCAATATTTGGCTAGAAAATGAACTTTATCCCCCAAAACACATTTCAACATCATTGCAGCCCTGCCTTAAAAGGACCAGCTAACCTTTTTTCAGTGATTGCTCCATTAACACAGGTGTGGGTGTTGATGAGGACATGGCTGGAGATCAATCTGTCATGATTAAGTAAGAATGAGACCACTGGACACTTTAAAAGGAGGCTGGTGCTTGGCATCAATGTTTCTCTTCTGTTAACCATGGTTATCTCTAAAGAAACACATGCAGTCATCATTGCAATGCACAAAAATGGCCTAACAGGGAAGAGTATCACAGCTAGAAAGATTGCACCTCAGTCAACAATCTATTGCATCATCAAGAACTTCAAGGAGAGAGGTTCCATTGTTGCCAAAAAGGCTCCAGGGCGCCCAAGAAAGACCAGCAAGCACCAGGACCGTCTCTTAAAAGTGTTTCAGCTGCGGGATCGGGCTACCAGCAGTGCAGAGCTTGCTCAGGAATGGCAGCAGGCAGGTGTGAGTGCATCTGCACGCACTGTGAGGCGGAGACTCTTGGAGCAAGGCCTGGTCTCAAGGAGGGCAGCAAAGAAGCCATTTCTCTCCAGAAAAAACATCATGGACAGACTGATATTCTGCAAAAGGTACAGGCAGTGGACTGCTGAGGACTGAGGTAAAGTTATTTTCTCTGATGAATCCCCTTTTCGATTGTTTTGGACATCAGGAAAACGCCTCATTCGGAGAAGACAAGGTGAGCGCTATCAGCAGTCTTGTCTCATGCCAACTGTTAAGCATCCTGAAACCATTCATGTGTGGGGTTGCTTCTCAGCCGAGGGAATCGGCTCTCTCGCAGTCTTGACTAAAAACACAGCCATGAATAAAGAATGGTACCAGAATGTCCTCCAAGAGCAACTTCTCCCAACCCTCCAAGAGCAGTTTGGCGATCAACAATGCCTTTTCCAGCATGATGGAGCACCTTGCCATAAAGCAAAGGTGATAACTAAATGGCTCAGGGAACAAAACAAAGAGATTTTGGGTCCATGGCCTGGAAACTCCCCAGATCTTAATCCCATTGAGAACTTGTGGTCAATCATCAGGAGACGGGTGGACAAACAAAAACCTAAAATTCTGACAAAATGAAAGCATTGATTGTGCAAGAATGGACTGCTATCAGTCAGGATTTGGTCCAGAAGTTGATTGAGAGCATGCCAGGGAGAATTGCAGAGGTCCTGAAGAAGAACGGTCAACACTGCAAATATCGACTTGCTGCATTAACTCATTCTAACTGTCAATATAAGCTTTTGTTACTCATATGTTTGCAATTATATTTCTGTCTGTGATAAAAACATCTGTCAAACACACAAATAAAAACCAGAGGGCAGCAGATCATGTGAAAATATAATATTTGTGTCATTCTCAAAACTTTTGGCCATGACTGTATATACTCCGGAATTAGTCCTTAGAAGGACTGTTGGTTTAGCTGGATTTGAGTAGTTGGTAGATGGTAGACCCCACACTAACTAATAAATCCCCAATTCTGACCCTATATCAACTGCAGATCTCCCTACACTATCTCAATCCGGAGCTAAATGCGCCGAGCAAGGCGGCATCCGGTCTCTTATACCCCTGATGATGCTGTGCGGCCATCAGCAAAGATGGCCGTGGCGTTTCATTGCCTGGCAGACAATCCCTGCATCGTGATTGGGTTTGTAAAGTCCGCCAAAAAAGCTGGGTGGAGACCCAAGTTCCCGCCGAGTAATCCCGGAAATGCTCGGTGCTCACAGAGTACCGTGATACTTGGGCGAGTAACGAGTAGTGGTGAGCACGTTCGCTCATCACTAGTGGTGCTTTAAGCTTCTAATAACAGTGATTTTTACAGTGGCATAGATAATCTGATCACACGATGATTGAGCGTTTTGCTCGTAAATTGAGAGATCGCTGGCATGTTTACACGGGTTGATGATTGGAAATTAGCATTATTTTGAAAGCTTATTTGTAAAATATTGGCTCATCAAAATGTGCAATCACTTCCTTTTCCCCATTCAAAACATATGAACGCTGAGATTTTGGAACACTTGTTGCACTGATCTGCATCGGATCATCTACAGCTATCATCTATCTGCATTGTCATTTATAACATGATTATGTATTATCATTTCTCCTTCTCCAGTATTAATCAGATTATTTCATATGTGGGAATTCTTATAGGTTGAATTGTCCCTTTAATACTCTTCCATTCCCTTCGTCTCTTTTTTAATATCTAATGAAATGTTCTGGGACTAGACCTTTTTACACTAAAGGCAATAAAAAAACGTCTGCATGGTCCATTTTTCATTATACGCGTGTGCTGTGATATTTCATGCATTGTCTGTTTCACCTGACTAGCGCTGGGGATGCTGGACCCTGAATGTCAAATCAGTTTTCGCAATTGCAGCTGTGATCACAAAGAGTAACCTCTATGTGACAAAGAGGAGAACTTGATCTCCAGCACACACTCTGTGAGCAAAGCAAGGTCTGCAAATATTTCTGTGCTTACATGTTCTGCATTGGAAGTAATTATGGACTGGATCAATTCGATCTTCATATATATCATTATCATTTCTTTGCTTACTCATGCATCTGACCGTAATCCTACAAAATCCCCAACTTTGTGCATATGTACTTTGAAAAAGTGATGCTGTTTTTAAGGCAAAGCATGAATTAATTTGATTTAGATTTCTCTTTTGTTCCTTCCCTTTGCATTTTTTTAATTGATAAAAATAAAATATTAACACTTCTAGTTTTGAAAACAATTCTTCCTTTGGAGCAGTTTTTCCACACCTGCTATTGAATAGTAAAGTGAAGCAGCATTCTGAAAAGATCCATTCTTCACTGTAATGGAATCACTTTTTCCTTTGTTTGAATTTCCCCTCTTTCCATATATACTACCACATACAATAAGTAGCAATAACTTTAAGCTTCAGAGCCCCAATCCAAATTCTGTAATCGGACATCCCCACCTATGATTTGCATGTGTATTAAGTGAGGCTGGAGAAGAGTGGGTGAAAGTCTGTGTTGCCGGTGTGTCAGTGATGACCAGGAAACAGATATGCAGGAATGCGGTTTAGTCATCAACGCGTTTCAAAGTGGAACACTTCTTTATCATGACACTACAATCAAGACACATTTCTTCATCGAGACAAACCACAATCAACCAGATTGTGGTGTCCTGATGAAGTGTTCCACTTCGAAACGTGTTGACGATTAAACCGCATTCCTGCATATCTGTTTCCTGGTCATCACAGACGTGCCGGCAATGCAGACTTTAACCCACTCTTCTCCAGCCTCACTTATTCGACACATTGTGGGTCTGCAGCGTCATTTTCAAGCATTTGCAGGGATTGTGACTTCACAACTGCATCAGGTGAGCAAAACTGCCCAATTTTTCCTGTTTCCACTCATACCCTATCGCGCTTATTACCTTTCCAGCTGTTTTATGTCCATTGCCATGTATAAGAGCAGAGGAACCATTGAACTTCCTCAGGCACCAGGACCTAGGCGTGAATGCTACCTCTGCACCCCTTATATTTACTCCGCTGGTTAGGTTTTTATATATTAGCATAAGATTGAAAGCGACCTATATTTTAGATATATATATATATAAAATCGTTTTTGCCTTTTCAAATTCATTGTAATTTTTTTAAAGATGAAGGAAACACTCAAGTTCCCTTAAATTGGTGCACTTGTCTTTTTTCTTCAGGAGTACAATACTCCCCTGCCTTATGGCTTCCTGCTTGCCGGGGGGCATGACAAGGCCACTGGCCCCAAAGTGTGTGCTCTCTGATGCAGAATCAAAGAAGCACATGGGCACTGACTATAGCTGGATCCAGAGCAGTGTTAGCCTAGGAAAGTAGGAGAGAGAGGGGTATGGGAGCTGTCAACGTGATCCAACTTCGACCAAATGAGGCTAAGTCCAATCAGAAAAGACAGGTGGGTGCCAGTCCCGCTGGTAAGTACAGCTGTTCAGAAAAAAGAGGGGGAAGGGATTAATCTGGCACTCCAACCCATAGCATAAAACATCAAACTTTTATTTCGGCATGTTAAGCCATGATTAAAACAATTATGGTTTTAATCATGGCTTAACATGCCGGAATAAAAGTTTGATACTTTATGCTACGGGTTGGAGTGCCAGATTAATCCCTCCCCCCTCTTTCTTCTTAGCCTAGGAAACAGCCACACAGGCAACAACTATGGATTTAAAATACCCGACTTTTTTCAGAACACAGACAATTTTGTAATAAAAAGTAAACTACAAAGTTTCTCGTTTCTACTAGCACTTTGCAATTTTACCCATTTAATAAAATGAGACAGACCTTTTAACTAGAGTGCCAAAAGGTAAAAATTACAATCCCAATCTATGGCTGGATACAGGAACATACAGAAGACAGTCCTGTGCAAGAACAATATATGAGTCCTTTGCAGCCCAATAGCTCATCATAATGCATAATCTCACCTGCTTTGGAGGTAGCAGTGGGCTTCCTTACATCTTGGATACCTGTATGATATGTCTGCCCCCGATTGGAAATATAGCAGGAGTTCCTTTACTCAACATTATATTTGAACTTAATGGGACTTATTGGATACTGTATTATAAAATATTCTAGATTATTGGAAGGTGAATGAATAGTATATAACAGTCACTTGTAATGGTAGAAATATTAAAAATAGAAATATTAGAAAGAAATTAAAACGTGTGCTATAGACATGTATCATATTATGCATTTATACAAAGTCCTGTGCAGGGAAACAAAAGCATTAGATTGTCAATTTTTCCAGATTTTTGTATGCCAGACTGGTAGAAATGTCATTGTATATTGTCAGGTTTAGGGCTCATACTCGCATGCGAGAAATTCGGACGAGTCTCGCACATCAATACCCGGCACTGCCGCCGGCATTCAAAGTGGAGTGTTCAGCTGCATATATTTCTATGCAGCTGAACACTCCGATCCGAGTGCTGGCGGCAGTGCCGGGTATTGATGTGCGAGACTCGTCCGAATTTCTCGCATGCGAGTATGAGCCCTTACTGGAAGTGAAACAAGCAGCTCTAATATGGAGCAGTGTGTGGGTAATGGCAGTTTCACAATTCACCACTAGAGGGCAGGAAACATTAATTTTACATCGGCGTCATTGTCCTTCCAGATACAGATTTTCCAATTAGGTTATAATAGAGTAATATTTGTACCTGAGAATAAAGACATTATGCTCATAAACTGCAATATAACATGACACTCAACACAGGGGAAAACAATGTTTTATCAAGAATATAAAAAATCCCAGAAACAATGCAGAATGTTTGATAAACCAGCCACTATCAGATCTTGTTAATCAAATTACATTACCGTTCCTTAAATTGCACTCATTAATCACATTGGTTACTAGGGTCCTGAAAGATAGGGGCAAGCTGAAAGACATTTTCAACCCACCACCACTGTATTAAAGACAGTATAGCTCGTGTGACACTTTTCCAGCACACAAGAAGCTTAGATGCAGCTTAGCTGTACAGTATCCCTGTGTGTCACTTACAATGAAAATCAGTGCTGTGCGTCCTAGAACCAGTATCTATTGATGTAGCCTGCCCCAAATAATTTACCCCTTTACAAACACTAAAGTACGGTATATATAATAGTATAATTCTGAATAATGCAAAATAAACACCTCCATAGCCTGTCATAAAGATACCATAAAGATAAATAATACCACCATACAGTGACCACATAGTGGTAAACACTTGCAGCACAGTACTCTACAGGTGCCTTCTTCTCTGATTCCTATTTTCATCCCTCAGGGTCAGTCCGTCATGTTGACTGTGATTCGTCTATGCCGCGTTTGCTGCTCAGATATCTTTGGCTCTTCACTTTTTTAGGACAACCTTGACCCCTACTCAAACCTTCCATCTTGCTGCACCCCTTAACATTGTCCTACTGCTGTAGTAATAGTGCCATATAGGAAGTGGCTTCAGAAAACAGTACCCCAGATGGTAATACCATTTACTGCTGCACTAAGTGTCCTACTCAGTAATAGTGCCCCCATACAGATATAGTGCTACCTTACTGCCGTGCAAAGAAATAGTTCCCCTTAGTTTCCCACAGATTAATAATGTCCCTTTTGATCCTCAAAGACTTAGCTCCTCTTAGTGTCACCATACTGTCACAATGCACCCGGAGTGTAATAATGCCTCTATTTAGCCACACACAATAATAATGCCCCTTAGTGCTCCCAAACAGAAATAGTGTCCCCTTTGTGCTTTACACATGCCCCTAGAAGAAATAGTGCCCCATATTGTTAGGATAACCCCTTATTTTCACATCTCAATATTCCAATATTGATGTCCCTCATTGTATTGATGCTCAATGAAGCACTTTCACAGTTTTGGTGTTTCCTTAGTGCCTCCCACACTAAAATCAGTCCCCTTAGTGTCACTCACAAAGCAATAGTGTCCTTTTCAACCAACCAAACCACCTAGTGTTGGTGTCCACTCACAATATTTGTGCCCCTTTAGCGTCAATAGCATTTGTACCCCTTAAAATAATATAGTTTATATTCACCCAGCCCTATTTATTGCAGCCTCCACCATCCTGTGCAGTTGGCAGTTTGGTGCTGACTGTTGAAATGACATCATCTCATTGCACTATCCTGTATTAGTGCCAAATTATGGCATCTTGATCACTACAGGCTAGCTTAGGCCTGCAAACTGCAAGTAGTGGGACCAAACAGCAGATTGTCTACCTCGGCCTTACAGTGGTGGAGTGAACAGAGAAGTAGGGATGGATGCGGTAACAAAACCACGGCATTAGTTCTCAGGGTGCAAGAGAAAAATCAGTTGGCTGGTTCACCATGGATTAGTGACATTTTGTGAAGATAAACAAACTCATGTCTTGGTAGGGTCATTAGCTTCATGTTTGTTTTTTAATGTCAATCCAGAAAATGTCTACAAGTAACTGGCACACTCACAAACCTAATTTTACGACTTTTAATGTTTCTACAATAGTTTTTCACAGCTCAAACAAATTGGTCGGATCTGCTGAGGGACGGAGGTGTAGAGACCACCAATCACCAAATTCATGATGAGTGGCGACGTTCGCTACACCAAGAATCTTAGGGCCCCGTCTCACATAGCGACGCTCCAGCGATCCCGACAACGATATGAACTTGTCAGGATCGCTGGTGTGTCGCTACATGATTGCTGCTGAGCTGCCAAACAGGCAGCTCAGGCAGCGATCAGGACAGCGACATTGCGGGTAACGTTGCTTAGTAACCCGCAGTGTACGTTGGATACCAGCCCGCTGATGCAGGGAGCTGGTAACCAAGGTACACTGCCGGTTTGAAGGCGCTGCGCGGTGCCTGGAAACCCGATGTGTACCTTGGTTACCAGCTCCCCTGCTGCAGCGCCCTGGTATACAACGCACACATCGGGTTTCCAGGCACAGCCCCGCGCCTGGAAACCCGATGTGTACCTTGGTTACCAGCTGATCGCTGGTGTCCTGCCTGCCACACGCAGCGATGCATGCTGGCCAGCAGGAGACCAGCGATCAAAAAAAAGTCCAGGCATTTCTGACACGACCAGCGATTCACAGCAGGGGCCTGATCGCTGGTACGTGTCAGACATAGCGAGATCACTGATGAGATCGCTGTTGCATCACAAAACTTGTGACTCAGCAGCGATCTCGCTATGTGAGACGGGGCCCTTACTCCAGCAGGGACTGTAATAGGATTAGTGGCGAGGTGCTCACAGAGGTTTATGCTGCATGCCGGACGCTCTTGAATCATAAACAGACATATGCCTCTTCATGAATCAGGAGCGTTATGACTTCAGCCCTTCACCTCATCAAAACCATTTTGAACAACATCGGTCTTTATGAATCGGGCCCGTTGTATTTATTATTTTATCTTTCCCTATGGTAGCTTGTTTCAGGTGGTTTTAATGGTAGCAGGTATTTGTCTTGTCTGATGCTACTGTGTTTCATTATATACTGCTTATATACTGCATTGAAAGCACTCTATATGTTTTTTTCTACTGGCTAACACGGTACCAAACCAATTTTTTTTTTCGTTTATCATTATATACTCTCCCTCTCATCTGTACCAGTTGTTTGATTGGGAGAGTGAAACTCAAGGTAGCTGATATCTATCTTTGGTGGAGCTATAGTGCTCTTGCACAGTATGTAACCCACTCACTCCCCCATCCATATTGTACTTGTTTGGGGGGATATTCTGAATGATGCTTATACTTATTTGCTTTAATTTCATAGTGGTTTATGAATATACCCACTCTCTTGCTATTGTCTATTATCAAGAAACTTTTTAGGGTTACTTAGGGCTAAGCCAACATGGAATTGGGGCGCTATAGCACTCTTTCAAGGGTGCCAACCCCCGCTGTCTAGGCAGGGTACAATAATATCCAGGAAATACCAGGGGTGAATTAGGTTATATATTTTTGTCCTACTCGTACTATGTTTGTTCCCTTTGCCCTTTTTTTATGATATGTATATCTCCATTCATGATGATTAGGGACAGTTTTTGTTTTTTAATGCATACCTAATAAAAGTGATCTTTTATGGTTTTGGAAGGGGACCCTTCTTTTTGCCACTCAATACTGTCACACGATATTTAATTTATTTTTTTGTTATTGTTACACTACTTATCAGTCATATAGATATGCCTAGGATCCCTCTCAATCCTTTTATCATCTATGCTCTTATAACCAGCGTTGGACTGGGGTACCAAGGGCCCACCAGTAACCCACTTCATGGCCCCACTTTACAGCCACATGCAAATGTGACATTCTCCTCAATCACAAATTTATATAACAATGCCACTTCTGTCTGTACATAGTGATTCAAGTATATTGTATTAAGTACTGCTCATATAAGAGGGTGGTGGCCCACACTTGCACAGGGACCCACCGGAGAATTCTCCAGTTCTCCTGTGGGTCAGTCTAAGTCTGCCTATAACTATGCCCCTGAATGTACCACAAAGAACAGAGCTGATGAAGAATATCACCATATTACATCATAGGATAGATCATGACA
This sequence comes from Oophaga sylvatica, assembly GCA_033576555.1. Taxonomy (NCBI): domain Eukaryota; kingdom Metazoa; phylum Chordata; class Amphibia; order Anura; family Dendrobatidae; genus Oophaga; species Oophaga sylvatica. Next base: position 834,823,861 of record JARQOD010000001.1, on the reverse strand, counting down.
CACATTTTATTATTAATTATTTAGGTCATGGGCCTAAATCTACCATAGCAGTGCACAGGAGACCCAAAAGTGCACATTGACAGCCTGCTGCATATTGATATGTCAGAGAAAAGTAGAGTTCCCCTTGTACAGCAGACTCGTCCACAGACCTTACCTTTCTTCTCTTGCCGTGAAACATTGTTTTTCTTTGCAGTAGTTTGATGCCAGCTCTAATTCATTTAATTAGTGTCAGCGGTTCAAAGTGCTGAGCTTGTTGGCACCTTGCGAAATGACAATATGGGATGTGTACGCAGGCCACAAGCCAAGGGCTGAATACAATGTTTTAGCTCATCCTTAATGTAAGTGACAGGGTCAGGTATAGCAAGACATAGAGCAACTACAGTCTTTTTTATGGCCAGGGAATATTTAATGAGTAATCATCCGTCTATCAGCGGCTATGGCAGGAAATAAATTATAGTCATGGTATGAATAATAGTTGCCTAGCTGCATTCAGCATTTACCTTTTCTAAAGCTCGGTGATGTGCATGAAGTGGGCCGCTATTGTGTATCTGCAAGACGTATTATATTCAATGCACTGATGATTTAAAGCAAATGGGAACACAACTGAGAACACTCTGTATAAAGTTGGACAAAGAAGCCGGGAGCTGCACAAAACATAAAATCCTATCTACAATTAAGCACAAGTTCATGTTATGCTATGTATTGTTCGGGTTCATGCTGGAGATTTTGTTTTGCAGTAAAGCTGTTGGGCATATTTGGAATGTTTTATGACTCTACATTCACCTTTTAGCCTGGGCCTACACTGCAGCAAAAGATTGCAAACTGCTTTGTATAAAGTATCCCTATTGAAAATTAAGGTATTGTATAGCGATATCATGACCGGGGGAAACAGTGTTCTGTATTCTCCAGGTAAAACTATTTGTCAGTGGGATTAGTCCAATATTGCATAGCAGCATGCATCATAATAAGTGTAGATGCCCTCCTTATTTAGTTTTAGCATGAGTTCATTTCTTCCTTTGCTACTCTCTATTTCGGGGTGCACACCCTATGACCTGGGTGCCACATGTAGCCTGCTATGCCTTTCTGTGCGGGCCCCCTAACCATCTGGTTACAGGAATGCTTGCAATGTGGGTGTGTAATGTGGCTTGGGGTGGTAGCCGTGGGTACGGTACACATCTCTCTTGCACGTTACATGAAGGTGGAGGTCCTGGCTGGGTGTTCAGACCTATGCTGTGAGCATGTAAGGGGTTACAGAGACTGGTTTATGCCCTAAGCACGTCCTGGTTCAAGCTGGTATACTTGTTCATGTCATGTGAGGTGTCTGATATATATATATATATATATATATATATATATATATATATATATTGTAGCCTTCCGGGGGGTTTAGCTCTAGGATCGCTGTCTGGGTAGACAGAATGGCACGGAAACAGTTCATTCAGACAGCAGTTTGGTGAAAACTGGCCGCAACCAGTTTTATTAAAGTCCACAGCAAACAGATAAAAACAAAGCATAAACAAAATACCTGGGCTTGTCTAGCCACTAGAGTTGAGCGATACTTTCCGATATCCTAAAGTATCGGAATCGGAATGGTATCGCCGATATCACTAAAATATCGGCGATACCCGATACCGATACCGGAAGTCCCATGTAAGTCTATGGGAACAAAATATCGAAATTAAAAAAAACCCATTCTTGCCTTGTTGGTTAATTGTACATGAAGGAAAACAAGAAAGAGTAATGTAGAATGTATTGGGGAAGGTTGAGGAGACATTAAAGGCATAGATGTTTAACCCAATCAAATGGAATAGCATAAATATTTTTTTTTTAAAGATGTTCGGATTGACGAAGAAATTGACAATGTTAACGTTTTTTATATTTTGGCAAATATGTATATTACACAACTTCCATGCTCTTCATCTTCACCTTTTTAACTTTTCACACACTTTCTCCTTCATAATCTTCTGCAGCATCATCTTTTTCATCAAATTATTCTTCATCTTCACCTTCTTTATCTTCTTCTTAAACTTCTTGCTATTCATCTTTGTTAACATTACTCATATTCTTCTTATTAAACTATTATTCTTATTCATATTCTGCTTCATCTTCTTCATCATATTCTTATTTGTGACAGAGAATCCTGTACTTGTAATCTGTCAAAGTATGAATTTTTCATCCTTCCGTTCTTGCTGTCACAAAAGATTTAAATTACAACAGTATTTGTCCGTGTTCAGTTTAGCCTGCAGCAGCAGGCATTTTCCAGGGGCACCACGAGGAGGAACGGACTCACCCCCATACACTGCTTAGTCTTCTTCTGCTTAGAATTTAGAGCATATATTTTGCTCTTCATTTTGGTCTTATACTTCATGTTCTTCTGCTTTTTGATCTTCTGCTTATTGTTCTTGTGTCTCTTGTTCCGTATCTTGTATTTGTAGCACAATCTTGTACCAGCTGATGTTACTGGGACACGGTTACTAAGCAGGAGGTACCTGTGCTCCAAAGCACTACCAAGGACCAGCAGACGTTGCTGGAACTCGGATACCGAGATGGAGGCACCTAGGCCAAAGGCACTGCGGAGAACCAGTTGACGGTACTGGAACCCGGAGGGGCAGCAGAAGGAAAAGAGCCAATGGCACAACCGAGGACCAGCTGACGTTACTGGGACACGGTTACTAAGCAGGAGGTACCTGTGCTCCAAAGCACTACCAAGGACCAGCAGACGTTGCTGGAACTCGGATACCGAGATGGAGGCACCTAGGCCAAAGGCACTGCGGAGAACCAGTTGACGGTACTGGAACCCGGAGGGGCAGCAGAAGGAAAAGAGCCAATGGCACAACCGAGGACCAGCTGACGTTACTGGGACACGGTTACTAAGCAGGAGGTACCTGTGCTCCAAAGCACTACCAAGGACCAGCAGACGTTGCTGGAACTCGGATACCGAGATGGAGGCACCTAGGCCAAAGGCACTGCGGAGAACCAGTTGACGGTACTGGAACCCGGAGGGGCAGCAGAAGGAAAAGAGCCAATGGCACAACCGAGGACCAGCTGACGTTACTGAACCCCAGTAACACAGGAGCAAGTGTTGACTGTGCTAACAGCACTTCCAAGCAACAACTGGCGGTGTTGGAGCCCAGGGTCAAGGAGGATGTTTAAATACTAGATCAAGTAATTTCCTTGTTACCTGTCAATTTTAAATGTCTATACTTCAAACAAGAGAAAGATAACCTTTACTACCATAAGATGATGATTTCATTTAAACTAATATCTAGATAAATAAAGAATTGACAAACATAAACACATACATTAACATGTTGAACAGCAATGCAAACCACAAAATAAATTAGTTAAGGAATCTGCTATACGGTTGTACATAAAAGCATACAAGTACATATCTGAATCCATTAATGATGGATAAGTAACAGTATGTACACCATTTTTATTGTATAGACAATGAATGTCTGACTTCAAAACATCATCAGCATTACAAGTTATCTGTGATATTACTAAAATGTTCCATTTGCTGAATAATGTCCCTAAATATTTTATACAAAATTATACAATTTCCATCATGTAATACTCATAATATGTGGCAATAATCATTTTTATTAACAAACATAACCTTTAAAAAGTGCATAGTGCATAGTGAAAATTGCTATTTATGGCTGACTGTCGACTTGGAAGCATGACAACAGATAGATAAGGTATATATAGATGACACTGCATAGCCACAGATGGTGAATGGCGATGTAATACTGTACCTCAATAAAGTGTGCGTCACTACTACATATTTTTTTTTATATAGCTGTATAAACAGGGTACATGGATGTATGCTTGTGCCTTTGTTTTGACGCACAGACTGCCTTCCTGCTGAGACGCATTGGGTAGTGAACAGTTGTGTGCAGTGTTCACTGCAGTCTCTGCGGAATAACCACACTTAGACCTTATAACTTTTCAGACTTTCTTTATCAATCTACCAAGATGAAGAAGGCAGGGAGTAAGGCACGTGGTCGTGGAGTTTCTTCAGGGAGAGGACGTGGGGATTCTGTGGCTGCTGCGGCCCCCAGTGACACAGCATCCACCAGTTTTCCCCGGGCCGTGAGCGTTCCTTTATGCGCACTTTTGTAGGAGCTCGGAGTACCCCCCTGCTGCGGGAAGAACAAATTGAAGCCGTTGTTGTTTGGATCTCAGCCAATGCATCGACTTCAATTGCTTCCACCTCCTCTCAGGACCACAGCACTGTTGGGCAACCATCTGTCTCTTCACCGCCTGGCAAATTGCCCAGGCAGTCAGAGAGTTCTGTACAGGAGCCAGCTGAGTGTCTGCTTCTGTTCTCAGAATCTATTGGCTTGCAAACAGGGGCCCAGCCAAGCAGCATTCTGTAATGTGAAGAAGAGGGAGTATGCAGTGATGCGCAACAGCTGTGTCTCTCTGAATCTGAAGAGGCGGGTGAGACAGTGCCGATGGTCAGCACACCGCAGAACGCATCTGATGATGATGATGAGACCCAGGTGCCAGTTTCTGTTGAGCATGGTGCTGGCCAGACCACCCAACAGCAGGTGTTGGAAGAGGGTAGTGGAGATGATGAGGTCCAAGACCCAACATGGCATGAAGAACAGGAAGGTGGTGGGAGCAGCTCAGAGGAATAATAATAATATTTATTTATATAGCGCCATCATATTCCGCAGCGCTTTACAGTTTAGCAGTTTCAGAACACAAGTCATAAGTAACAACGTTAACAATACAATAATTAAAGCTAAATAAGTCGCCCCTGCTCGTGACAGCTTACAATGTACAATGAGATGGGGGAGATACAAAGTATAGGTGTTTATATACAATGGTGCATTTACAATGATGTTCCAGCCATCTTAAGGGACTGAGGGATGGAGATAGTGAATGGGCTAGAGACACACACACACTTACACAGAATACATAGAATGACTTTGATTAGTGAATGTGATAGGCCGCTCTGAACAAATGTGTTTTGAGGGAGCGCCTGAAACCATGCAAATTGTGGATAGTCCTAATTTCTTGGGGTACAGCATTCCAGAGGATTGGCGTAGAGCAGGAGAAGTCTTGGAGTCGGGAGTGGGAGGTACGTATTAGTGCAGAGGTTAGTCGAAAGTCGTTTGCAGAGCGCAGCAGTCGGTTAGGCCGATAGATAGAAATGAGGGAGGAGATGTAGGAGGGGTGCTGCACTGTGGAGAGCTTTGTGGGTGAGAACCAGTACTTTGGTTGAAAGCTGGGAGAGGCCTAGAGAAATGGTTAGTGATAGAAGGAAGATAGAGGAAGACATTGCCCCAACGGTACAAACAGGAGGGAGAGTTAGGCTGCAGACTCGGTTGCCTGTAGCCTCCAGTTTGGCACCTGTTCGGAGCAGTTGTCTTCCAAAAGTCAAAACGTGCGCTCCCAGGACTTGCACTGCGTGGTCCTTTTTTCACACACTTGCACATGATATTTGCTATGTGAAATGCAAGCTGTGTAATTAAAAATTAAAAATAGCTAAAAGTGTCAGTCACCTCAATACCACAAATATGTGGAAACATGTGCGGACAAAGCACATAGTTGAGTTACAAAGACACACTAGAGATGTAGGCCAACCTACAGCAGCACCTACATCTTCAGGTTGTGTTGAAGCCTCTTCATCGAGCTCACACACAGCTGGTTATGCTTCCTCACAGGATCGCCATGGAAGAACCTCGGCCACTGTTGTCCAGAGACAAACTGTTATTCCACACACAGCAGCAAGTTCCCTGTCATCCTCACACTCCCAGGCCACAAAACAGCCAGCGGTAGCACAGGCATGGGATAAAAGACGGCCATACTCCGCAAACCATGCAGGAGCACAGGCTCTGAATGCTGGCATTGCAAAACTCCTGTCCCTTGAAATGCTGTGATTCAGGCTGGTGGAGACAGACAGTTTCCGTAACTGAATATCATTGTCAATCCCACAATACAATGTGCCAAGCCGATTTCATTTCAGCAGGCAAGCCGTCCCTGGTCTGCAAAAGCATGTTGAGGGAAAAATTAAACATGCGCTACTAAAAGCCCTCAGTAGCAAGGTCCACCTGACCACCGATGCGTGGACCAGTACCCATTGTTATGATCTGCTACAACCAGTAAGGAAAGAAGGGAATTCTGTCCCTACAATACAACTAAGCTGAATCCCTACGATGTAACGGGGAACCTGATCCTGCGACCAGACCCGCTAAAGTCCTCATCTAGTGTGAACGAAGACCTATAGTTGCGAGGGAGTAATCCCTACAAGATCTAGGGACTGGGAGAAAAGGTGGACACCTCCTAACATAAATTGTAGCATGGATAATTAAACAGAAAAATAAATACTTTGTGATCCTAACATCAAGCAAAACTCACAGATTAAGGCACCTAAGCACCCGGCTAGCTTAACAGTAGATAATACAATGAAGTCAAGCAAAGCCAGAAGGGCGGAGCCAGACTAAATAGGGAAAAAAGGTCATGTGACCAGCAAACTGAAACAAAACCTAACAAGAGGGTTCTAACACCCATGGCCAGGGACAATACCTTTCCCTCACTGCCCATTGGGTCAATGTTGTGCAGCCGGGTACTGATCTTGCGAGTGGCGCTGTACGTGTTCTGCCAACTGCAAGGATTGCAGGAATCAAGTCTGTACACATTGATTCCTCCTCCTATTCCAGTTCCTCAGAATCATCGCTGCAGGAGCCGTCACGGTCTACCTCCACATGGACCCGTGAACGTTTACCTGTTGCGACCGATATGAGCACAGCCGTGTCCAAATGTCAACAGGCCATCCTGAAATTAATTTCCATGGGGAATCTTAGCCACACAGCGCAGGAGCTCTGTAATGCCATAAAGCAGGAGAGCGACGTGTGGTTTTTGGAAGAGAATCTACAGGCAGGCTTGGTAGTGTGTGACAATGGCCGAAATCTGGTGTCAGCTCTGGGCCTTGGCAACCTCACTCACATACCATGTCTGTCATATGTGCTCAACTTGGTCGTGCAGAGTTTTTTGAGGGACTATCCGGATCTTGATGCACTGCTGCACAAGGTCCGCCTAGAGTGCGCTCACTTGCGACGTTCCAGCATGGCCAGATCGCTGATTGCAGCTCTGCAACGCAGATTTCACCTTCATGAACATCGCATCATATGTGACGTACCCACCAGGTGGAATTCCTCGTTACATATGTTGGAGCGGTTGTGTGAGCAGCAGCCAACAGTAATGGAGTATCAGCTGCATCAGGCGCAGTCAACTCGCAATTTGCGCCGTTCACACTTCACCACTACTGAGTGGGCCTCTATAATAAGAATAATAATATTATTTATTTATATAGCGCCATAATATTCCGCAGTGCTTTACAGTTTAACAGTTTCAAAACACGAGTCATAAGTAATAACGTTAACAATACAATAATTAAAGCAAAATCAGCCGCCCCTGCTGGTGAAAGCTTACAATCTACAATGAGGTGTGGGAGATACAAAGTACAGGTGTTTATATACAATGGTGTTTTTACAATGATGGTCCAGCCATTTTAAGGAAGTGAGGGATGCATGGAGATAGTGAATGGGCTACACACACAGAATTACACATAGAATGACTTTGATTAGTGAATGTGATAGGCCACTGTGAACAAATGTGTTTTGAGGGAGCGCCTGAAACCATCCAAATTGCGGATAGTCCTAATTTCTTGGGGTAGAGCATTCCAGAGGATTGGCGCAGCGCGGGTGAAGTCTTGGAGTTGGGAGTGGGAGGTACGGATTAGTGCAGAGGTTAGTCGAAGGTCGTTTGCAGAGTGCAGCAGTCGGTTAGGCCGATAAATATAAATAAGGGAGGAGATGTAGGGGGGTGCTGCGCTGTGGAGAGCTATGTTGGTGAGAACCAGTAATTAGAATTGGATCCTATAATGAATGGGCAGCCACTGCCAGTGTAATGAGTGGCGAATAACTCTATGAAGGATATCTGCCACGTTTTGCGTGCGTTTGATGAGTCAACGCGGATGGCGAGTGCAGATGATGCACTAGTCAGCCTGACTGTCCCCCTTATCTGCCTGCTTCAAAAAACACTGCAAGCACTAAGGCATGAGGTTTTGGAAGAGGTGGAGGATGAGGAGTCACAAATTCCATCACCTTCTGGACAGTCAGCGCAACGTGGTTCCTCACAAAGGGCTGGAGGACTTTCAAAGTACCATGCTGTATCAACAATTGAACCTCCAGAGTCGCTGTCTATATTTTCATAACCATTACAAACTTTTAATGTATTTACAAAGCACATAATGTACATTTTTTGTCTATCCTTTTGTAATGCTATTGTGTTTCCATAAACTGATGTTACAGAATTATGATACAAAGTTTTTAAATTTTGAGTTTTAAATTTTGTAAATTTATATGTATTTGAAGGACTTTGTGAGGAGGATGAGGAGGAGTCAATGGAGGAGGAAGACATCGCTCCAGAGGGAGGTAGACAATGCTCTAGTCAGTATGTAGACCAAGGGTGGGGTGATGCACAGCAGGCGGAGATGACGCCTCTTGCAGGGGACAACGTTTCTTGGCCAGTTGGGAGTCTGCAGCACATGGTTGATTTCATGCTGCAGTGGCTGAGAAACGACCGCCGCATCGAACACATTCACACCACGTCTGATTATTGGGTGTACACCCTCCTAGACCCTCGCTAGCGGGACAAGTTACAAAGCCTCATCACACCGTTGAACCGGGAGCGTAAAATGCGGAAGTACCAAGACACACTGGTGCAATCCATAATGTTCTCCATTCCAGCCGAGAGCACTGCTGCTGCTACTGATTTACAAAGCAGCTCTGTGCGTCGAGGCAGTGGAGACAGCTCTGCAACAAGAGGGAGCCCAAGCAGCGCCTCTGCACAGGGCAAGAACAGTATGTTCCAAATGTGTCGAAGTTTTGTGGCAGCGCCACCAATGTCTACACCATCCGAGACGGCTCCAGTCAGCAGGAGGCAACATTTCCGTAAGATGGTGACAGACTACATGTCTTGCCCTCTCAGTGTACTCCCAGATGGCTCTTCCCCATTCAAGTTTTGTGTCTCTAAGCTGGATACATGGCCAGAGCTTAGCCAGTATGCATTGGAGGTGCTGGCTTGATCTGCTGCCAGTGTATTATCGGAGCGCGTCTTTACTGCTGCAGGTGGTGTACTAACAGACCGTTGCATGCGACTATCCTACGATAATGTAGAACGGCTTACTTTTCTGAAAATGAACTAGGCATGGATCTCGCCTGAATTTGCCTGTCCGGTTTCAGATTAACTAACTGGTTGGCAACGTTTTCCATGTCTCCTGTTATGTTCATCTTTCTACCACCTGAGCTATACTCCCTGGGCTACAACACTGCCAGTTGCTGCTCAGAAGTGTCGTGTCCACAGACCAATACACAAGCTATAGTGATAGTGGGGTTCAGTAACGCCTGCTGTTCCCCTGCTGTGTGTCCGGCAAAAATTACTGCTACCTAGCTACACATGTTTAAAAAAACATGACATGTTAAAGTGGCTAGTGCTACACATAGATATCAGGCTACACCCTTATTTCTAAGCTGTAAACAAGTGAAACGTCAAATTTAAAACCATTCAATGATTAGTGTTGGTAACAAATCTGTAACTAAATAATTGTGACATATTATGGCAGATATCCACATGTCTAACACAAATGCTAACACAAAAGCATACTTATGCTATAGGGTACTGATGGTGAACCTTCTCACTCCATAACTTTGACCAATCCAACTCACATCATGCCTCAAATGCTGCAATGTTGGAAGTGCATAATGTGGGTTGAACTTTGACAACAGCTGCAGTGCGAAGGTTATCCTTCTGTGTTCTTGGCTTTTAAATAAAAGCATACAAGTAAATATAATAATACATTGTTGATTAAGGGACATGATGTACACCTGTAATATTGTGCAAACAATGGATGTAGGACTATTCCTCTTCAACATTACTTATATTTGTGTCATTTGAAAAAATACATATTTTAGTTAAAAATTAAAAACCCATGTTCAGTAGCTGTGAAAGGCCGTTTGTGTACTTCTATATTGTTTGCAACCAATGTATTGTATACGGATGGAAGCGCGTCACACTAATAGATTAGATTTATTTTAAATGGAATGTAGCAGAACCAATTGGAGATAAATGAAAAGGATGAGCCACTGAGACACGCTCAGCAGAGTACAAGCAGCAGTGCTTGAACATGTAACTGGAGCGTGATCTGCACTCAAAAAAGTAAAAAACACAGACTGAAGTGAACACTGAAACACAACTGTCCACAATCTGTGAAAAGCTCCTTTCTGTACTTCTATAGTGTTTGCAACCAATGTATTGTATACGGATGGAAGCGCGTCACACTAATAGATTAGATTTATTTTAAATGGAATGTAGCAGAACCAATTGGAGATAAATGAAAAGGATGAGCCACTGAGACACGCTCAGCAGAGTACAAGCAGCAGTGCTTGAACAAGTAACTGGAGCGTGATCTGCACTCAAAAAAGTAAAAAACACAGACTGAAGTGAACACTGAAACACAACTGTCCACAATCTGTGAAAAGCTCCTTTCTGTACTTCTATAGTGTTTGCAACCAATGTATTGTATACGGATGGAAGCGCGTCACACTAATAGATTAGATTTATTTTAAATGGAATGTAGCAGAACCAATTGGAGATAAATGAAAAGGATGAGCCACTGAGACACGCTCAGCAGAGTACAAGCAGCAGTGCTTGAACAAGTAACTGGAGCGTGATCTGCACTCAAAAAAGTAAAAAACACAGACTGAAGTGAACACTGAAACACAACTGTCCACAATCTGTGAAAAGCTCCTTTCTGTACTTCTATAGTGTTTGCAACCAATGTATTGTATACGGATGGAAGCGCGTCACACTAATAGATTAGATTTATTTTAAATGGAATGTAGCAGAACCAATTGGAGATAAATGAAAAGGATGAGCCACTGAGACACGCTCAGCAGAGTACAAGCAGCAGTGCTTGAACATGTAACTGGAGCGTGATCTGCACTCAAAAAAGTAAAAAAACACAGACTGAAGTGAACACTGAAACACAACTGTCCACAATCTGTGAAAAGCTCCTTTCTGTACTTCTATAGTGTTTGCAACCAATGTATTGTATACGGATGGAAGCACGTCACACTAATAGATTTGATTTTTTTCTAATATAATGGAGCTGCACCAATTCCACTAAATAAAATAAAAAAAAAAAAAAAAAGTGACACGTGCAGATGCCTACAAACAGCGGTGGATGCAGAGCAAACTGCAGCGTCACCTGCACTGTCACACACACACCTTGCACAGAGCTGTTAAAACAACACTGGCAAAATGAAGCTTTACACAGCGGTTGGTAAACTAGCCTGCCTCAAGCACAGTAGTACACAAAATCGCAATATCTAACTGTCCCTCAGAGTCAGCACAGCAGCGTTCTGTCCCTAACTGAGTTCACAGCACAGTGACGCTAAAATGGCTGCGGCGCCTTTTATAGTGCATTCTGACATCATTTCAGCAGCCAATCACAGCCATGCCATTAGTTAAGATGACCGCATCATTACAGGATGTGCCCACACTTCGTAGGATTCCTCATTGGCTGACTAAAATCACATTGCCTCTCAAAGAATTATGGGAACTTCCGATTCCGGTATACGATATGGAAAAAGTATCGGAATTAAGTATCGGAATTCCGATAACGCGAATATCGGCCGATACCCGATACTTGCGGTATCGGAATGCTCAACACTACTAGCCACTAATTACACTTATATAATGTCCCTTTCTATCAGGAACCCAGACTCTATCAGTCTGTGCCCAAAACAACACATATGATATATGTTACCAGTATGGAGTCTCCCAGATACTCCTCCTTATGTCTGAAGGTCCACTCGACTTCCAGACTTGAGAAAGATCCACTCCTATTCAGTAGTCATTATGCTGGAGGTTCACAGAGACACTCCTGTGTCCGGGGTCCTTCCTGCACCCAGACTGAGACGGCTCCCCTCCTCTTCAGTAATCATCAGCATGGAGGTTCACAGAGACACTCCTGTGTCCGGGGTCCTTCCTGCACCCAGACTGAGACGGCTCCCCTCCTCTTCAGTAATCATCAGCATGCATGCTCACAGAGACTGCTTCCTTGTGCCAGAACACCTCTCTGTGTCCAGGCTGAAGACAGCTCTAACACTCTTGGAGCATTCTCACAGAGACTGCTTCCTTGTGCCAGGACACCTCTCTGTGTCCAGGCTGAAGACAGCTCTAATACTCTTGGAGACACCTTCTGTGCCTGGACCCATTGTCCAGACTGAATGAGCTCTCTGACTGTGTCCGCAGACACCTATTTCTGGCTTCCTAATTAACAGCTGATTGGCTTCAGGTTTGAGCTGCAAGTGTGCAATGAATGCAAGGTGTAGTGACCTTTCTCTACCACCAGGTCTACAAAGCCACCCATTTCCCTTATAGTTAGCAAAGAACCTAGGTGAAATGTACACCCCATTCACCACATATCCTCACTGTCTCACATATCCCCCCCTCTTCTCCAGACCGGAGGGCTGGTCATCCAGACCGGAGGACTGGTCAACAAACCTAAAGAGACAGTGAACACAGCTCAAGTCATAGCCAACATCAGCTTCATCTTTATCTTCCATTAAGCAGGGTTTCTATACCCTTACACACACACACACACACACACTGTGTGATGTCACAGTCATGTGACCAGTCAACTGAGGAGAAGGAACATGGACAGTCAAAACATACATACTGATCCATTAAATGAATGCCAGCCAGCGCTGCATTACCCATCCGTCCCCTCTGCATACAACTTTATCCTAGGTATTTAGACACATACCCCTTGGGTGGGTTTGTAGGTGACTGGACCCGCCCAGCTCTCCAAGTCACCTGGAAGCCTCCCAATGTATAGCACAAGTCTCAGCAGTAGATCTGCTGAACCAAAATATATCCAGGCTTCCATCACAGGGCCACCCACCTCTGCGATACATACCGTCCATCCATCACATGCCTCCATGCATATCCTGAGGGCCATACCCCAGTGCCCCCTCTGTTCAAATTTGTGGGGTCGAACACCTGCCACCCGACCAGAGATCCCCTCGGTCGCCTCTGCCAGTCACTCCGTCTCAGTTGATTTTGGGCACTATGCAATATCACCTCTTTGTTAGGCCTCTCCCGCCCCCAGCGGTCAGAATGTTGGCCTTGTCCTTGTGTCGGTGTCACCTCACCCGACCTTTCTTTCCCGAACTGACTCCTACCGTCGTTGCGGTCACGAGTCCATCGTCCAGTCAAATTTACTGGTAGTTCTGAGTCTGACTCTCTGTCTTTTCGTCCGCCACCGGGTCTCACACTCAGCCGTGAGCTAACAGAAGCGTCATCTCTACCCCTCGTTGTTTTAGCACGTCTACTGCCAATCCCCAGGGAAGCCTCTCGTCTCTCCCTTTCTTGGGCTGGAAGTAGTCGCTCTCTTTGTCCCAACTGTAAAACATCTACAGATGGCATCTTCTGTCTGGCTGTAAGGTCAGCATCAGTCCTCTTCTCAGGACTCTCAACCTCCTCTGCCACCATGCCTTCCTCACTTGCACTGGTTGCTCCATTGTCATCAGATGATTCATTATCACTCCCACTATCCCTGTCGGACCCCTTTTTCTCAGCCACATCCGGCTCACTTTCAGGGCTAGACACTTCACTCTCATTCTCATCCTGCTCACTTTCAGGAGTATAGAATTCATTCTCATTCACATCCTGATCTGGAACCTTAGTTAACATGTCATCCACAACATTAACTTCATCATCTGGTCCCTCAAGTATGTGACTATGTGACAACCCAGCACTACACTTCTATATAGTTCAGGTACTAGGAGCTGACTCACAACCTCTCCCTGGACTTCAGTGTTTATGGCAACATGAGAGAACCTCTCCTCAGAGTCAGGCTCCTGGGAAACCTCATTTAGAACAATCATATTTTCCTGTGCTGTTTTAAGAGAGGGTTCTCGCCACTGCTCACTCTCAAAACCGTTACAGGACACAGGCAAGTCAGGGACACTCGGTTCCCGAGAACCACCATCCTCGTCTCCCAACATCACCTGCAAAGGAATTTCATCACTGTCACAGTCATCATTATTATCAACATCATTATCACATAATTTTAACATCCCACTAGCATCGTGTTCCGCCCCTCGGGACTGCGTACCCTCAGTAGGGGCTTCATCACACTGTCCATCAGAATCACCCTTCCCCCAGAGATCCTTAGACCGGGAAAGTCATTACCCAATATAACGGGTTGCACCAGGGTCTTCACTACCCCCACTTCACATGAAATCTCCCCGAGTTTGGGGACCAAGTCCACGGCAGTCTCTGGGTAGACTTTGGTGTCTCCATGGATGCACACCATACTCAAGTGCTTATCAGGGATGAAGTCCCTATCAATCAGGCTGTCACATACGGAAGTCACTGGACTCTCTGAGTCCAAGAGGGCCTGCGCTGAGCAACCATTTGCAACCACCGGGGACACCTGTGGTCCAGTCTCTTCGGTTGCGGTGGTCACACACACAGGTTCTGCGCAGAGAGAGAGGGATCTGCCAACATCATGGCACATAGGCTCCCCCTCTAGGGGACAGTTGGCTGCAATATCACGACATCTCCAACACTGTCCATCACACTCTTCCACCCACATGTCCCCTCGGGCCTGAACCCGCTTATCAGCATACCCCATGTCCCCAACAGATGGAACGCTCTTACCGGGAGAGTTCGACGTCCGGGAACTCTGAAGTGACGTCCTCTCAGACGGCTGTACCTCAGGAGAACATGCTCGGGTGTAGCGGTTCACTGTAGGACATGCTCGGGTGTAGTGGTTCACTACCACCTTTTCAACTCCATAATCAGGCCTGCTGACTGCAGACTCCCAACTGTATCTCCAGTCATGAACTCCTCTGGCATGGGCTGTCACCGTAACACCCAGCCGGGTAAGAATCTCCACTTTCATCTTAGCATAGTCTTGGCTGTCCTGCTCGCTCAGGTCAGCATATGCCCTTTGGGGCTCTCCAATCAGATATGGTGCGACCATCATGGCCCATTCAGATAGGGGCAGATTCTCCTTCTCTGCCAGTCTCTCAAACCTAGTGAGATATACCTCCACATCATCACGAGGTGTCATCTTTTCCAAGGACCGTCTTACCGCCCTCTTCACAGCGGACAAGTCAGGTGACTTTGCAACATTACTTTGTGACGATGCACCACAAGTCCCCTGCAGTGCTGCAACCTGTTCAAAAAACAACCGGTTATTCTCCTGCTGCTGCTGCAGGATTTGCTGCTGGTACTGCTGCATTTGCCGCTGGTACTGCAGGCGCTGCTGCTCCATGCTCTGCTGCATGCTTCGCTGGGCCTGTACCAGGTATTCAATGAGCTCCTTCACACGGCCGGACTTATCTGTCTCAACCACGGCAGTTTTATGTTGCACATTAACTTGCGCCATTTGTTCAAACAGCGCCTCCATGCTGTCATCCATGCTGTCAGACTTCTCTGTCTTAACAACGGCAGTCTTCACTCAAGACATACACACTACACAGCTTTTTTCCACAGAAAATTCAGCCTTGCTGTGCAACCACTTTTTTTTTTTTTCTTTGCAAAGTCTATTAGGGCTACTGTCTCTTTAAGACTGCTCCACAAACTTTTCTTTTGCTGCTGCACATTCCACAGTCATTTTCACAACAAGTTCAGCTTTGCTGTGCATACATTTTCTCTCTGCAGACCCTATCAGGGCCACTGTCTCTCCAAGACTGCTCCAAACAGACGTTTCTGCTGACACACACCTTTTTTTTTTTTTTCCTCTGTTGCTATTTCAATAGACTTCACCTTTAATGCTGTCTCTTGCCACTGTGCTGCATGCACACTCCAGCACTAACTGTACCAGGCCCTGCGCTGCCCCAGCATTCTCCACCAATTGTAGCCTTCCGGGGGGTTTAGCTCTAGGATCGCTGTCTGGGTAGACAGAATGGCACGGAAACAGTTCATTCAGACAGCAGTTTGGTGAAAACTGGCCGCAACCAGTTTTATTAAAGTCCACAGCAAACAGATAAAAACAAAGCATAAACAAAATACCTGGGCTTGTCTAGCCACTAATTACACTTATATAATGTCCCTTTCTATCAGGAACCCAGACTCTATCAGTCTGTGCCCAAAACAACACATATGATATATGTTACCAGTATGGAGTCTCCCAGATACTCCTCCTTATGTCTGAAGGTCCACTCGACTTCCAGACTTGAGAAAGATCCACTCCTATTCAGTAGTCATTATGCTGGAGGTTCACAGAGACACTCCTGTGTCCGGGGTCCTTCCTGCACCCAGACTGAGACGGCTCCCCTCCTCTTCAGTAATCATCAGCATGGAGGTTCACAGAGACACTCCTGTGTCCGGGGTCCTTCCTGCACCCAGACTGAGACGGCTCCCCTCCTCTTCAGTAATCATCAGCATGCATGCTCACAGAGACTGCTTCCTTGTGCCAGAACACCTCTCTGTGTCCAGGCTGAAGACAGCTCTAACACTCTTGGAGCATTCTCACAGAGACTGCTTCCTTGTGCCAGGACACCTCTCTGTGTCCAGGCTGAAGACAGCTCTAATACTCTTGGAGACACCTTCTGTGCCTGGACCCATTGTCCAGATTGAATGAGCTCTCTGACTGTGTCCGCAGACACCTATTTCTGGCTTCCTAATTAACAGCTGATTGGCTTCAGGTTTGAGCTGCAAGTGTGCAATGAATGCAAGGTGTAGTGACCTTTCTCTACCACCAGGTCTACAAAGCCACCCATTTCCCTTATAGTTAGCAAAGAACCTAGGTGAAATGTACACCCCATTCACCACATATCCTCACTGTCTCACAATATATATATATAATATATATATATATATACAGTACAATTGTACATTCACACTGAAGGCATCAATACTATGAATTAACACATGTGGAATTATATACTTAACAAAAAAGTGTGAAACAACTGAAAATATGTCTTATATTCTAGGTTCTTCAAAGTAGCCACCTTTTGCTTTGATGACTGCTTTGCACACTCTTGGCATTCTCTTGATGAGCTTCAAGAGGTAGTCACCGGAAATGGTCTTCCAACAATCTTGAAGTGAATACTTTTCCGTCCAATGATGACAAAAGTATTCTCAGAGTGATACCTCTATTGGCTAACCAGAAAATAATATGTTTGCAAGCTTTCAGAGCTCAGAGGCTCCTTCATCAGGCAAGATTACAATTGGATTAATAAGAAAAAAGGCACAACATTTAAGGCATACTACAGTAGGAAATTTGCTCATGAGGTGGGATGCCTTCTAAAGATAAGCAAAGGAAATCGAATTAGCATTTTCTTACAAATGGAGAGGCAGAGGGAATGATGTTCTTAGCTATCTGGAGGCCTTCTGGTGAAAGTGTGAACTGTGTCCATGTAGTGAGTCATAAATCCAGGTGTTAAATTGAGTCCTAGTGTCAAAGTATTGAACATCCTTATAAGTTTGAATTTCCATATTTTTCTCTCCCTGTCATCCTTAAAATTACCTTTTAGTATTAGGACTTTTAAGTCTGTCATACAATGTCCAGTTCCAGAGAAATGTTTTCCCACAGGCGTGTCCATTTCATTCCTGATTGTATGTCTGTGTAAATTCATCCTTGTTTGTAGTTTTTGCATGGTCTCCCCAATATAGATAGCTCCAGGGCACCTTGTACATTGTATCATGTACACCACATTGGAGGATGTACATGAAAAGGAACCCATGACCTTATAGTCCAGATTTGTGTTTGGTACGCAGACTGTATTTGTTGGTAATATGTGGGTACAAGTTTTGCATTTTTTATTGTTACATGGGAAACACTGATGGTGATGAGAGGACACTTCTGACAAGGAGATTCCTTAAGTTAGGGGGCTGTTTGTAGGAGAGAAGTGGTAGTTCTGGGAATATGTCTTTCAATTTGTGGTCCCTGTGGAATATGGGTTGGAGATCAGCACCAATTTTCCTTAGGATGCTCATGTGGGGGTTGTATGTGACCACAAGAGGTACCCTGTTGTTGTCCTCTTTCAGTTTTTAATCCAGGAGGCTGCTTCTTGTAGCCCTGTGGATCTGTTCATCTATTACCAGTGGATGATATCCTCGTTGTAGGAACGTTTTCCTCAGTGATAGCAGCTGTAGTTCCCTGTCTTTGCTGTCTGAACAGATTTGAATATATCTCAGAGCTTGACTGTAGATGATGGATTTTTTGTGTGTCTTGGATGAAAGCTGTTCCTTCTAAGATATGCCGGATGTCCTGTGGGCTTATGGTAAATTGATGTTTGTATGGCATTGTCCTGTTTTTCAGCATAGGGCACTTACAAATGTCATATAATTGAAGGAAGGATGAATGTACAAATGTACCCAGATATTCTTCAAAAAAATCTGCTGCCATTTACCAGAACGATGACGATGAAATGAGGGTGGACATTTCAGTAAGACAATAATCCCAAACACACAGTCAAGGTAACTCTCAATTGGTTTCAGAGAAAGAAAGCTGTTAGAATGGTCCAGCCATTCACCTGACCTGAATACAATTGAAATTGTATGGAAGGAACTAAAGCTGAGAGTTCATAGAAGGAGGCCATAGAACCTTCAAGATCTGAAGAGTGTTTGTGTGGAAGAATAGGCTAAAATCACACCTGAGCAATGCATGTATGTGACTAGTTTCTCTATGCAGGAGACATCTTAAAGCTGTCATCACCAACAAAGGCTTTTGTATGAAGTATTTATTACATTTCAGTAAACGTGTTCAATACTTTTTCCCTGTGTCATTTCTCATTAAATATTAAATATTTTTAACAAGCAATCCAAAAAGCAAATGTACAAAATTTACATACATTATCAGCACTGTCCCCACTGGGGCTCACAATCTACATTTCCTATCTGCATGTCTTTGGAGTGTGGGGAAAGCTGGAGTACCTGTGCCATCCCCGCGCAAACATGGGGAGAACATAGATTTCCTTTGGTGGGGATAATGATCATGTGACCACTCTTACATTTTTTTAATTGAGTTAATTTGTCAATCTATCAATCCTGCATCATCCAATAAAACTTGTATACTTGTACTTTTGACATAGCAGTCTATAGGTGAGGGCTGGCCGCTTTGAAGCATTGGACTTTTTTTCATGAGCTTTTTCATTACATGGGTTGGCCATAAGTGGGCAGCTGCTTTGTAAATTATGCAGCAGCACAAACAAAATAGAAATAAATACATACCTTTCAAACCACAGCCATCCTTGAGACGTCGGCGCTGTGTCTCCCAGCGCTCATAAGACATTGTTATGTCACGTGAGCGCTGCCGGCTATCAAGCTATGTCTGGCTGACTATCAGGCCATGTCAAGTGAGCGCTGCCGGCTATCAAGCTACCACCGTCTGAAAGCAGATTCAGGAAGTAAATGGACCGTCAATAATCGTTTACTATAATCTGCCTTTGGTAATTGCAGGGCATAACTCTGGACTATAAAAAGCACTAAATGAGGCCAACTCTGGTATCAATCCTTACTTAACTTTTGTCTAAATCTGACTTATTCCAAAATGTACCGTGTGTCATAACAAATTAAAGAGGTTGTCCTCTACTGGAAAGAGGGACAAACTCTTTACTTCATGAATCTGCTTTCAGCCAGTGTGCTTATACAATATTTATACTCTTCTTATTTAAAAAAAATACATTATCCTTAACATTAAAGTATATTGTTTCCATTAAAGTCTGGGAAAACTACCTAATTAAGGTTAAATTACACCGTATCTCATGTCATTGCAGATCGCTGAGAGCGATACTTAAAATCTGAAACACTTTCATACATAAATATAACAGTAAAAGGATCTATTAAAATAGCCAAAAGCAACATAGTATCACATAGAAATAATTGTGCATAATTTACATAACAGACAGGAATAATTAAAGGGTATAATACTATGTTAAATAGAATACGAGGCTGAAAAGAAATAATAATGTAGGACTGTAACTTACACAATGGTTGACACCATGAGCACTGAGCATGCCGGAGTCGAGCAATGGGGGCTGAACAGTTTTCTGTTTATGTAATATATACGTCAAGCTAAAACAAGTAATTCTTTGAAGGCATTAGTAAACTCTTCACAAACTATATTACGCTGGAAAGTTTCCATTGTAAAAGTTATACCTAGAATTCCATTGATAACGCTCCTTCCATGGGAAGTGACGACCATCACTATTACAGAGCCCATTGCATTTCGCATAAATTAGAGACTTGTCAGACACCAACCTGTAATTTTATCTAATCTATGCAGACATGAACTGAATGAGCTGAACACTGCAGAATTGGGACAATAATATATGTAATGTATCCAGAGCGATGACAGAATTAAATTAGCACAAACAAATTAGACTGGGTGAATGAAACTGCACCTTTTAACTGCGCCTGCCAAAGTCTTGCAGCTGGTGTTATACATCCCAATAATGTACCACAAAGCTTCTGACATAATCAGAGCTACTTCAGAATCAGTGTAATCACAGGGCAAGATTCTCTCTGATTTGCTATTCTAATTTTCCATAACAAACTCCAGGAACCCACATGATTATTAATCACAGCTCCATGGAGGGGCTTCCTTCCACAACTCCCCCATGTATTCTACACTATCAAAATTGCCTTGTCGGAGGGATTTATTCTAAGCAAATGCAATCAAAACATCTTGCATTCCACCCCCCAGACATTAATGCCTAAATTTAGTTCTTGAAAGAAGCTGTAGGGTTGAAGCATCATACAAGTGTTTAACTCATTCTTTATATGCAAATTGCCTCTTCAAACAAAGATGACTTGTACTCTATAGCGCCACCTATTGGAAGTAGCGATCCTACAAGTCACAATCAACCCTTTAACGAGTCTTGTAATATGACTTAGGATAAAAGCCAAATCAGAATCTCCATTTGGCTTTTATCCTAAGTCATATTACAAGACTCGTTAAAGGGTTGATTGTGACTTGTAGGATCGCTACTTCCAATAGGTGGCGCTATAGAGTACAAGTCCTCTTTGCTTGAAGAGGCAATTTGCATATTAAAATTTCCCAGAGGAGCATTGCACGGCGAATAAGCCTCCTTACCTCGACACGCCAGAGCTGGTATGTCACTCTCCACAAGGAGAAACCTTAACTCGTTCTTTATCATTTAGGAATGGAGATCGTCTGAAGGAAACGGCTGGTTTTATTGTATAGGGTTGGCCATTTATATGGATACACCTAAATAAAATGGGAATGGTTGGTGATATCAACTTCCTGTTTGTGACACATTAGTATATGGGAGGGGGAAAACTTTTCAAGATGGGTGTTGACCTTGGCGGCCTTTTTGAAGTAGGCCATTTTGGATCCAACTTTATTTTTTTCAATGGGAAGAGGGTCATGTGACACATCAGACTTATTGAGAATTTCACAAGAAAAACAATGGTGTGCTTGGCTTTAATGTAACTTTATTCTTTCATGAGTTATTTACAAGTTTATGGCCACTTATTAAATGTGTTCAAAGTGCTGTTTTTCTTGTGAAATTCTCAATAAGTTTGATGTGTCACATGACCCTCTTCCCATTGAAAAAAATAAAGTTGATCCAAAATGGCCGACTTCAAAATGGCTGCCATGGTCACCATCCATCTTAAAAAGTTTTCCCCCTCCCATATACTAATGTGCCACAAACAGGAAGTTGATATCACCAACCATTCCCATTTTATTTAGGTGTATCCATATAAATGGCCCACCCTGTAGAATACATTACAACCACTGAACATTGGATGAGTTTTTCAAGGACATACAAAAGGTTATTGAGTTATTCACAACTTCCTAGTGGGGTAGAATTATAAAGTGCTTGTAAAAACAAAAAACTCTGTAATTTACTCTTTAAGATTTTGTCCCTTTCTCGAGCTAGCTATATATTTTTTAATTTATCGTTTATGGTAAGATGCCTAGAATGCTGGAGACCACCATAATCTAACAATTGTGGTCGAACTTGCACAGTGCTTACAAGCTCTGTATGATAGAGCTTGTATGCACTGCCCTGAAGCTGGTCAGGATCGCTGTAAACACACTCTTAGATCCTGGCCAGCTTCAGTGATATGTACCTCTCCAATGCTGCAGAAACAAAGCTGCTTCTACTTGCAGCAACAGAGATTTCTAGTACGGGCCAGTTTTTTCATGGACCCATAGACTATAGTTTGATAAAAGACTTGCATCACAATCGGACATGTCTCCATGTTTTGGTGCCGATCACTAGGACAAGTTGTTGGATATTGCAAGACAAAGGGGATACCATCATCCCATAATTAGGAGAGCGTATAATCATGCTTTGGCTATGAGGGGACAATCTTTACTTGTACTTAAACAAAATAAAGAAGGTAGTCATATCACTCATATTTTTAGGACATATAATAATCAAATGGATTAGGGGATGGGTATCCTCAAAAAATACTGGTGTGTCTTGTGTGCTGATCCTGACCTGAAAGATATTGTAGCTCCTAGACCAGGACATCTGATCAGATTTGGCACACAGTCACTATGAGCCCCCTAGGAATCAGGGCACTTGGTTGGATCATAGACTCTTGAGCATATATCAGCGTACATCATATAAGATCTGTAAATCCATTACCCCTGGTAAGCAGTGTCTCAGCCTCAAAAGGTTTTTTATTACAACAGATGTTTCATGAATTGTAAGGTTATGGATGTCATTTTTCTCTGGAATTGTTCTTGCCCTCTAAGCTAAATGGACAAAACAAAGCGTGAACTGTGAAAATATATAGGAGACCATATTTGTAACATTAAACCCCATAGAGACACTACGATTGCTCAGCATGTTCACTTGGTTCATGCGGGTGACAGTAACTCCATATTCTTTAAAGGGATTGTCCAATACTCGAACAACCCCTTCTCAATCCCTATGTTTCCCCCCTTGTAAAATAATAACACCTATACTCACCTCCGGTGCCGATGCTGTTCCAGCGATGTTGGCAATTGCTCTCCCGGGGATCTTGTGATATTGTTGCTAGATGTGTTACCACAGAAACAATGTTGCTACCCTGCATTTCTGGTCCTGGTTACCTCAATTGAGAGTTGATGTTGTCATCTTACCTAGTGTCCTGCCAATCAACGTTGTTGAGGAAGCAATGTCACCACCTACATACTTCACATTACTTCCAGTACGGCTCTCTGTTAAGACACGCGCACGTGGATTGTACAACACAACATGGACGTCACAGCAGATAAACCCCTTCATTCCAAAGAATGTGTCAAGAAATGTGGTTTTGTGACCTATGCATTGGATTAATGGATGGAGCATAGGCCAGTGGGATTATTGGTCTTGAAGGTTTTTCTACGACAATAGTAGAGACCTTGAACTTCCTATGTTTTTGCGATAATGCAACAAAAGTACTTTTTATCTTGAATGTATCTTTCTACTAGTTTTTTCTATCTTTGACACTGCAGAATAATTGTTCTATTTGTATCATTGATTTTGTATTATTGTGAGTGTTTCAGGCTAATTAGGTGATCTATACATACAACCATTGCCAAGCGGGGTCAGAATTGAGCAAATGTTTAGGGTGCAAACCTCTGTGGTTAGGCAGGATTTTTACAATGGAAGACTAAAGGTACTGCCACACTAAACAATCCCGCTAGCGATCACGATAACGACGCATACTAATGCGATCGCTAGCGGGATTGTTTCTATATCGCTAAGTGCGGCCACATTTAGCGATATAGTTAACGACGCTATCGCCGTTAGCGATCTTCTTAACGACTTTAGCGGTACAAAAGTACCGCTAAATCGCTAAGAAAAGGTGCCACACTAGCGATATATACTTACCCAGCGGGAGCGCCGACGAGAAAATAGGGTCCGGAACGATTCCAGCGACGAGCGAGATCACAGCAGGAAGCTCGTCGCTGGCAGATGCCGCACTGAACAACATCGCTAACGGGATCGCTAAATAGTGACGTTTTTTAGCGATCCCGTTAGCGATATTGTTTAGTGTGGCATACCCTTAAGGGTATTGCAGCTTTGTCTGTGCCTTTGCTCTGCCCATCTGATATATTTTTGCTGCTTTACATAATAATAATATAAAGTAATTTGGCCATAAAGTGTTCAACCTGTTTTCTGAGAGATGCAGTATCCAGCCCTATACCTAACCCCTTTTTCTATTTTTTTGTGCACTCTACAGTATATTTTTTTACTATTACTAATAGTTGTTTTGGAAATGCAATTGAGCATTTTTTAACCTCTTTTCATATTCAATAAAGTCTTTTTAGGGTTTTCTTTTATTATTCACTTTTGTTATTTGGGGTACCTAGTCAGATTGAAACTATTCTGCTTTGCTCATTTTTTTTTTTGCCTTGCAGTCCATTTAATAGTGGAAATAACAATTTTCACATTGATGCTAATGATCTGTTCAAATGTAGTAAACGTGCATATAAATGGATTTTGCAAACTCAAACTTGATAAACTATATAAATTAGAAATTGCTTACTTTAATCTTTAATTTTCATATGCAGTTTTAATGACTTCATGACCAGGCATTTTCTTTTCGTTCTTGCTTTTTGCTATCCTTATCCAAGAGCCATATTTTTTCTTATTTTCTTGCCAAAATAGCAGTATAAGTACTGCAATATATACATAAAATGTCTTGCTTTTATGATGTCCAGCTGCAGACTGGGCTTCACAGGTGGACAAAGATGGCCTCCATACGGGCCTTCAGCAACCCATCAGCCCCACATCCCGCTATCACTGCCCATGCTCATTTTGGCTTTAAAAAAATTTAATCATTGTAAAATTATAGCAAAAACTCATGGGGCAGATTTAGAAAAAGCATCTAGAAGAAAATCAGTATTGCTTATAGCAACCAATCACTGTACAGCTTTCATTTTCCCACAACAGTTTTAGATATGACTGCTGAGCTGATTGGTTACTACAGTATAGGCAACAAACATAGCTTTATTAAATGAGGTAAAATAGGTGTTATTGGTGTGAACAAACTTTACACTTATGCCTACAGCGACATTACGACTCCACTTTTTGTAGAATTCTAACAGGGCTTCGATTTAAGAACATGCACAGCTACTGTATCTGTGAGTGTTTTTTTACACAAAATCTGAGGAAAAAATGATACGAACAAACAGTGTGTATGGAGCTGTGTTTATGTGAATATTCTCCATGTATATCTCTAAAGTATAAACTTCCCATAATGTGGTCTGTTCAGATAAAAAAGCATGTCAAGCAGCTGGAAGACATTAAGCCGAAAAAGCGCTTGACCTCACACATATGTGATCATGTTCTAACTGGGTTGTGGTGCAAACTACTGTCATTTTAAACATGTTTTTTCTGTCATTTTGTTTTTCTATAGAAAACTAAATGGTTACAGTTGTTTCAAGAGAATATAAGAAAAGTTTTAATATACAGTTTGCTAAAAAGTTTACATACCCCTTCAGATTATTTGCTTTCTTGGCCTTTTTTCAGAGAATATGAATGATAACACCAAAACTTTTTCTCCACTCATGGTTAGTGGTTGGGTGAAGCCATTTATTGTCAAACTACTGTGTTTTCTCTTTCTAAATCATAATAACAACACAAAACATCCAAATGACCCTGATCAAAAGTTCACATACCCCATTTCTTAATACCGTGTATTGCCCCCGCTAACATCAATGACAGTTTGAAGTATTTTGTGGTAGTTGTGGATGAGGTTCTTTTCTTTTTCAGATGGTAAAGCTGCCCATTCTTCTAGGCAAAAAGCCTCCAGTTCTTGTAAGTTCCTGGGCTGTCTAGCATGAACTGCGCGCTTGAGATCTCCCCTTGAGTGGCTCAATGATATTGAGGTCAGGAGCCTGAGATGACCACTCCAGAACTTTCACTGTGTTCTGCTGCAGCCAATGACAGGTCGACTTGGCCTTGTGTTTTGGATCGTTGTCATGTTGGAACGTCCAAGTACGTCCCATGCACAGCTTCCGGGCTGATGATTGCAAATTTGCCTCCAGTATTTGCTGATAATGTGCTGCATTCTCCTTCAACTTTGACCTTGTTTCCTGTGCCTTTGTAGCTCACACATCCCCAAATCCTCAGCAATCCACCTCCGTGCTTTACAGTAGGAATGGTGTTCCTTTCATCATAGGCCTTGTTGACCTCTCTCCAAATGTATCATTTATGGTTGTGGCCAACAAGTTCAATTTTGGTATCATCATTCCAACTTACCTTGTTTCAGAAGTTTTGAGGCTTATCTCTGTGCTGTTTTGCATAATGTAGATGAGATACTTTGTGGCATTTGCGCTGTAATGGCTTTCTGCTGGCGACTTGACTATGCAGCCAGAAGTCCAGTATTGCAGCTGATGTAATTTGTGGGTTTTTCTTTGCATCCTGAACAATTTTCCTGGCAGTTGGTGACAAAATTTTGGCTGGTCTACCAGACCGTAGTTTTGTTTTTACAGATCCCCTGATTTTCCACTTGTTAATCACAGTTTGAACACTGCTGACTGGCATTATCAATTCCTTGGATATGTTTTTGTATCCCTTTCCGGTTTTATACAGTTCAGCTACATTTTCCCGTAGATCTGTTGACAATTCTTTTGCTTTCCCCACGACTCACAATCCAGAAACATCAGTGGCTGCGAGATGCGAGAGTCTGTCTGAATCCCAGAAACTCACTCAGCTTTTATGCATACACACTGATTACAAGCAAACAGGTCACAGGTGAGGATGTTACCTTTAGTAGCCATTCAAACCCATTTGTCTCAACTTCTGTGCATGCTATCAGGCCAAAATGACCAGGGTATGTAAACTTTTGATCAGGGTCATTTGGATGTTTTGGGCTGTCATTATGATTTAAAAAAAAAAACACATTAGTTTGACAATAAATGGCTTAACCCAACCACTAACCATGGGTGGAAAAAAAAATTGTGGTGTTATCTTTCATATTCTCTGAAAAAAGGCCAAGAAAGCAAAAATTCTGCCTGGGTATGTAAACTTTTGAGCACAACTGTATATTATCAGAGAAATATGCTTCTTTCTCCATTTATGAGCCACCTCTTGAACATACCAGCCACAGTGATAAACAGCTCAAATCCATCTTGATCAAAGTAAGACAGACTGCAGGCTCACTGAGGAGTCAGGTTACAGAGGTATCTAACTCTATAGACAGGTGAGATGGATGAGGGAGGAGTAAGGACTGGAGTATTCAGCCGTGAGAGACCAGGTAGACACAGGCAGATCATGTTGTTTTACCTATTTAGAATTGAGAGTCCTCAGTGGTTGATACCTTTTAATGGCTAACTGAAAAGATGGTAACAAATTGCAAGCTTTCGAGACTACTCAGGGTGTTTTACCTTACTCTAGCCATGGACATACAGCTCAGCACCACTATATAATGTCTTCAAAACTCACCCTGCTTTTTTCTGTGTGCTGATAAATAAGAGCAGGAATCCAGCTCTCTGTGTGTGTTGGTTGTAGGAGACATCATTGCAGCTAGTTTCCATCCAACACCTCATAGAGAAATGAGTTTAACTCTTCATAGGAAAAACTGGTGAAAAATGCAGGATGCAAGTCACATAATTGAGAGGAATGGTGTCATTCGCCATTGACATATATGTGACAGGTACACTTTAAGGGTTTGTATTTTTTGCATAATGAGTTTGAAACATACAAGAAAATCTACCTGTGCTTTACTGAGTGATTGCCACAGTGGGAAAGCTCACTAATATTCCCCACATTCACTGCCTGATTTTAGATACAGCTGATGCTTTATGTGTCTAGTTTAAAGGCCCTGCTATAATTGGTGTACAAATCCAAGAAAAGCTATTGTTCTATATCTGGGTTTTGGCTGTAGCATAAAATTATAGCAGATGCTGTTAGTCAATGTTTTGACGCTTAGGAAAACAACATCAGAGGGTGTAAGACTGAAATCTGTCTGTAATACATGAGACTTATTCAGCGCTATCTGCTCAAATTCCAGGCACATACTGTGACTTCTCACAGCATAATGCTGATTTCTGTATTACTCAACGATTCTCACGTCACCTTTAAACTGAATGTTTTTTTTTCTCCACAACAATAGTTTCTCCTTTGGATATCTCAACTCCCACTCAGTAACTTGGATTGTAATTACCTCTTCAGTACACTGTAAATCTGGAATTAGCCACTGCATAGCGCAATCATTTTCTTAACTCTGTGTGACCACTTGAGTTTTAATAAGGCTGTTATAGATCACTGGCAAGAAATTGTATATTCACTGACCTTCAAGTACACATTTACTGAGAGAAATTGTAAAACAAAGCAATGAGATTTTTATTGTAAAATGGCAGCTACAGAAGGAAAACTGCTTTTGGTAAGAAAGTGGTGTATCTAAGGATGAGCGGACCCATGGAAGTTCAGGTTCTGGTACACAACCCAAACTTTAGTCTAAAGTTTGGTTCGGGTACCAGAACTGTACCCGAACTTAAACCAGAACCCGAACCCCATTGAAAACAATGGAGACCCGAACTTTGGATCTGGTAAAAAAAAATCTCTTTCTTTCTCTTTCACGGACTTCCTCAGGGACTCTGAACATTACAAAGGACTTCCCTGGCGAAGTCCGTGTTCAGTGTTTAGCACAGGACACGAACTGTCCAGTACGAACCCCAAACTTTTAGGATCAGGTTCGCTCATCTCTAGTTGTATCAAAAAGCAACCATGCTACAGTCACATCCTCACAGCAAAGTCTGCTGCTCCACGCTACCTCATGGTGCAAAAAAAAACCATGCTACAATCACATCCTCACAGCAAAGTCTGCTGCTCCGCTCTACCTCATGGTGCAAAAAAACCATGCTACAATCACATCCTCACAGCAAAGTCTGCTGCTCCACGCTACCTCATGGTGCAAAAAAACCATGCTACAGTCACATCCTCACAGCAAAGTCTGCTGCTCCACGCTACCTCATGGTGCAAAAAAAACCATGCTACAATCACATCCTCACAGCAAAGTCTGCTGCTCCGCTCTACCTCATGGTGCAAAAAAACCATGCTACAATCACATCCTCACAGCAAAGTCTGCTGCTCCGCTCTACCTCATGGTGCAAAAAAACCATGCTACAGTCACATCCTCACAGCAAAGTCTGCTGCTCCACGCTACCTCATGGTGCAAAAAAACCATGCTACAGTCACATCCTCACAGCAAAGTCTGCTGCTCCATGCTACCTCATGGTGCAAAAAAAAACATGCTACAATCACATCCTCACAGCAAAGTCTGCTGCTCCGCTCTACCTCATGGTGCAAAAAAACCATGCTACAGTCACATCCTCACAGCAAAGTCTGCTGCTCCACGCTACCTCATGGTGCAAAAAAACCATGCTACAGTTACATCCTCACAGCAAAGTCTGCTGCTCCACGCTACCTCATGGTGCAAAAAAACCATGCTACAGTCACATCCTCACAGCAAAGTCTGCTGCTCCATGTTACCTCATGGTGCAAAAAAAAACATGCTACAATCACATCCTCACAGCAAAGTCTGCTGCTCCGCTCTACCTCATGGTGCAAAAAAACCATGCTACAGTCACATCCTCACAGCAAAGTCTGCTGCTCCACGCTACCTCATGGTGCAAAAAAACCATGCTACAGTTACATCCTCACAGCAAAGTCTGCTGCTCCACGCTACCTCATGGTGCAAAAAAAACCATGCTACAATCACATCCTCACAGCAAAGTCTGCTGCTCCGCTCTACCTCATGGTGCAAAAAAACCATGCTACAGTCACATCCTCACAGCAAAGTCTGCTGCTCCACGCTACCTCATGGTGCAAAAAAACCATGCTACAGTCACATCCTCACAGCAAAGTCTGCTGCTCCATGCTACCTCATGGTGCAAAAAAAAACATGCTACAATCACATCCTCACAGCAAAGTCTGCTGCTCCGCTCTACCTCATGATGCAAAAAAACCATGCTACAGTCACATCCTCACAGCAAAGTCTGCTGCTCCACGCTACCTCATGGTGCAAAAAAACCATGCTACAGTTACATCCTCACAGCAAAGTCTGCTGCTCCACGCTACCTCATGGTGCAAAAAAAACCATGCTACAATCACATCCTCACAGCAAAGTCTGCTGCTCCACGCTACCTCATGGTGCAAAAAAACCATGCTACAGTTACATCCTCACAGCAAAGTCTGCTGCTCCACGCTACCTCATGGTGCAAAAAAACCATGCTACAGTCACATCCTCACAGCAAAGTCTGCTGCTCCATGCTACCTCATGGTGCAAAAAAAAACATGCTACAATCACATCCTCACAGCAAAGTCTGCTGCTCCGCTCTACCTCATGGTGCAAAAAAACCATGCTACAGTCACATCCTCACAGCAAAGTCTGCTGCTCCACGCTACCTCATGGTGCAAAAAAACCATGCTACAGTTACATCCTCACAGCAAAGTCTGCTGCTCCACGCTACCTCATGGTGCAAAAAAACCATGCTACAGTCACATCCTCACAGCAAAGTCTGCTGCTCCACGCTACCTCATGGTGCAAAAAAACCATGCTACAGTTACATCCTCACAGCAAAGTCTGCTGCTCCACGCTACCTCATGGTGCAAAAAAACATGCTACAGTCACATCCTCACAGCAAAGTCTGCTGCTCCACGCTACCTCATGGTGCAAAAAAACCATGCTACAGTTACATCCTCACAGCAAAGTCTGCTGCTCCACGCTACCTCATGGTGCAAAAAAAACCATGCTACAATCACATCCTCACAGCAAAGTCTGCTGCTCCACGCTACCTCATGGTGCAAAAAAACCATGCTACAGTTACATCCTCACAGCAAAGTCTGCTGCTCCACGCTACCTCATGGTGCAAAAAAACCATGCTACAGTTACATCCTCACAGCAAAGTCTGCTGCTCCACGCTACCTCATGGTGCAAAAAAACCATGCTACAGTCACATCCTCACAGCAAAGTCTGCTGCTCCACGCTACTCATGGTGCAAAAAAAAAACATGCTACAATCACATCCTCACAGCAAAGTCTGCTGCTCCGCTCTACCTCATGGTGCAAAAAAACCATGCTACAATCACATCCTCACAGCAAAGTCTGCTGCTCCACGCTACCTCATGGTGCAAAAAAAAACATTCTACAATCACATCCTCACAGCAAAGTCTGCTGCTCCGCTCTACCTCATGGTGCCTCCGTACAGTGCAGTAGGGAGACACAAAACACGATACACCATGCCACATTTTTTTCTCACAGACAAACCTTGGAAGCCTTTATGAAATATGAATACAGCATATGGAAAGCCAGGAGGGACAGTGTGGCCCCATACAATTTTATAGCTCTATATAGCTGTTTTACGGCTTGGTACTCCTTCAAGGTTCTGTGGAGTTGAGAGTGGTAACACATTGATGTCCATGACGACTTTCTTAAAGAGAAACGTGTGTTATGTATAAAATTGCGTAGAGGTTCAATGTATGCCTCTTCTTATAGTTTATCTTTTCCAACGCCTTAAGGGTCCTTCCATAGTCATGAATTCTCTGATGAATATTTACTACCCATTAGTTGGTTATAAAAAGCAAGGACAGACTGCACCAGCTCTGAATCTAGTGGAAACACTACACATCAGCCAGAAGAATTAAAATGACTCTATTTATCTGTTAATCAGTCTATCAAGGTGGCCTAAGATATGCCTGACATGTGAAAGGTGTTACCTAGTCATGCCCAGTTAGAAATTTTAATCAGTGTTATTCCAGTTGGTTTAAAGGTGTTGTCCAGGCTTTGCACAAAAGTTTGCAGTCACTAGATATGCTTGGCTTCTCTCAGTAGAACTAACCACAAGAATACAAATCGCATACATGTGAGGTCACGTGACCCCGTGCTCATATCAGGAGTCCTGGGAATTGTGACAGCATTCAAACCGCAATCTGGCATGATTCTGCACCCTGCAGTCACATGGAGTGTCTGTAGACTTTTGTCACTGGCCTGGACAACCTCTTTAACCATTAGGATCTGATCTGTATTTTTTCGCTCTCTTTTGAAGGTTTTTCCAACTATACATGAAAGAAAGGTGAAAAAAAGCCAAACAGAGGGAGAGGGGCACAACAACTTCTTCAAATATCTCAGCAATGTCTACAGCTTCTTTTTTTTTCTGGATAACTTTACTGGAAAACTTAAGAAACCATAATAAGTCATGCAGGGTTCTGATAATATGTTTGTCTATATGTTAGAATATTAATGTAAACCCATTAGCAGCATCTTTTGTGATTTATGGTAATATACACTGCTCGAAAAAATAAAGGGAACACTCAAATAGCACATCCTAGATCTAAATGAATGAAATATTTTCATTGAATACTTTGTTCTGTACAAAGTTGAATGTGCTGTCAACATAATCACACAAAAATCATCAATGGAAATCACATTTTTGAACAAATGGAGGATTGGATTTGGAGAGACCCCCAAAATGAAAGTGGAAACAAGTCGAAATGAAAATCAAAACAAGACAAAATTAAAGTGGAAACAAGTTAAAATGATGCTCAGTATTGTGTGCTGAGTCCACGTGCCTGTATGACTTCCCTACAATGCCTGGGCATGCTCCTGATGAGGCGGCGAATGGTCTCCTGAGGGATCTCCTCCGAGACCTGGACTAAAGCATCCGCCAACTCCTGAACAAACTGTGGTGCAATGTGACGTTGATGGATGGAGCGAGACATGATGTCCCAGATGTGCTCATTCAGATTCAGGTCTGGGAACGGGCAGGCCAGTCCATAGCTTCAATGCCTTCATCTTGCAGGAACTGCTGACACACTCCAACCACATGAGGTCTGGCATTGTCCTGCATTACGAGGAACCCAGGGCCAACCGCACCAGCATATGTTCTCACAAGGGGTCTGAGGATCTCATCTCGGTGCCTAATGGCAGTCAGGCTACCTCTGGCGAGCACATGGAGGGCTGTGTGGCCCTCCAAAGAAATGCCACCCCACACTATTACTGACCCACTGCCAAACCGGTCATGCTGAAGGATGTTGCAGGCAGCAGATCACTCTCCACGGCATCTCCAGGCTCTGTCACGTCTGTCACATGTGCTGAGTGTGAACCTGCTGTCTGCAACATCCTTCAGCATGACCGGTTTGGCAGTGGGTCAGTAATGGTGTGGGGTGGCATTTCTTTGGAGGGCCACACAGCCCCTTCATGTGCTCACCAGAGATAGCCTGACTGCCATTAGGTACCGAGATGAGATCCTCAGACCCCTTATGAGACCATATGCTGGTGCGGTTGGCCCTGTGTTCCTTCTAATGCAGGACAATGCCAGACCTCATGTGGCTGGAGTGTGTCAGCAGTTCCTGAAAGATGAAGGCATTGAAGCTATGGACTGGCCTGCCCATTCCCCTGACCTGAATCCGATTGAGCACATCTGAGAGAGCATGTCTCGTTCCATCCACCAAAGTCACGTTGCACCACAGACTGTCCAGGAGTTGACGGATGCTTTAGTCCAGGTCTGGGAGGAGATCCCTCAGGAGACCATCCACAACCTCATCAGGAGCATGCCCAGGCGTTGTAGTGAGGTCATACAAGCACGTCGAGGCCACAAACAATACTAAGCATCATTTTGACTTGTTTCCACTTTAATTTTGTCTTGTTTTGATTTTCATTTTGACTTGTTTCCACTTTCATTTTGGGGGTCTCTCCAAATTAAGGCCTCCATTGGTTCAAAAATTTGATTTCCATTGATGATTTTTGTGTGATTATGTTGACAGCACATTCAACTTTGTGCACAACAAAGTAGTCAATGAGAATATTTCATTCATTTGGATTTAGGATGTGTTATTTGAGTGTTCCCTTTATTTTTTTGAGCAGTGAATATACGCTCTTCTTATTATTGTCACGTTTAATCCAAAATGCAGTAGTCTGAATTCCTGTCTTTAAAGGGAATCTGTCAGTAAGGCTCAACCCTCTTAAGCCGTCTACTGTATATGGGCATGTAGGTCATAGGATGCTAAATAACTCTATACCTTGATATCTGTGATCCGATGTGTTATTCTAGAGAAGTCCACGTTTTTCTTATATTTCAATGAGCTGTTCAGGACTGTGGATCGGACACTGATCTGCATGAGAATTTGCTTTCAAAGATTATTATAAATAAAAGGAGCGTTGCCAGTGTGATATGTAATTCTTACCAGTGTGATATGTAATTCTTACCAGTGTGATATGTTATGGCCGCTCTCTGCTCTCCTGATCTCACTGCAGAGCTGTGTGTGATTATACCTGATACATCTGCAGGTTCTTCTCAGCTTCAGCTTTCATCTTACAGGCAGACAGTGTTGTGATACAGCACAGCTGTGAGAGCTGCAGCAAATGTGTTTATAATGAGACAAAGTTCAGATCTACTGTTCTGTGTTAGTTACATGTCTCACACTGGTAACTCTTCCTTTTATTAAAAATAAGCTCTGCAGGCAGATTCTCATGCAGATCAGTGTCTGTCTTATAGTCCTGAACAGCTCATTTATATATTAAGAAACACGTGGGTTTCTCTTGAAAAAGACATCGGATCGCAGATATCAAGGTATCATTTTATTCAGTTACCAATGACCTAAATGCCCGTATAGATGGCTTAGGAGTGTTACTCCTACTGACAAATTCCCTTTAACATTAGTAGCTGTCTTACCTGCCTAAATATATATATATATATATGTGTATATATATATATATACACATATATATATATATATATATATATATATACAGTACAGACCAAAAGTTTGGACACACCTTCTCATTCAAAGATTTTTCTGTATTTTCATGACTATGAAAATTGTACATTCACACTGAAGGCATCAAAACTATGAATTAACACATGTGGAATTTTATACTTAACAAAAAAGTGTGAAACAACTGAAAATATGTCTTATATTCTAGGTTCTTCAAAGTAGCCACCTTTTGCTTTGATTACTGCTTTGCACACTCTTGGCATTCTTGATGAGCTTCAAGAGGTAGTCACCGGAAATGGTCTTCCAACAGTCTTGAAGGAGTTCCCAGAGATGCTTAGCACTTGTTGGCCCTTTTGCCTTCACTCTGCAGTCCAGCTCACCCCAAACCATCTTGATTGGGTTCAGGTCTGGTGACTGTGAAGGCCGGGTCATCTGGCGTAGAACCCCATCACTCTCCTGCTTGGTCAAATAGCCCTTACACAGCCTGGAGGTGTGTTTTGGGTCATTGTCCTGTTGAAAACAAAATGATGGTTCAACTAAACGCAAACCGGATGGAATAGCATGCTTCTGCAAGGTGCTGTTGTAGCCATGCTGGTTCAGTATGCATTCAATTTTGAATAAATCCTCAACAGTGTCACCAGCAAAGCACCCCCACACCATCCCACCTCCTCCTCCATGCTTCACGGTGGGAACCAGGCATGTAGAGTCCATCCGTTCACCTTTTCTGCGTCGTGCAAAGACACGGTGGTTGGAACCAAAGATCTCAAATTTGGACTCATCAGACCAAAGCACAGATTTCCACTGGTCTAATGTCCATTTCTTGTGTTCTTTAGCCCAAACAAGTCTCTTCTGCTTGTAGCCTGCCCTTAGCAGTGGTTTCCTAGCAGCTATTTTACCATAAAGGCCTGCTGCTCAAAGTCTCCTCTTAACAGTTGTAGAGATGTGTCTGCTGCTAGAACTCTGTGTGGCATTGACCTGGTCTCTAATCTGAGCTGCTGTTAACCTGCGATTTCTGAGGCTGGTGACTCAGATAAACTTATCCTCAGAAGCAAAGGTGACTCTTGGTCTTCCTTTCCTGGGGCAGTCCTCCTGTGAGCCAGTTTCTTTTTAGCGCTTGATGGTTTTTCCAACTGCACTTGGGGACACTTTCAAAGTTTTCCCAATTTTTCGGACTGACTGACCTTCATTTCTTAATAACTCGTTTTTCTTTACTTAGCTGCTTTTTTCTTGCCATAATACACATTCTAATAGTCTATTCAGTAGGACTATCAGCTGTGTATCCACCAGACTTCTGCACAACACAACTGATGGACCCAACCCCATTTATAAGGTCAGAAATCCCACTTATTAAACCTGACAGGGCACACCTGTGAAGTGAAAACCATTTCCAGTGACTACCTCTTGAAGCTCATCAAGAGAATGCCAAGAGTGTGCAAAGCAGTAATCAAAGCAAAAGGTGGCTTCCTTGAAGAACCTAGAATATAAGACATATTTTCAGTTGCTTCACACGTTTTGTTAGGTATATACAGTCAGGGCCAGAAATATTTGGACAGTGACACAATTTTCGCGAGTTGGGCTCTGCATGCCACCACATTGGATTTGAAATGAAACCTATACAACAGAATTCAAGTGCAGATTGTAACGTTTAATTTGAAGGGTTGAACAAAAATATGTGTTAGAAAATGTAAGAATTGTACACATTTCTTTACAAACACTCCACATTTTAGGAGGTCAAAAGTAATTGGACAAATAAACATAACCCAAACAAAATATTTTTATTTTCAAAATTTTGTGGCGAATCCTTTGGAGGCAATCACTGCCTTAAGTCTGGAACCCATGGACATCACCAAACGCTGGGTTTCCTCCTTCTTAATGCTTTGCCAGGCCTTTACAGCCGCAGCCTTCAGGTCTTGCTTGTTTGTGGGTCTTTCCCTCTTAAGTCTGGATTTGAGCAAGTGAAATGCATGCTCAATTGGGTTAAGATCTGGTGATTGACTTGGCCATTGAAGAATGTTCCACTTTTTTGCACTCATGAACTCCTGTGTAGCTTTGGCTGTATGCTTGGGGTCATTATCCATCTGTACTATGAAGCGCCGTCCAATCAAGTTTGCAGCATTTGGCTGAATCTGGGCTGAAAGTATATCCCGGTACACTTCAGAATTCATCCGGCTACTCTTGTCTGCTGTTAAGTCATCAATAAACACAAGTGACCCAGTGCCATTGAAAGCCATGCATGCCCATGCCATCACGTTGCCTCCACCATGTTTTACAGAGGATGTGGTGTGCCTTGGATCATGTGCCGTTCCCTTTCTTCTCCAAACTTTTGGCTTCCCATCATTCTGGTACAGGTTGATCTTTGTCTCATCTGTCCATAGAATACTTTTCCAGAACTGAACTGGCTTCTGGAGGTGTTTTTCAGCAAATTTAACTCTGGCCTGTCTATTTTTGGAATTGATGAATGGTTTGCATCTAGATGTGAACCCTTTGTATTTACTTTCATGGAGTCTTCTCTTTACTGTTGACTTAGAGACAGATACACCTACTTCACTGAGAGTGTTCTGGAATTCAGTTGATGTTGTGAACGGGTTCTTCTTCACCAAAGAAAGTATGCGGCGATCATCCACCACTGTTGTCTTCCGTGGGCTCCCAGGTCTTTTTGGATTGATGAGTTCACCAGTGCTTTCTTTCTTTCTCAGGATGTACCAAATTGTAGATTTTGCCACTTCTAATGTTGTAGCAATTTCTTGGATGGGTTTTTTTCTGTTCTTGCAGCTTAAGGATGGCTTGTTTCACCTGCATGGAGAGCTCCTGTGACCACATGTTTCCTTCACAGCAAAACCTTCCAAATGCAAACACCACACCTCAAATCAACTCCGGCCCTTTCATGTGCTTAATTGAGAATGACATAACAAAGGGATTGCCCACACCTGTCCATGAAATAGCCTTGGAGTCATTTGTCTAATTACTTTTGGTCCCTTTAAAAACAGGGTGGCACATGTTAAGGAGCTGAAACTCCTAAACCCTTCATCCAATTTTAATGTGGATACCCTCAAATGAAAGCTGAAAGTCTGAACTTCAACTGCATCTGATTTGTTTTGTTTCAAATTCATTGTGGTAATGTCTAGAACCAAAATTAGATAAATGTTGTCTCTGTCCAAATATTTATGGACCTAA
Source organism: Oophaga sylvatica (assembly GCA_033576555.1). Classification (NCBI taxonomy): domain Eukaryota; kingdom Metazoa; phylum Chordata; class Amphibia; order Anura; family Dendrobatidae; genus Oophaga; species Oophaga sylvatica. Next base: position 834,785,979 of record JARQOD010000001.1, on the reverse strand, counting down.
CTGTAATTCCACATGTGTTAATTCATAATTTTGATGCCTTCAGTGTGAATGTACAATTTTCATAGTCATGAAAATGCAGAAAATCTTTAAATGAGGTGTGTACAAACTTTTGGTCTGTACTGTATATATATATACATATATATATATATATACGTATATATATATATATATATATATGTATATATATATATATATATATATATATATAATATATATACATACATGCTGAAGATTTGATTTTTCATTAATCAAAGGATAGATAATAAAATAATTATATCTTTATTTTTTACATGCAGTGACAATGTGAAATGCTCATCATCTCCGAACAATGAAACAAGACAAGAGAAGCTAAATGTAAATCCAGAGAATGGAAATACAACAGAAAGGCTCGGTAGAGAGTTCAGTCCACGCCAGCACCATGGGTAAGACTAAAACTCTCTAAATAGCATTATGACTAATCTATACCTTGCAGTAATAGATTGACTGAAATGAATGACATATATCATTTATTTTTTTATGCATTGCTCATGTAGTGCTATCGTATTCCACAACACATTATATACATTATCGGTACTGTCCCCATTGGTGCTCACAATCTAGATTACCTATCAGTATGCATTTGGAAGGAAACTGGAGGAAACCCACACAAACACAGGGAGAACATACAAACTCCTTGTAGATTTAAACCCAGGAGTCAGACACAAACGCAGAAAAGCAGCAGTGCTAACCACTGAGCCACCAAGCTGCTTGTGCTGACATGTACCGGAAAGACCCAATTATATAGTTCAAAAAAACATATAATAGCGTTACACCTTAGTGCAAGTTTTACAAGTTTTAAAGCAATTTTCCTCTTTTGTCAATCTTCTACCCGCAGGCCCAGGTAAATGTAAAAATAAAATGAGTATTAATTACCCTTCCTGGGTCCAGCACTGTGTCTTGGTCACATCCACAGTAGTTCTGCAGCTAATCAGTGAGCTCAGTGGCTATCTCAATGCAGACCGCATGAGCCGCTGAGCTCAGTGATTGGCTGCAATGTGTCACCGCTGCAACCAAACAACAGAGATCGTGGCATCGGCAGAAGCACAGTGCTAGACCTGGGGAGGGTAAGTAAAGCTTAGCTTGTTTTTATACACCTGAGGCTGAGGGCAGAAAATTGCTGAAAAGGGAAAGTCTCTTAAGTCAGTCCATATTGCTAGGTGCCAAAAAACCCTTTCTGAAAATCTCCCAATAAAATAATTTCTTTGATAAGCCTCTAAAGTGACCTTTTTGCTGATCTCCAAGTTTAATGTGACATGGAATTCATTATACACCGCCAATACTGCCATGTGAACAACCTGCTCGAGGCTTACAACTATTATAACTACAATTCAAGGCTTTTTTGTTGTTATTTTATTGAGAACATTTTATGATTGCATGAATAGCAGCTAAAAAATCCCATTGATGTCTGTAGTGCCGGCTTCTGGGGTTTAATCACAATGATCAGTGTTCTGATAGGAGCGAGGAAGGGTTGGAAGGAGCAGGCAGCAGACAGGACACTACTGATTCCCTGTATGCTGCTATCAGCTCTTGTGATGTATGAGAGACTCCAGCTAATGCTGAAGACAGAAGTAACTACAAATCTAAGCTAAGGTCCTATTGGATAGTATCCTCTTAATGAGAATCTGTCACCAGATTTTTGCTACCCCATCTGAGAGCAGCATGATGTAAAGAAAGATATTCTGATTCCAGTGATGTATCACTTTTACATATATACTTATACAGTCAGAGTTTTTAGATGTAGCGTATAGCAGTGCTCAGAAAGCTAACTTTGCCACACCCCCTGATTAGCAGCTTTCTGCATACTTTGTATATTGACAGTGAATGGCTAATCAGTGGTGGGTGCGAAGGTGGACCAGGATGCATGGGTCACCTACTTAAGGTACTGCCACACTAAGCTATCCCGCTAGCGATCACGATAACGACGCATACTAATGCGATCGCTAGCTGGATTGTTTCTATATCGCTAAATGCGGCCACATTTAGCGATATAGTTAACAACGCTATCGCCGTTAGCGATCTTCTTAACGACTTTAGCGGTACAAAAGTACCGCTAAATCGCTAAGAAAAGGTGCCACACTAGCGATATATACTTACCCAGCGGGAGCGCCGACGAGAAAATAGGGTCCGGAACGATTCCAGCGACGAGCGAGATCACAGCAGGAAGCTCGTCGCTGGAAGCTGCCGCACTGAACAACATCGCTAACAGGATCGCTAAATAGTGACGTTTTTTAGCGATCCCGTTAGCGATATTGTTTAGTGTGGCATACCCTTTAGTATTAGCATGCAGGCACCTAGTCCAGCAGTGATAATCTCCTGCTGATAAAACACTAATTGAACTTAAATGACAACACCCAGCTTAATAACTGACACATGGCTGAAATCAGTGTCTCAGTCCGCACCTCATGCTGCCCTCAGATTAAGTAGCAAAAATCCACTTACAGATCCCCTTTAAGCATTTAGGTGGGATGCACAAAGTAAACATTTAAAAACTGATTTTCTGTTTTGTTTTTTTTGCTTTTTCTTCAGCTGCAGAGTTTTACTACTGTGGCCAGATGTGCAGTGTTAATGAATGGAACATTATGAGTTTATAGACTTCTATTCACATGCTGTTCTGGCTTAGAGACACTATATTTTACATTTATGTGGCGACATTGACAAACACAATAGCACAAGTTATAAATTTAAAAATACATTTTTTACATCATTGCTGCACTCATCTGTCATATTAGTTAGAACTGATGGTGTTTCTAATGTCAGAAATCCTATTTGAGGCTTAAAGGGAATCTGTCAGCAGCTATCTTCTATGTAATTTGAGGACAGCATGAGGTAGGGCTTAAAACACAGATTATAAAGATGTGTCACATGTCAGACTGTGTTTTGTTGTATACTTACACTAAAGGTTTTATCACTTGGTAATTACCATTGCCCTAGCTGCAGCAGCATATACATGCTAGTTCGACTCCACCCCCCTGTGATAAGCAGCTCGCTGTCTATAGACTGTACATTGAGAGTCTGGTGTGGGCGGGGCTAGCTTTCTTAGCTCTGCTGTATGCTAAATCTAAGAACTCTGATCGTGCCACAGCCACTTCACCCAGCAAACTAAGTGATAGATTGTTGGATTTGGGGTCTCTTTGGCTACACCATGCTGCTCTCAGATGAGGTAGCAAAAACCTGATGACAGATTCCTTTTAATTAATCTACATCTTTGAATTTAATGAACTCATGCACACTAGAATGTAAATGTATTAGGGCGTTAGGAGAGACAGACAAACAAGTGTTAAAGGGTATTGTACAGGATTGGAAAAACTTTGTTACTGTCTTCCAAAATCAGGGACACACCTTTCCCCAGGTTGTATGTGATTCTGCCTTTCTGGTCATTTCCATAAAGCAGTTCTAGAAACATGCCAAGATTAGTGGAGCTGCTTCTAGAAAAAAACAGCATTTTTTTACTTTTCTTATTCTGCAGGACTGCTTTAAACATCAGCTCAGTAAAAGCAAAATAAAAATATTTAGCCTTTAATTACTGTGTATGTGTATATACATAATATATATAGGACTAAACTGAAAAAATGCTGTTATTGATTTTCAGTACACCTTTGTCTATAGACAAATCACTATATGAGAGCATTATGCATATAATTTTTGTTCATTTTTTTTAAATTGATAAATTCTATAAAACTGTTGATGTAATTGGATTTTAATTGTAGATTCATTTTGAACTGTTCCATAGATTACTTGGGCTTCATTCCAAATTTTCTTTACTTAGCTATGATTTTTAATGACATATGAATAGTATTAATCACATTGTATCACAAAATATACCCTTAATATTATTGCACATACATGTAGTCATAATTTAAAAGTAGAGTAGGGCAGATTGATTTGTGGGACTCCAGTCCATTGGCCAGGTCAGTGTTCTCTTTCCGCTGATTCACCTATATTTTACATTGCTCTAGCCCTGTTGATCAAAAGCTCCACCAGGAAACCCAGAAAGTAAGAGATTTGTGAGCCTCCCATCCATCTGGCTGCTGAATAGTAGCTTCGTGAATCGATCCTCCCATATCTATTTAATAGCACTGGAAAAAATGATGATATTTTCCACTCTCTTTAAGAGGGGTTCAAAAACCAAGCCTTCATTTGCACTAATGACATGAAAAAGGACATCCTGAAACATGATGTATGGGATTATTGCTATGTGCTCTGCGGGCTTTGCATTGCCATTATGCCACCACTATCAATACAGATGCTTTGAAGATAAAAAATGATGCTGTTATGCTTATTAAAAGTAATAAAAAGCCCTAACTAGTGTCGCTCCTCCATTTCCCTGAGTTGTTAGCACATAACCCCTGCAGTGACCACTGACTGCAGCCTTAGAAGAACATCATGGCTGCAAGGGTCATGTAACATCCCCCACTGGAAAAGAAAGTGAGAAGCCCAGTGGGGGATGCTGACAGTAGGACAGAGGGGCAGCAATATTTCGGTAGGTGGGTATGCATTTTTTTTCTGCACCCCCCAAGGACCCATTCATACAGTATTTAAAAGTAGCAGACAATCACTTTAATAATATTCGTATAATTTTCAAATGAAGTATGGTAAATAGACTCATTTTGCAATCAAGAGCTCAAGGAAGTCCTTGTCTTCTGTCTATAGTGATAAGTTCCCAGAAGCAGAACAACTCAGCCCGTCACGGCCTCTCAAGGGGAAAAAGAAGAAAAAAAAATCAGATCGCAAAAAGAGAAAAAGGTTGGTCTAAACTATAGCTAAATAGCTGCATGTAGGTTTTTTGCACGCATTTTATTGTCTATATGTAATATAATTATTGCACACAACAGACCAGGCTGCACTTACTGTATCACTCACTGTTTTCATAACAAAATAATAAGTATATGTTATTTCAACCAGTACGTGTGGTTTATATAATTAAATGCAAAGTTTTAAAAAATAAACCATACTATTGCAATTGTTTAATAATTTTATTTATGTAAATTAAAAGGTTTGTAACTATTTGTTTGCTTAGTGTTACAATGTAACACTATTTGCAAGCTCAGTTAGTAATATCACATCAATATAACAAATATTGAGGTCATTTCACACACTTTGCTTGGATTGTAATAACTTTCCCGAGCGGTGTGTCTCCTGACCTGAGATAACTGCCTCATATACGCCTATGAAGCAGGTCAGGAAATCTACTGGTGCAGTGTCCAATCCAACAAGGTCTGTGTTTCACAGATGTGTGAAATCACCATCAGCCTACGGCCACGTTCACACGCAAGTATTTTGGTCAGAATCTTACATCAGTATTAGAGTTGAGCGATACTTTCCGATATCCAAAAATATCGGATCGGAATGGTATCGACGATACCCACAAAATATCGGCGATACCCGATACCGATACCGGAAATCCAATGTAAGTCTATGGGAACAAAATATCGTAATTAAAGAAAACCCATTCTTGGCTTGTTGGATAATTGTACATGAAGGAAAACAACAAAGAGTAATGTAGAATGTATTGGGGGAGGTTGAGGAGACATTAAAGGCATAGATGTTTAACCCAATCCAATGGAATAGCATTAATAATTTTTTTTTTAAAGACGTTCGGATTGACGAAGAAATTGACAATGTTGTTAACCTTTTTTCTATTTTGGCAAATATGTATGTTTCACAACTTCCATGCTCTTGACCTTTTTAACTTTTGCCACACTTTCACCTTCACAATCTTCAGCAGCATCATCTTTGTCATCTAATTATTCTTTATCTTCACCTTCTTTATCTTCTTCTTAAACTTCTTGTTATTCATCTTTTTGTTAACATTACTCATATTGTTCTTATTAAACTATTATTCTTCTTCATATTCTACTTCTTCATCTTCTTCCTCTTCATCTTCTTCATCATATTCTTATTTGTGACAGAGATTCCTGTACTTGTAATCTGTAAAAGTATGAATTTTTCTTCCTTCCGTTCTTGCTGTCACAAAAGATTTAAATTACAACAGTATTTGTCCGTGTTCAGTTTAGCCTGCAGCAGCAGGTATTTTCCAGGGGCACCACGAGGAGGAACGGACTCACCCCCATACACTGCTTAGTCTTCTTCTGCTTATAATTTACAGCATATATTTTGCTCTTCATTTTGGTCTTATTTTTCATGTTCTTCTGCTTTTTGATCTTCTGCTTATTGTTCTTCTGTCTCTTGTTCTGTATCTTGTAGTTTGTCTTAACCTTCTTTGTCCTGTTGGTGATCTTCTTCTGGGTAATCTTTTATTTCCTCTTTGTGATGGTGTTCAGGCTGGTTGGCTTGATGCTCGTCGTCCTTGGGGTTGTCATCTTCTTCGGGGTGGTCTTTACGGTTGTCTAACTTCCGAGAACCAGCTGATGTTACTGGAACCCGGACGGGTATCAGATGGTACAAGAGACAATGGAAGTAACGAGGACCAGCTGACTGTGCTGGAACCCGGAGGGGCAGCAGAAGGAAAAGAGCCAATGGCACAACCGAGGACCAGCTGACGTTACTGGGACACGGTTACTAAGCAGGAGGTACCTGTGCTCAAAAGCACTACCAAGGACCAGCAGACGTTGCTGGAACTCGGATACCGAACTGGAGGCACCGAGGCCAAAGGCACTGCGGAGAACCAGTTGACGGTACTGGAACCCGGACGGGTAGCAGAAGGTACAAGAGCCAATGCAAGTAACGAGGACCAGCTGACTGTGCTGGAACCCGGAGGGGCAGCAGAAGGAAAAGAGCCAATGGCACAACCGAGGACCAGCTGACGTTACTGGGACACGGTTACTAAGCAGGAGGTACCTGTGCTCAAAAGCACTACCAAGGACCAGCAGACATTGCTGGAACTCGGATACCGAACTGGAGGCACCGAGGCCAAAGGCACTGCGGAGAACCAGTTGACGGTACTGGAACCCAGACGGGTAGCAGAAGGTACAATAGCCAATGCAAGTAACGAGGACCAGCTGACTGTGCTGGAACCCGGAGGGGCAGCAGAAGGAAAAGAGCCAATGGCACAACCGAGGACCAGCTGACGTTACTGGGACACGGTTACTAAGCAGGAGGTACCTGTGCTCAAAAGCACTACCAAGGACCAGCAGACGTTGCTGGAACTCGGATACCGACATGGAGGCACCGAGGCCAAAGGCACTGCGGAGAACCAGCTGACGGTACTGGAACCCGGACGGGTACCATAAGGCACCCATGAAAATGTAAGTTGACAGGCCGCAAGCTGTCCGCAGTTACCGAATCACACAGTCCTACAGCGGGTGCTTGTCCTATTGTCACAATGGAAACAGACTTTATTTAGATATCCCACAGCACACATAGGAATCACCTAAACTGCAGGCACCATAGAGTCGGCTAACCCGAATGCAACACGACAGGACAACTTATTGGAGGCTAATTAACGTTGACACTGCCAGTAAACAGCTGTCGTGCTGTAACCAGGCTGGGCAGGAGTCAGTACCCGTGCCAATTACTTCCGAGCAACAACTGGCGGTGTTGGAGCCCAGGGATGAGAGGAGGACAGGGTGGAGGCAGCATGACTTTTTGGCGTACACACAGCAGGGGAACAGCTGACATTACTGAACCCCAGTAACACAGGAGCAAGTGTTGACTGTGCTAACAGCACTTCCGAGCGTTTCTTTATGTGCACTTTAGTAGGAGGTCGGCGTACCCCCCTGCTGCGGGAAGAACAAATTGAAGCTGTTGTTGCTTGGATGGCAGCCAATGCATCGACTTCAATTGCTTCCACCTCCTCTCAGGAACACAGCACTGTTGAGCAACCATCTGTCTCTTCACCGCCTGCCAAATTGCCCAGGCAGTCAGACAGTTCTGTACAGGATCCAGCTGAGTCTCTGCTTCTGTTCTCAGAATCTGTTGGCTTGCAAACAGGGGCCTAGCCAAGCAGCATTCTGGAATGTGAAGAAGAGGGAGTATGCAGTGATGCGCAACAGCTGTGTCTCTCAGAATCTGAAGAGGCGGGTGAGCCAGTGCCGATGCTCAGCACACCGCAGAACGCATCTGATGATGATGAGACTCAGGTGCCAGTTTCTGTTGAGCATGGTGCTGGCCAGACCACCCAACAGCAACAGGTTTTGGAAGAGGGTAGTGGAGATGATGAGGTCCAAGTCCCAACATGGTGTGAGGAACAGGAAGGTGGTGGGAGCAGCTCTGAGGAAGAGATTGCCCCAACGGTACAAACAGGAGGGAGAGTTAGGCTGCAGACTCGGTTGACTGTAGCCTCCAGTTTGGAACCTGTTCGGAGCAGTTCTCTTCCAAAAGTCAAAACGGGCGCTCCCAGGACTTGCACTGCGTGGTCCTTTTTTGACACACTTGCAGATGATATTTGCTATGTGAAATGCAAGCTGTGTAATCTAAAAGTAAAAACAGGTAAAAGTGTCAGTAACGTCAATACCAGTAATATTATTATTATTATAGATTTTAATAGCGCCATTTATTCCATGGCGCTTTACATGTGAAGAGGGGCAAATATAGACAATTACAGTAAACATGAGCAATACAAGGCACACACAAGTACAGAAGGAGAGAGGACCCAGCCCGCGAGGGCTCACAATCTACGGGGTGGTTGAGGATACACTAGGAGAGGGAAGAGCTGATCGTGTGGTGGTTCAGTAGACTGATGATCATTGCAGGTTGTCGGCTTGTCAGAAGAGGTGGGAAATATGTGCAAACATGTGGGTACAAAGCACGTAGTTGAGTTACAAAGACACACTGGAGATGTAGGCCAACCTACAGCAGCACCTACATCTTCAGGTCGTGTCGGAGCCTCTTCCTCCAGCTGACACACAGCTGGTTCGGCTTTCTCACAGGATCGCCATGGAAGAACCTCGGTCAATGTTGTCCAGAGACAAAGTGTTATTCCACCCACAGCAGCAAGTTCCCTGTCATCCTCACACACCCAGGCCACAAAACAGCCATCGGTACCACAGGCATGGGATAAAAGACGGCCATACTCGGCAAACCATCCACGAGCACAGGCTCTGAATGCTGGCATTGCAAAACTCCTGTCCCTTGAAATGCTGTCATTCAGGCTGGTGGAGACTGACAGTTTCCGTAACTTAATGGCATTGGCAGTCCCACAATACAATGTGCCAAGCCGATTTTATTTCAGCAGGCAAGCCGTCCCTGGTCTGCAAAAGCATGTTGCATGAAAAATTAAACATGCGCTACTAAACTTCGTCAGTAGCAATGTCCACCTGACCACCGCTGCGTGGACCAGTACCCATGGCCAGGGACGATACCTTTCCCTCACTGCCCATTGGGTCAATGTTGTGTAGCCGGGTACAGATCTTGCGAGTGGCGCTGTTCGTGTTCAGCCAACTCCAAGGATTGCAGGAATCAAGTCTGTACACATTGACTCCTCCTCCTACTCCAGTTCCTCAGAAACATTGCTGCAGGAGCCGTCACGGTCTACCTCCACATGGACCAGTGAACGCTTAATAATAATAATAATAATCTTTATTTATATAGCGCAAACAGATTCTGCTCCGCTTTACAGTTTAACAGTTTCAGAACACAAGTAATAAGTAACAACGTTAACAATAAAATAATTAACGCAATAGAAGCCGCCCCTGCTCTTGAGAGCTTACAATTTACAATGAGGTGGGGGAGCTACAAAGTACAGGTGTTTATATACAATGGTCTATTTACAATGATGGTCCAGCCATTTTGAGGGAGTGAGGGATGGATGGAGATAGTGAATGGGCTACACACACACACTTACACATAGAATGACTTTGGGCCTGGGGTCCGATATATGACCGCTACTCTGAGGGAGAGGGGACGAAAGAGCATGATGGTGTGGACCTCAAAAGAAGGGAATGAGAGTGATGGAATTGGGGGGATGACCTGAAAAGTGCATTGTGGGGACAGGAGTATGCCGACTCCACCACCATGTCTGTTTGAGGGTCTCGGGGAATGTGAGAACTATAAGCCACCATAGGAAATGGCAGGAGGGGAAACCGTGTCAGAATCCTGAATCCAGGTTTCAGTCAGGGCCAACAGATGAAGAGAGTTGTTCAGAAAGTAGTTGTGCAGGAAGGTTAGCTTGTTGCATGCAGACCGTGGATTCCAGAGGGCACAGATAAACGAAGGAGATGAGGGAGTGCAATTAATATTAAGATTATTATGGTTTCGATATGAGGTAGGGTAGGGATTGAGGTTGGGGGATGGTGGACCAAGGTTGGGGGAGATGTCCCCTGAAATCAATAGGAGTAGGAAGATAAAGAGCAGGTAGTTGTTGGTGTTGTAAGTTGGTTTTTTCAGTGATGTGTTTCGGCTAGATGGGCTGAGGTTTCTCAGGAAGGTGATGAGTGCATGGGAACTGTACATGGGAGAGGAAGTATGGAGGGGCTCATGTGTATGAGTCGTGATGAAGGGGGGATGGGGCGGTGTTGTCATGTGTGCATTGCCACGAAGATCGTCGCGGTTGCACATTTTGACTTCTCACAGCTGAGTTGCTGTTTCTTTGTGTTTGGCAGCTAGGGAGTTAATTCTGTCTGTGCTCGGTGCTGGGACTGGGTGCAGTTTCTCCCGGCTGCAATTGATTATTTGTTGATTGGTTTCCTTTAAGTTTCTGGTTGTCTGCTTTGGGAGTTGCCAGTGAAACCCTTCATGCAGACCACAGATAGGAATGAATCTGTATAGACTCTAGTTGAGAGCTCCTTAGTTGTTTTAAGCTTAACTTGCTTAGAGTTTATTTCCCAGACCATTTATGTTCCTTCGGTGTTTGAGTGTGTATGCAAGAGAGTGCTATCCTGTCTGTCTTATATGTCTAATCTGTGTATTTAGCTGAGATCAGCCCCTATCCCTTTGGTGGTAATCAGGATCCTTCTTAGGACTGATTACAGGGTTCAGGGTCTGATAGGAGACAGGGTTAGGCTGGAGACTTGGACCTCTGAACCATTATCAGTACCTCCAAGGTAAGGGATTAGTTAGGACCCCAGTGTAGGGTCAGGTTAGACCCCGGTCCTCCTCTTTCCTGTTACAGCTCATCAAGTCCTCAAGATTAACCCTGAGTTCAACTGATATCGTTTCTACACATCTAGTCCTCAAGATTAACCCTAAGTTCTGCTGATATTGTGTCAGGTAAATCTATTTTATACTTACATTCTGATGTTGCTAAACTATATGTTGTATAGAGTGTGGTTCCTGTATAAATAGTTTACTGACATTGTAGTCATATCATTAGACAGCGTGACATTTTCACTGGCCATAAAAAATTATCTCTAGTTACCATGGATCCAGTAGCCCAGCTGGCTCTGCAGTTGCAGGGATTATCCATGGAGCTGACGGACATTAAGTCCAAAGTTTTGTCTCCCCTGGAGCAAACCAGAGTTGAACCTAAAGTAGCTCTTCCAGATAGGTTCACTGGTGGGCGAGACAAATTTTTTACCTTCCGGGAGGCATGTAAATTATATTTTCGGCTTCGGCCGCGATCATCAGGGAGTGATGAGCAGAGAGTGGGAATTGTTATCTCACTTCTTCAAGGGGACCCTCAATCCTGGGCATTTTCCCTTCCTCCGGGATCCCCGGCTCTACAGTCTGTAGATCAATTTTTTACTGCTCTGGGATTGGTATATGATGACCCAGAAGTGACCTGGAAACCATCTGCAGTGACTTTGAAAACTTAGGTAAGAAAGTGAAAGAACTGGGAGCGCAGGTGGTCTTCTCCTCCATCCTTCCAGTGGATGGCCATGGAACAAGGAGGTGGAATAAGATTCTGCAGGTGAACAACTGGCTACGTCGATGGTGCCGTCAGCAAGGATTTGGATTTCTGGATCACGGAGTGAATTACCTATACGATGGACTACTTGCTAGAGATGGGGTGCACCTTACGAAGACTGGAAAACATGTATTTGGAAGTCGCCTTGCTACACTCATCAGGAGAGCTTTAAACTAGAACAATGTGGGAAGGGAAGCAAAACGCCAGCAAAAGCCATACACCTGACAAATGCTATTGAGAACTCTGCTATTAGAAGTGAAGGGGAAGGACAAAGACAAAAAAATCTACATAATAAAAATATTGAAGAAAGAGAAACCAATCACAAACTAAAGTGTTTCTATACGAATGCACAAAGCATGGGCAACAAACAAGGAGAAATGGAGCTACTAACGCAGGAGAAGAAATATGATGTCATTGGAATCACTGAGACTTGGTGGGACGATACACATGATTGGAATACAAGGCTAGAAGGTTACAACTTATTTGCAAGAAACAGACTTGATAAACGAGGAGGAGGTGTTGCATTGTATGTTAGAAAAGCGTATATCTGCACAGAGATTGAAGCTTCAGAGACTGGGAGTTCTGTGGAAACTGTTTGGGTAAGAATACAAGGACAGAACAATGGAAAGGACACCATTGTAGGCATTTACTACAGGCCGCCTGTGCAAGCTGAAGATATGGATGAACTCTTTATGCATCAAATGGCCAAGTTCTCCAAAAAATATGACATAGTGGTCATGGGAGATTTCAACTATCCAGACATTTGTTGGGAATCTCTCTCAGGCAAAACTAACAGGTCCAGGAAATTCTTATCCTCTCTTGCTGACAACTTTATCTTCCAAAAGGTAATGGAGAAAACAAGGGGATCTGCTACCTTGGATCTAATCCTCATAAACAGGGAGGAAATGGTGGAGGAGGTAAGAGTGGCTGGGACCCTAGGAGGTAGTGACCATGCTATTTTAGAATTTTGGATAACAAGAGGAGGAAGACCTGTGAAGACTCAGACGTCAAGGTTAGATTTCAGAAAGGCAGATTTTAAGGAACTCAGAAAGAGAATTAGAGGGATCCAATGGCTGGATATCCTTAAGGACAAAAATGTCCAGGAAGGATGGAAAATCTTGAAAAATGAGATTCTCAAAGCACAATCGTTAACAATTCCGAAAAGAGGGAAGAATGGGAAGCATTTAAGGAAACCAGGATGGATGAACACAGAACTTAAACACATGCTAAAAAGGAAGAAAGAAATGTTTATCAAATGGAAAGAGGGAGGCATATCTAAAGAAGAATATAATGCCGTCTGCAGAACCTGCAGGGCACAAATCAGATTATCTAAAGCTGACAATGAATTAAGGCTTGCAAGTGACGTCAAAAGCAACAAAAAAGGATTTTGGGGATACGTCAAAAGTAAAAGAAAAGTCAATGATGCTATAGGATTTTTACAGGATGAAAATGATGAAATGGTAAGTCAGGATGTTGAGAAGGCTGAACTTTTAAATTCCTATTTTGCATCTGTTTTCTCTCAGAAAGGAAATGTAACATCAACTGATCTTCACTGTCCTATTAAAGGAATAGAAGAATCCAGGATATCTATAAACAGAAAGACAGTGAGGAAACACTTAGCTAACCTAAATGAATTCAAGTCTCCAGGTCCAGATGAATTACACCCCAGGGTACTGAAGGAGATAGCAGAAGAAATTCTTGAACCACTGTCCATAATCTTTGAAAATTCTTGGAGAACAGGAGAAGTCCCAGAAGACTGGAGAAGAGCAAATGTTGTTCCTATCTTCAAAAAGGGGAAGAAGATGGACCCAGGGAACTACAGGCCGGTGAGTCTGACTTCTATACCAGGAAAGATCTTTGAACAAATTATTAAAGAACATGTATGCAAGTACCTGGATAAGAATGAAGTGATTAAACAGAGTCAGCATGGGTTTGTAACTAATAAGTCATGTCAGACTAACTTAATTTCCTTCTATGACATAATCACTGACTGGGTGGATCAGGGAAATGCTGTAGATATAGTATATCTTGACTTCAGCAAAGCATTTGACAAAGTATCTCACACAATCCTTATTGAAAAAATGACTAAGTATGGAATGGACAAGGCAACTGTTAGGTGGATTCATAACTGGCTTAGTGATCGGACCCAAAGAGTGGTTGTAAATGGCTGCACATCCAGTTGGAAGAATGTCTCAAGTGGGGTACCACAAGGCTCTGTTTTGGGCCCTGTATTGTTCAACATCTTTATCAATGATTTAGATGAAGGAATTGAGGGTAAACTGATCAAATTTGCTGATGACACAAAGCTAGGAGGGGTAGCTAATACTAGAGAAGAGAGAGAGAGGATTCAAAAAGATATACATAAACTGGAGCAGTGGGCAGCAACTAACAGAATGGATTTTAACAGGGAAAAATGCAAAGTACTACATCTGGGCAATAAAAATGAAAAAAGCATATACAAAATGGGAGGAATAGGGCTAAGTAACAGCACATGTGAAAAAGACTTGGGTATACTAATTGATCACAGACTTAACATGAGTCAACAGTGTGATGCAGCAGCAAAAAAGGCAAATGCAATTCTAGGATGTATCAACAGAAGCATACAGTCTAGATCACGTGAGGTCATTATTGCCCTCTACTCCTCTTTGGTCAGACCTCATCTGGAATACTGTGTCCAGTTTTGGGCACCACATTTTAAAAAAGACATCAACAAACTGGAGCAAGTTCAGAGAAGAGCCACCAGAATGGTGACCGGTCTGCAAACCATGTCCTATGAGGAACGGTTGCAGGATTTGGGAATGTTTAGCTTGCAAAAAAGAAGACTGAGAGGAGACTTAATAGCTGTCTACAAATATCTCAAGGGCTGTCACATTGTAGAAGGATCATCTTTATTCTCATTTGCGCAAGGAAAGACTAGAAGCAATGGGATGAAACTGAATGGGAGGAGACACAGATTAGATATTAGAAAAAACTTTTTGACAGTTAGGGTGATTAATGAGTGGAACAGGCTGCCACAAGAGGTGGTGAGTTCTCCTTCAATGGAAGTCTTCAAACAGAGGCTGGATAGACATCTGTCTGGGATGATTTAGAGAATCCAGCTTTGAGCAGGGGGTTGGACCAGATGACCCAGGAGGTCCCTTCCAACTCTACCATTCTATGATTCTATGATTCTATGAGATCGGGTCTCTCTTGCTGAGACTAAATTATGTAAGATACAGCAGGGAGATCGTCCTGCGGAGGAATTTGCTTCTGAGTTTCGTAGATGGGCCACGGATACTCAGTGGAATGACCCAGCTCTTAGGAGCCAGTTTTGTCATGGGCTTTCTGACAAATTAAAAGACGTTTTGGCTCAGTATGAGTCTCCTCCTTCTCTGGAGGCTGCAATGGCCCTAGCTATCCGTACTGATAGACGGTTTCGGGAGAGGGGTGAGGTAACTCCACTCCCTGTTGTTACTCCACCTACTACTAAAGTCCCTTATGTTGAGGTTCCCCTTGTCTGTTCGGATGAGCCTATGCAGTTGGGAGGGACATCTTTTCGTAGTAGGGGATTGGCGGCACGCCGCAGGACTAGAAGGTGTTTTTTCTGCGGGAAAGAGGGACATTTTGTTGGAGAATGTCCATCCCGTGTCTTGTTAAGTAAAAAGTCGCCGGAAAACTGCTAATCCCAGGTTGTGTGGTGGATGACAACCTGGGAGTATGTATTTCATCCGCCGGTTCTTCTCAGTTCCTTGTACCAGTGGAGGTGGTGTTTGGTACTAGAGTGAAGAGATTGTCTGTTCTTCTGGATAGTGGTTCCGGCGCCAATCTGGTTGACGCTCAGTTTGCTCAGGCTCAAGGTATGCATCTGAGTGTATTGGTCAAACCGATCCCTATTTTTTCCATTGACGCCAGGCCTCTCGGCCAAGGTAGCTTTGTTCATGAGGTTCATAACATTGACCTTACATAGGGAACAATTATCTTGTTATGTGTTGGAGGGTCTACCTACTCCCATTGTGTTGGGACTTCCTTGGCTGGTTAAACATAACCCTGTAATTAATTGGCAGTCCAGAGAGATAAGCCAATGGAGTGAGTTTTGCAAAAGCAACTGCATGAACACAGTCATCAGTGCGGTCGTACCTAGTACATTGCCTCCTTTTTTGGAGGATTTTGGGGATGTTTTTTCTGAGGAGGGGTGTCGGGAGTTGCCTCCTCATCGTGTGTATGACTGCTCTATTAATCTTCTTCCTGATGCTAAGTTACCTAAAGCTAGGTTGTATAATCTTTCTGGTCCTGAAAGACAGGCTATGAAAGATTATATTTCCGAAAGTCTGGCCAAAGGGCATATTAGACCTTCATCTTCCCCTGTAGCCGCGGGGTTCTTCTTTGTGAAGAAAAAAGATGGAGGCCTACGCCCTTGCTTGGATTTCCGCGAACTTAATCGGATTACTGTTCGAGATCCGTATCCACTCCCTCTTATTCCTAATCTCTTCAATCAAATTGTTGGCGCCAAATGGTTCTCTAAATTGGATCTCAGGGGGGCGTATAATCTGATTAGAATAAAAGAGGGGGATGAGTGGAAAACGGCGTTTAACACGCCGGAGGGACATTATGAAAACCTGGTTATGCCTTTTGGTCTGACTACTGCACCAGCAGTATTCCAACATTTTGTTAATGACATTTTTCGTCACCTTGTGGGGGTGTTTGTGGTCGTATATTTGGATGACATTTTAATTTACTCGCCAGATCTTGTGTCTCACCAGGAGCATGTGAGACAGGTGTTGCAGATCTTGCGAGACAATAAACTATACGCCAAACTGGAGAAGTGTGTTTTTGCCGTACAGGAACTTCAGTTTTTGGGTTTTTTGGTGTCAGCCTCCGGTTTCCGTATGGACCCTGAAAAGGTGAGAGCAGTGCTTGAATGGGATCAGCCAGGGGATCTTAAGGCTCTGCAGCGTTTTTTGGGGTTTGCTAATTACTACCGGAAATGTATTTGTAATTTCTCGTCTGTCGTCAAACCTCTCACTGACATGACGAGAAAAGGGACGGATTTTTCTAGGTGGTCGGACAAAGCTTGCCAAGCCTTTTCCTCTTTAAAGAGATGTTTTGCTTCGGCACCCGTTCTCATCCAACCAGATGTATCTCAGCCGTTCATGGTGGAGGTGGACGCGTCTGACATAGGGGTGGGTGCTATATTGTCCCAGGGTCCGTCCCCTGGTAAATGGCATCCGTGCGCTTTCTTTTCTAAGAAATTGTCGTCCGCCGAAAGGAATTATGATATCGGCAATAGGGAACTTTTGGCCATTAAATTGGCTTTTGAAGAATGGCGTCACTTTTTGGAGGGGGCAGTCCACCCAGTCACCGTTATATTACTGATCACAAGAACCTGCTGTATTTAGAATCCGCTAAGCGTCTGAATTCCAGACAAGCTCGATGGTCGTTGTTTTTTACCAGGTTTAATTTTGTCGTCACTTATCGTCCGGGGTCTAAGAATGTAAAGGCTGATGCTTTGTCTCGCAGTTTCCCAGGGGCCGTGAAAACGGATGACCCGATTCCTATCCTTCAGGAGGGGGTGGTAGTGTCGGCTGTATGTTCTGAGCTTGAGGAGGAGGTGTTAGAGGCTCAGGGGGACGCCCCTGCAGGACCTCCAGGGAGACTGTTTGTCCCGAATCAGTTGAGACAAAAGGTTATTGAGGCACATCATAATTCTGCTTTAGCAGGACATCCAGGGAGTAAGGCTACTTTAGATCTCCTTTCTCGCCGATTTTGGTGGCCTAACGCTAATAAAGATGTTATAACTTTTGTCGCGTCCTGTGGGGTTTGTGCTCGCTCTAAAACTCCTCATACCCGTCCATCTGGGACTCTTTTACCCTTGAAACTTCCGGAGCGTCCATGGACTCATTTATCTATGGACTTCATTACGGATCTTCCTCCATCGTCAGGGAATACTGTCATACTGGTGGTTGTTGACAGGTTCAGTAAGATTGCACATTTCGTTGCTCTTCCTGCACTCCCTAATGCTAAAACTCTGGCGCAGGTGTTCATTAGGGAGATCGTGAGACTTCATGGGTTGCCTTCTGATGTGGTGTCAGATAGGGGGTCTCAGTTTGTGTCCAAATTTTGGAGGGCATTTTGTTTACGTCGGGGGATGCAATTGTCGTTTTCCTCGGCTTTTCATCCACAGACCAATGGTCAGACAGAGCGTCTGAATCAGAGTTTAGAGACATATCTCCGGTGTTTTGTCTCGGAGAACCAGGAGGACTGGTCATCTTTCTTGCCTCTGGCAGAGTTCGCTCTTAACAACAGGCGGAGCGAGTCCACTGGTAAGTCCCCATTTTTTGGGGCATATGGTTTTCATCCCCAGTTTTGTACTTTCAATGGGGGGGGTCCTTCTGGGGTTCCTGAGGAGGAGCGTTTCTCGTCGTCACTTGCTTCTGTGTGGCGAGGTGTATTGAATAATTTGAGTACGATGGGGAACCGTTACAAACGTATGGCTGATAGGAGGAGAGTTTCTGGTCCAGATCTGAATGTGAACGATCTGGTATGGTTGTCTACCAGGAATATAAAACTTAAAGTGCCCTCCTGGAAACTGGGTCCCAGATTCATCGGGCCGTACAGGATCAGTTGCATAATTAATCCTGTGGCATTTCGTCTGGAACTCCCTTCTACTTTTAAAATTCATAATGTGTTCCACAAGTCATTACTTAAAAGGTATGTGGCACCAGTCATACCGTCACCTCTACCTCCTCCTCCAGTGTTGGTCAATGGTAACTTGGAATTTCAAGTATCAAAAATCATTGACTCTCGCCTGAATCGCCGGTCCCTTCAGTACTTGGTGCATTGGAAGGGGTATGGTCCGGAGGAGAGGACGTGGGTCCCTGCGTCTGATGTTAACGCAGATCGTTTGGTTCGGACCTTCCACAGAACTCACCCGGGCAGGCCTGGCCCTGAGGGTCCGGAGGCCCCTCGTAGAAGGGGGGGTACTGTCATGTGTGCATTGCCACGAAGATCGTCGCGGTTGCACATTTTGACTTCTCACAGCTGAGTTGCTGTTTCTTTGTGTTTGGCAGCTAGGGAGTTAATTCTGTCTGTGCTCGGTGCTGGGACTGGGTGCAGTTTCTCCCGGCTGCAATTGATTATTTGTTGATTGGTTTCCTTTAAGTTTCTGGTTGTCTGCTTTGGGAGTTGCCAGTGAAACCCTTCATGCAGACCACAGATAGGAATGAATCTGTATAGACTCTAGTTGAGAGCTCCTTAGTTGTTTTAAGCTTAACTTGCTTAGAGTTTATTTCCCAGACCATTTATGTTCCTTCGGTGTTTGAGTGTGTATGCAAGAGAGTGCTATCCTGTCTGTCTTATATGTCTAATCTGTGTATTTAGCTGAGATCAGCCCCTATCCCTTTGGTGGTAATCAGGATCCTTCTTAGGACTGATTACAGGGTTCAGGGTCTGATAGGAGACAGGGTTAGGCTGGAGACTTGGACCTCTGAACCATTATCAGTACCTCCAAGGTAAGGGATTAGTTAGAACCCCAGTGTAGGGTCAGGTTAGACCCCGGTCCTCCTCTTTCCTGTTACAGCTCATCAAGTCCTCAAGATTAACCCTGAGTTCAACTGATATCGTTTCTACACATCTAGTCCTCAAGATTAACCCTAAGTTCTGCTGATATTGTGTCAGGTAAATCTATTTTATACTTACATTCTGATGTTGCTAAACTATATGTTGTATAGAGTGTGGTTCCTGTATAAATAGTTTACTGACATTGTAGTCATATCATTAGACAGCGTGACAGGTGTTTGTGGAAGGCAAGGGAACACAGGAGGATACAGTTAATGTACATAATTAAAAACATAACAAAAAACAAGAAACAAATATCCTAAAATAAAATTTAAAATATATTGCAAAACATGCATGAGGTTGTAATAATAATAATAAGGGTATTTGATAAACATAATATTTATGAAAATGTTTTGTTCAGGATTAAAAATATAGCAAAGTGTGGACTACCTTATTCCAGCCCTGATTAACTGCCATGAATAACTGCCGTTTACTCAATGCTTGTCTTCTATGATGCTTTGCTTTCTGTGATGCGTGCACCCCACACATGCACCACACAACGCTTAGCTGTTGCGACCGATATGAGCACTGCCGTGGGCAAACGTCAACAGGTCGTCCTGAAATTAATTTCCATGGGGAATCGAAGCCACACAGCGCAGGAGCTCTGGAATGCCATGAAGCAGGAGAGCGACGTGTGGTTTTTGACAGCGAATCTCCAGCTAGGCTTGGTAGTGTGTGACAATGGCCGAAATCTGGTGGCAGCTCTGGGCCTTGTCAACCTCACTCACATACCATGTCTGGCACATGTGCTCAACTTGGTCGTGCAGAGTTTTTTGAGGGACTATACGGATATTGATGCACTGCTGCACAAGGTCCGCCTACAGTGCGCTCACTTGCGACGTTCCAGCATGGTCAGATCGCGCATTGCAGCTCTGCAACGCAGATTTCGCCTTCCTGAACATCGCATCATATGTGACGTACCCACCAGGTGGAGTTCCACGTTACATATGTTGGAGCGGTTGTGTGAGCAGCAGCCAGCAGTAATGGAGTATCAGCTGCATCAGGCGCAATCAACTCGCAATTTGCGCCGTTCACACTTCACCACTACTGAGTGGGCCTCTATAATAATAATAATAATCTTTATTTATATAGCGCCAACAGATTCCGCAGCGCTTTACAGTTTAACAGTTTCAGAACAAAAGTCATAAGTAACAACGTTAACAATACAATAATTAAAGCAATATAAGCCGGCCCTGCTCGTGAGAGCTTACAATCTACAATGAGGAGGGGGAGCTACAAAGTACAGGTGTTTATATACAATGGTGTATTTACAATGATGGTCCAGCCATTTTGAGGGAGTGAGGGATGGATGGATGGAGATAGTGAATGGGCTACACACACACACACACACACACACACACACACACACATAGAATGACTTTGATTAGTGAATGTGATAGGCCGCTCTGAACAAATGTGTTTAGAGGGAGCGCCTGAAACCATGCAAATTGCGGATAGTCCTAATTTCTTGGAGTACAGCATTTCAGAGGATTGGCGCAGCGCGGGAGAAGTCTTGGAGTCGGGAGTGGGAGGTACGGATTAGTGCAGAGGTTAGTCCAAGGTCATTTGCAGAGCGCAGCAGTCGGTGAGGCCGATAGATAGAAATGAGGGAGGAGATGTAGGGGGGTGCTGCACTGTGGAGAGCTTTGTGGGTGAGAACAAGTACTTTGAATTTTATCCTATAATGGATGGGCAGCCAGTGTAAGGACTGGCGAAGGACTCTATGAAGGACATCTGCCACGTTTTGCGTGCGTTTGATGAGTCAACGCAGATGGCGAGTGCAGATGATGCACTAGTCAGCCTGACTGTCCCCCTTATCTGCCTGCTTGAAAAAACACTGCAAGCACTAAGGGATGAGGTTTTGGAAAGGTGGAGGATGAGGAGACACAAATTCCATCACCTTATGTACAGTCAGCGCAACGTGGTTCCTCACAAAGGGCTGGGCAGGCTCACTTTGTGAGGAGGATGAGGAGGAGTCAATGGAGGAGGAAGACATCGCTCCAGAGGGAGGTACACAACGCTCTAGTCAGTATGTAGAGCGAGGGTGGGGTGATGCAGAGCAGGCAGAGATGACGCCTCTTGCAGGGGACAGCGTTTCTTGGCCAGTTGGAAGTCTGCAGCACATGGTTGATTTCATGCTGCAGTGCCTGAGAAACGACCGCCACATCACCCACATTCTCACCACGTCTGATTATTGGGTGTACACCCTCCTAGACCCTCGCTACCGGGACAACTTTCAAAGCCTCATCAGACCGTTGAACCGGGAGCGTAAAATGCGGGAGTAACAAGACACACTGCTGCAATTATTATTATTATTATTATACATTTATATAGCGCCATTTATTCCATGGCGCTTTACATATGACAAGGGAAAAATATAGACAGGTACAATAAAGATGTGCTGGACAAGGGACACACAAGTACAGAAGGAGAGAGGACCCTGCCCGCGAGGGCTCACAGTCTGCAGGGATGGGTGAGAATGCAATAGGAAAGGGTACAGCTGGTCGTACGATGGTTGAGTACACTGAGGATCATTGCAGGTTGTAAGCTTGTCGGAATCCATAATGTTCTCCATTCCAGCCGAGAGCACTGCTGCTGCTACTGCTTTACAAAGCAGCTCTGTGCGTCGAGGCAGTGGAGACAGCTCTGCAACAAGAGGGAGCACAAGCAGCGCCTCTGCACAGGGCAAGACCAGTATGTTCCAAATGTGGCGAAGTTTTGTGGCAGCGCCACCAATGTCTACACCATCCGAGACGGCTCCAGTCAGCAGGAGGCAACGTTTCCGTAAGATGGTGACAGACGACATGTCTTGCCCTCTCAGTGTACTCCCAGATGGCTCTTCCCCATTCAAGTTTTGAGTCTCTAAGCTGGATGCATGGCCAGAGCTTAGCCAGTATGCATTGGAGGTGCTGGCTTGCCCTGCTGGCAGTGTATTATCGGAGCGCGTCTTTTGTGCTTCAGGTGGTGTACTAACAGACCGTCGCATGCGACTATCCTCCGATAATGTAGACCGGCTTACTTTGCTGAAAATGAACAAGGCATGGATCACGCATGAATTTGCCTGTCCTGTTTCCGATTAAATAACTGGTTGGCAACGTTATACATGTATCCTGTTATGTTCATCTTTCTATCACCTGAACTGTACAGTCATGGCCAAAAGTTTTGATAATGACACAAATATGATATTTTCACATGATCTGCTGCCCTCTGGTTTTTATGTGTGTTTGACAGATATTTTTAGCACAGACAGAAATATAATTGCAAACATATGAGTAACAAAAGCTTATATTGACAGTTAGAATGAGTTAATGCAGCAAGTCTAATTTTGCAGTGTTGACCCTTCTTCTTCAGGACCTCTGCAATTCTCCCTGGCATGCTCTCAATCAACTTCTGGACCAAATCCTGGCTGATAGCAGTCCATTCTTGCACAATCAATGCTTTCATTTTGTCAGAATTTTTAATTTTTTGTTTGTCCACCCGTCTCTTGATGATTGACCACAAGTTCTCAATGGGATTAAGATCTGGGGAGTTTCCAGCCCATGGACCCAAAATCTCTATGTTTTGTTCCCTGAGCCATTTTGTCACTCCATAACTTAGGCAAATCAAACTCACATCTGCCTCAAAAGCTGCAATGTTGGAAGTGCATAATGTGGGTTGAACTTTGACAACAGCTGCAGTGCGAATGTTTGCCTTCATTGTTCTTGGCTTTTAAATAAAAGCATACAAGTAAATATAATAATACCTGAAAACCTCAGACTACAGTGAACACTTCACACAACTGTTCAATAGCTGTGAAAGCCCTCTTTGTGTAATTCTATATTCTTTGCAACCAATGTATTGGATACGGATGGAAGCATGTCACACTAATAGATTTGAATTATTTGAAATTTAATGTAGCAGCACCAATTTTAGAAAAATGACAAGGATGAGCCAGGGACAGACACTCAGCAGAGTACACGCAGCGGTGGTTGAAGTAAGTGGAGCAGGATCTACACTCCTACCAAAAATTTAAACCTCAGACTAGAGTGAACACTGAACACAACTGTTCACTTGCTGTGAAAGGCCTTTTTGTGGACTTCTATTATGTTTGCAAGCAATGTATTGTATTTTGATGGAAGAGCGTCACACTAATAGATTTTAGTAAATTTAAAATAGAATAAAGCAGCACCAATTTTAGAAAAATGACAAGGATGAGCCAGTGACAGACACTCAGCAGAGTACACGCAGCGGTGGTTGAAGTAAGTGGAGCGGGATCTACACTCCTACCAAAAATTTAAACCTCAGACTAGAGTGAACACTGAACACAACTGTTCACTTGCTGTGAAAGGCCTTTTTGTGGACTTCTATTATGTTTGCAAGCAATGTATTGTATTTTGATGGAAGAGCGTCACACTAATAGAGTTTAGTAAATTTAAAATAGAATAAAGCAGCACCAATTTTAGAAAAATGACAAGGATGAACCAGTGACAGACACTCAGCAGAGTACACGCAGCGGTGGTTGAAGTAAGTGGAGCGGGATCTACACTCCTACCAAAAATTTAAACCTCAGACTAGAGTGAACACTGAACACAACTGTTCACTTGCTGTGAAAGGCCTTTTTGTGGACTTCTATTATGTTTGCAAGCAATGTATTGTATTTTGATGGAAGAGCGTCACACTAATAGATTTTAGTAAATTTAAAATAGAATAAAGCAGCACCAATTTTAGAAAAATGACAAGGATGAACCAGTGACAGACACTCAGCAGAGTACACGCAGCGGTGGTTGAAGTAAGTGGAGCGGGATCTACACTCCTACCAAAAATTTAAACCTCAGACTAGAGTGAACACTGAACACAACTGTTCACTTGCTGTGAAAGGCCTTTTTGT